>CM062394.1:3586180-3974660 GCA_031304145.1 Cardiospermum halicacabum
CTAATCTCTCAAATATATATGATAGTAATAATAACAATATCAAGCCATTATATATGGTTAGCTATATACCGTCACATTACTATTGTAGAACAGTAATAATAGACTGGTGCAATATTATTACATGTACCATCAATACACACATATTATTAGTCTTCTCATATACATATATATTGCCCATATTGTTGATCATAATATTTTCATATATATAGATTATTGTGGGTAGCAATAATATATTATAATATAATATTGTGGGTATAGTGATGGTTTCTTAATTTATTATAGGCGTACTGAAATAACCACAATGTCCGATAAAATATTTTAATCCATATATGCAATAGGTATATATTGCCATACACTATAACCCTGACGTATCTACAATAATCCACTATATAATTCAGTTATATATATAGCTACATACATGATCATTGTATTATGATCAGTTAATATATTTACCTTTCCATATGCCATCAAAATTATTTCTATTTATAATGTTTGTTTTATTTGACCGTAATCAATCTTTTTTGGACTCAGGACAGTGCATAAGTGGCCTATTTAGCCAACCTATTGCGACAATAAAATCAAAATCTTGCAACACAAATTCAATGCTACTTATGCATTTACATTTGCACTACCTATCATGATTGATAACATCCAGATTGTAAGTGCAAGGACATGCATAATATTTTCATACATACATAATATATTATATTATATTACATGATATTATATGATATCATATTAATGCATTATGTTACTATCCATGATATTGTGCATATATATATATATATATATATATATATATGAGAATATGGTTTTAGCATATGTAATATTTTAACAAGTGGATAATATTATGTATATACTTCTATTTTAACAAGTGGACAATGGGTAGTAATATACTGATATCATTATATGTATGTCATTTTTTTTTTTAATTTTTTCCTTTTTAATTGCAAATGAAAATTTTCATGACTTTTTATATTTATCATTTTCAATTAAAGTTTGCTAGATATTGAAAATGATCAAAAAGGAAGAAAATTCTTAGCAATACACTGACTGAAGCAACAGATAGATTTTGATAAGTAGTTTTGACACGAAATCAACATACCTCAATGTATGTACTATTAACTATAGTACACCTTTCTCAATTACAATTAAATTGTAATATTGCATGGTCAGATTTTAAGGTAATTATATTGGTTAATATAGTATATATTTAAAAGAATATACTAAATAAGAATACTCTTTTCATGTATACTTTTCAACAATTAATATGGGTGTTGGTCTCACATGCATATTATTTTAGTGTCATTATTGTAAAATTTTTAATTAGTTTACCAATTCTTACTTATCCCATATTATGATATCGGAATAATAACTTGTTAATGCGTACATAGTCACCTTACGTGATTGACAACCTTTTTTAAAGTATACATAATTAGTAGTGATAATACTATAGTTGTGAATAGAGATTTAAGTGAAATGGGTAGATTCACTCAATTTTTATTATTTTTTTTGGAGTTATAATGACATGAAATATTTATGTATGGTAAACTACGAAGAATTTTTATTAAAAATTTGATATTGAAGAAAATTTAACTTAATTTTAAAATTAGTAGAAACAATAGTTAATATGTAGATTTCAAATTTAGGAATACTAGCTGAATTCAAATTTAAATTTTAAATAGGTAAGTTTGGTAATAATTGAATTTCATTATGCTCATTCACATCAACGGTCAAAACTCATAGGAATTAGTTATTTTAACTTTCTAGTTAAAGTCATTGGAAATCAACCTGGAAGATTGTATAATTGGGAGGATTTTAAAAAAAAATTCATATACACTATAAATAGTTCACAATAAGAAATATATATATATATATATCTCACATCATTAATAAATGTGAAATCTCAATAAATCAACACCTCAAACAATAAAATTCTTAACAATTTTCATCTTAGTAATGGCACGACACTGATCAGCAATATCAACCCCATGAAACCCAATATCATCAAATGTCGCCAACATTTGCAAGAAATTCTATTGCCTAACAATCAATGGTTAACCATTATAACCCCTTACCAAATACCTAAGCAAATATTTAATATTCTTCTTATAAGGTCCATCCACCATGGGATTACAAAACCAATGGTCACGATTAGCTCCACGTGGCAAAACCAAATTTCATAAAGTATCCTTGGTAACGAGACTAAATGATCCGTCATGTATTTCATCTCACTCTCCACTCTCTTCGCTCTACCAAACATGGGATGGTTCAGTATCAGCCCAATAATCGTCAATGGACCGAAACCCAAACCCAAATCTAAGCCCAGAAAATAACATCTTGTTACTTCACCATAACTTCTCAACCACGGTTCACTATTAGAATTATTGACTTGTTCTCTCATCCAATGAATCACATTCACCACGTCTTCATACACCGCCGAAAGCTTATTCTCCGTTGCTAGTCTGTATTTTACCGATATGACAATCGATAGAACTTCACTAGAAAAATGAGAGTAGTTTTGATTAGCTAATGCGCCGGTTGTGATTTAATTTTTGTTGAGTGATACGTCTTTGCTTACGGTTGGGTAACCTCATGTTGGATATGGATTCGGGTTTAGGATTGAAAATCGATGGATACGATTGAGTGATCCGTCGGGATTGACCGTCACGCTGAGTTGTTAAAATGGATTGAATTCTAAGAATATTTTATAAGTTAGTGTGAATTTTGTGTGTGTATTTCAATATTAGAGTTTGAATTTGATGCATGAAATTATTTTTATTTTCTTGAATTTGATTGTTAGATGGTATGCAATTGGACGTATGATGATATCATAATGCCTTTTTCACATTATTCAAACATATTCTAATATATTTACCACTAATGATGATATATTTGTACAAGTATGTCCAAATATAGCTATGTAGCTATATTATAGCTATGTAACTATATTATGATCATATATTATAGGTGTACTTTGCAACGGTATATTCATATACCTTATATGGACATATGGATAATATCATAATATAATATTATGATAATATTATATTATTAATAATGCAAATATGTATAATATTAGTAGACTATCATAAACATACTATACCATCTATTAAAATCATTATAATCATAATACAGACATATGTGTAAATATATTTGTACCATTGAATAATATAAATAAATTATGTTAACTAACATACATACATATAGTTACTTATATTACTAAAACTCATATTCTTATATATTATTACAAATATAATAAGACTTATTTTATTATTTCTTATTGAAATATGGTAATACATATATCATATATGTTATAATATATATATATTATCATAAAATTTAAAGTTGAGACTTATTTTATAATCTCTTATCGAAATATGACTTTCTCATTTATATATATATATATATATATATATATATATATATATATATATAGAGTCCATTGGATTTCTAGGCCATGAAAAGTTTACTATACATTTATAGGCCACTTTTGAAAAGTTTGCAAAACTAAACTTTGATTTTCACTTCATAGGCCAATCACAGCTGTGAGCGTTTCACAGCATCTGTGAATTGTAAAGTTTCAGGGGTATTTTGGGAAACTTGGCCTATGGAGTGAAAACTAAACTTTTAAAAGTCTGTTTTTGTATGTTTTTCAAAACAGGACTATAATTGTATTTTAAACTTTAAAAAGCCCATTTCTTAGAATTTTCACATATATTATAGCTATAATAGGATAACTATACATATATACATACTATGGTATAATAAATATAATATACATACATTATGATATGGTTATATTATATGTTAATATATATCATACATATATTAATATATATACATATAATATTAGATATATAATATACATAGTATAATATACACATATAATATTATAATAGTATAATATCACATGATTACATACTATCATATATATATATAATATTACATAGTTATAATATTATTATATATAATTTCATAATATATATCATAATTATATGTATATGATATTCTGTATTATATAATATGTATATATACATATGATATACCATATTACATGTTACATAGTTATTATTATTATTATTATTATTATTATTATTATTATTATTATTATATATAAAAGCATAGTTAGCCAATTTTGTAATTTTTAACTAATTTATTTCTATTAATAGAAGGGATTTTAAATAGTGACAACTGTAAGGTGTGAAATGCTCCCATTTTAGCAAAATTCACTCATTCAATCATCCCGATTTCAATGGAATTTGATTGAAGACGAAAATGATGATGTGATAATCATTTATCCAGGAAACTATTCAATTTTCTCTTCTAAGAAGCCAAGATAATTAAAAAATATTTTGGTTTCTTCCAAGCAAGTTTCCTTATCTTTTCAACTATTGAATATATTGTAATAATGACAAGGTAATCGACTGGTGCTTGGTTGCCGTGAATGGTTTTTTTTTATGTTGAAATTGAAAGGGGGAGGAAACTTTTAAGGAAAGCAAAAAATGAATTGCTTTCCTTGTTGTCAGAATCCGACAGAGAAATCTGTTAGCAAAAAATCAATTAGAAAAAGCATCAAGAATTTCCATCACCAAGATAGAAAAGTATTATCTTCATTTGCTAACATTTCTTTCAAAACAGGTAATGGTTTCATTTTTTGAATAATGATACACATCCTTGAATTAAATTCTATCTGATATTATGATGCATTGGAAAAAATAAAATTTGTAGATAGCAGTAGACATAGATATATATCAGAAGAGATTAGCAAGTTCAGAAAAGGATCCATACAAGCTAAAATCTTCTCTTATCGCGAATTATCTGCTGCAACGTCATCTTTCCATCCTGAAAATTTTATTGGAGAAGGAGGTTTCGGTAGAGTTTATAGAGGAAAACTCGAATCTCTTGATCAAGTACTTTTTTTCAGCCTTTTGTAACTCTAATATTAATTCCATGGAGTTTAAATTTGCTTATAACTAAAATTTGTGTTATTTTGATTCAGGTTGTCGCGATTAAACAACTTGATAGGAATGGTTTCCAGGGAAATAGGGAGTTTCTTGTAGAGGTTCTGATGTTAAGCTTGCTTAGTCATCAAAATCTCGTGAATTTGGTTGGATATTGTGCTGATGGAGACCAAAGAATATTAGTCTATGAACATATGGCCAATGGCTCCCTTGAGGATCACCTTTTAGGTATGTTTCAAAGTGTTAGGTTTCAGGGTTGGAATTCATCATGATTGTAATTTTTTTTAATAGATTTGCCTCCGGGGAAGAAACATTTAGACTGGAATAATAGAATGAAAATAGCTAAAGGAGCAGCAAAAGGACTTGAATTCCTACATGAAACAGCTAATCCGCCTGTAATATATCGCGATTTTAAAGCCTCAAACATACTTCTAGATCAAGAATTCAATGCGAAACTCTCAGATTTCGGACTTGCAAAACTTGGTCCAACAGGAGATAAATCTCATGTTTCAACTAGAGTAATGGGAACATACGGTTATTGCGCACCAGAATATGCTTTAACGGGCCAATTAACAACTAAATCAGATGTTTATAGTTTCGGAGTAGTGTTCCTAGAAATCATTACAGGTAAAAGAGTCATAGACACTTCGCGGCCCACTGAAGAGCAGAATTTAGTCACTTGGGTATGTTAAACGCAATGTTACAAACCAAAATATGTTAAAAATATTTACAATATTGATAAAATTGATACCGATTTTGCAGGCAACACCATTGTTTAAAGACAGAAGAAAGTTCAAGTTAATGGCTGATCCATTGCTGAAAGATGACTATCCATTAAAGAGTTTATATCAAGCACTTGCAGTGGCAGCAATGTGTCTACAAGAAGAAGCTTCAACAAGACCATTAATGAGTGATGTTGTAACTGCTCTTGAGTTCTTGTGTAAGGAGGAAGATGGTGAGAATAATGTTGAAGATGAATAGTAGAGGTTAATAATGTTAGTGAAAAATGAGAAATGTTTTTGAAGAAAGACTTGATGTTGTTGATTTAATTGTTTTGGTTTATTATATGTTTCCTTTTTGGAAATGAATTCTCGTGATCGTGAACAGAATAGAAAAAGAAAAAGAAAGTGAAACAGTTTTGGTTAATCAGACCATGTAATTTGTATAAATGTGGAAGCCTGCAAAAGGTAATGAAGTTTGAGATTGGTTTGGTTATTGGTGAATGAATGAAATATATTCGTGACTTCATGGTATATATGTTATAATATATATATATATATATTTAGGGTTATTTTCATTTTTCTTATTTTATAACTTTTATTTACATTATA
Organism: Cardiospermum halicacabum; assembly: GCA_031304145.1. Classification (NCBI taxonomy): domain Eukaryota; kingdom Viridiplantae; phylum Streptophyta; class Magnoliopsida; order Sapindales; family Sapindaceae; genus Cardiospermum; species Cardiospermum halicacabum. The sequence continues at coordinate 3,592,476 of CM062394.1, forward strand.
TAGTTCAACTTTAAATTTTTTACAAAAATAATTTTTCAAACTTTTACTTTTGAAAAATGAATCAAATCGACCATTTTACCATTTTATGAAGATCTTTTACACTGATTTGTGAAGGTGTGAAGGTGGTCTGGAGGATTTATGAAAGTGTGAAGATCTATTCAAAGTTTTGATGACTCGAAAATATAAATATAATTTTGTTGGTTTAGTTTTAAATTTTTAAATTTTATTTGATCCATTTTATATAATTTTCCCTATCAATAATTATATGATATACATATAATATAGTTACTAATGTATAATGTAATATTATGTTATCATATACTAATATATTATCACTATATTATATTATATTATATTATATTATATTATATTATATTATATTATATTATATGTTAATAATATATATCATAACATATTAATCTATCATCATCATATATTTTCATAACTTGTATTTTATATATATATATATATATTATAATTATACATATATGTTAATCGTAATATATTACTATATATTATCATATCATATACTTCCCGTTATATGTAAATAGAGAACATTTCCCTTTAGAGTGTTTTATTTATATAGAGAAATTTACTTTCAAAATGTAATTTAAATTTTAAATATCTAATATACCATTTATTTGATTTTACTCATAATTGTTTTTTTTTTGTTATTATCCAATTATATTAGAATATATCAATAATGAATTAATGAGGGGTAATATTAAAAAGTAACTATTTTTCTTAATTTGTGTAAAATTAATTTTCTCTATATAATAGAACGGATAGAATATATACATATATACATATAATTATAATTATAATTTTAACATAATATTTAATATATATATATAAATATATTATAATATGATATATGATATAATATGTTTATATATCAATAATATATGTGAAATATTATGCATATATTACATAATGTTATATCATAAATAATATAATATATACTATAATATGTATTATATTATGATGTAATAATACACATATACGATATATGGATATAATATGTATATCATATTATACATTATTATACTGGTCTATATATTAATTACATATTATATTGTATATGTACTATATTATATACTATAATATATATATATATATATAATATTTTTAATATGATCCATATTATACGTTAGATATAACATATTAGATATAATATTATATCCATATGTACTATTTAAATATATATATATATATATATATATATATATCTTCCCGGTATTACATACTAAAAAATAGACACAATGAAGTTTGGTTCCCGGTGTGTAATATCGGGAAGTGAATTTTTGTTTCCTGATAGTACACACCAGGAAACATATTTGAATTTTGTCGGTTTTCTGGTATGTCATACGGGGAAGCTAAGTAGGAAATAGGCAAAATTCAAGTCTGTTTCTTAGTATATGCTATGGGAAAGTGAATTTTTACTTCCCGGTATTACACATCGGGAAGCTAACAAAATTTTTTCTGTCTCCCGGTAGTATATACCGTGAAGTTAATTTTTTACCATTTTTTTAAAACTTTATTTTTGCAATTTCTTTATAAAAAAATTTAAAATGAAAAAAATTAGGGTTGCTTTAAAACTAAAAAAATTAATAAGGTCTAATTTTATGTATTTTCACTTTAAAAAATTGTAAAATTAAAAAATTAAAAAAAAAAATTCTAATGACATGTAATGAATTAAAATAATAGGGTAATTACCAAAAATCTCTCAAGTTTTAAAACGTTTGATTTTCTGTAATCGGTTTTCAAACGTTGTACCAAACCCACCCACATTTACAAAATCAAAGTTATTTTCTGTTATAATTGGATGTTTTCTGTTAATGAATGTGATTTGGCACCATGTTTAAAAATTGGTGGTGGAAAAATAAATGTTTCAAAACTTTTATCGCTGCGATAATACAATTTATTTCGATAATACCGATTATATAACAATTATTGTCTTAATCTTTTATTGTCTTATTAATAACTATTTTATTATTTTAATAATTATTATTTTTTATTTTAATATTTTATTATTTTAATAACTATTATCTTAATATTTTAGTATTTTTATATTATTTAAATGTTATTTTATAATATTTATTTAATTAAACAGAATTAAATTAATTTATTTTAATTGTTTTTTGCCTATCATGTATAAAAAAAAAAATTAAATTCATTAATTTTTTTGGTTATAAATATTTTAAAGAAAATAGATTTTTTTTAATTTTATTTTTTTGGTCGTAGAAGAATAAGATGAGTTGAAATTAATTGCAGTAAAATATGAGTTTTATTACTATAATATAATCAATTTTTCAATTACAGTATCTTTTAATTTAAATAATTGATTTTTCAATTGTAGTATTTTTTATTTAAACGGAGATTAATCTTATATCTTAGTTGTAGAAGGAATATTCTTTTAGTAAATGATTTTTTTTTAAAATCCAAAATATTAAAAAAAAATTAAATATAAAGAATAAAATTATAATATGAAACTAATGGAATAAAATATAAATAAAAAATTTTAGTAAGAAAAAAAATATACAATTTTTTTAAAAAAAATAAAGAAACAAATAGAATAATAAATTAAACTAATTTTAAATTTTAAATTTTAAAATAAATAAAAATATAATTTTGAACTTAAATGCTACCCAAAGAAATTATTATATGAAAAATAGTACTGATTTTAATCAAATATAAAATAAAATGTGAAAAAAATTGGAAATAGTTAAATATTTTTTTAATAATTTAAATGTTTATATTCTGAAAAATCTTTGAGCAATTCTATATTTATATTAGTAAAACATAACAATGTCAAACGTTATGGCGGATCAGCATATAGAATGGGGGACAAAATGTCCCCCATTTTTCATCAAATATTTAATATATTTTAAGAATATATTAAGTTGGATTTTAATTTATCAATTATATTATACTAGTATTTATTCGGTTTATCTTGGAAGTTGAAGTGGGAGAGAATAATGAAGTGAGAGAAATTAAAAATAAATTAAAACACATTTATTTTAACAGTTATATGGGAGTTTTTAACTTTTTATATTTAACTTCATATTAAGTTTTTATTTAAGTGTTTTAAGAAATAATAAATTTTGTCAAGTTTATTAATTTTTATTTTATTTTAATGTGATAAAATGATAATTTTATTTAACAATTTAAGTATATGAAAATATCCGAAATTTATAAATATATAGTGAGTTTAAAATATATCAAATCTAAATACATTAGATAAAATGTCCCCCATTCCTCAAATTCTGTATCCGCCACTAATAAATGTGTCAATACCATTTAGTGAATTGATAAAAGGTAATTACTAAAAACTCTCAAAGTTTTGAAATGTTTAATTTTTCACTATCGATTTTCAAATATTGTGCCAAACCGCCCTATTAACAGAAAACATCCAAACAACTTTTGTTTTGTAGATGCGGCAGTTTCACATAACATTTAAAAACCAGTGGCGGAAAATCAAACGTTTTAAAATTTAGAAAGTTTTTAGTAATTACCCAAAAATAATACTTCCTCCGTTCCCTAATTAATTGTTACACTTAGAACTCACATGGTTTATAGGATAAGAAATAAAATAGGATAACATAATACGATTTATATGTTTATCAAGCATTTGGCTGCTATTTAGAATATGATAAAATAATACGAACTATAATTTTATACGATACATATAGGATAATTTTATCATTGATAAATGCTCCGATAACTTTATCACGTACTTTTCGTATTAGATGTTCATCATGTTATTACTAAATTATCCTTTGATAAAATTAGAAAAAAATAAATAAAAATAAAATTCTACATAAAATTTTGGAATAATCCCAAAAATATCCGGGAGAATTTTAGAAATTTTTTTGAAAATTAAAATGACCAAATTACCCTTTTAGAGTTTTTAATATTATTTTAAATTTCTACTTTTAATTTATTTTTTAATTAATTATTTTAAAAATTAAAACTGGAATGACCAAATTACCCTTCAAAAATTTGTAGGAAAAAAAGTCAAAATAGTAAATAATAGTAAATTGGACATTTATTGACATTGGAAAAAAAATTACGGAGATTTTGGAGAAATTTCTAAAACCCTCATAGGTTTTTTAGGATTATTCCTAATGCTTTTTTATTAAAAAATATATTAATATATTTTTATTATATTTTATTTATTTATTGTTAATCCGTAAATAATTGTTTTATTACTTGTCAAATTTTTGGGTATTTTGGTAATCCGTACTATTATCCTATTACTTATCGAGGTTTATCAAATATAGATTTAGTACTTTGTTATCCTATCATGTTACTTATACGATAACCGACCAAATACAGTATATGGATAATTTAATCCTTATACAAAACTTTTATCCTAATCTTTTTTCTTATACTGTTCTGTGCTTATCCTATACGATGATCCATGTGAGCCCTTACTAAAAATGGGTGTCCCTAATTAATTGTTACACTTCCATTTTTAGTAAATTTTTATAATAGAAAAGATAATATTATCCTTACACTTTTTCAACCACTCAACCCCACTAACTAATACTAATATATCGCTTATTCAATTTTAAAACTTTTTAAATTCTCACACTATCTCACAGCTTTTTAGGTGGGCCCCTTCCATATTGTATTTAATTGTAATTTATTAATTGTTGTAAGGGTAAATTGGGCAATTCATAATTTATCACACTACCTCATAAAATTCCAACTGTAACAATTAATAAGGGACGAAGGGAGTATCAACATTATTATTATTATGAAAAATTAAATACAGTTAAAGTGTATTTAAAAAATTCATAAAATAATTTTTTTTAGAATATTTTCATAATAATTAAAATTAAATAAAAATCTTTTTGTTAACAATTTATAAAGAACTATTTTAAATAATTTTAAAAAGTTCGCCTGGTTATGAATAAACAAAATTATTTTCAAATACTTAAATTTTTAAACCGATAATATAAAATTTAATGGTATTTTACGCCAGTAATCTTTTATATAATAAGAAATGGGGTCTCATATTCCTCTTTTCCCATCTATTTACATGTAATAAATACTGTTTATGGAAAAATTAATCAATAACTATCATAATAAGTAATAAATATATGCATGTATTTAGAGATAGATAAAAGATTCCGATTGAATTGAGTAAAAAAATATCGTTTACGATCCAAACGTTTTTAATCCACTTCAAAAAGTTGGGACTAACTTTCTTAATAAATTGGGTTCGATTTCATATCTTTATAGACGATCAAACCTATAAATAATTAAAATATATATATTTATTAAATAAATATATAATATAAATAAACAAAATAAAAAATACAAATTAAATATTTAAAATAAAAATACTTTGGAATTTAACTTATTAAAAAGTTTAATATTTAATTAATTTAATGTATTTGTATTGATATAATTTGTATATAATATTTTTTAAATGATTTTTAATTCTTTTTTAAATAAAAATCTGAGTAAAATCCTTACCAAATTGAACCGAAGCCAATTGGATAGGGGTAATTGGAATCGGACTGATTGGTCCAATACTTTAAGCGGTCTGATTTGATTTAAATTTTTGAAATCGCGATTCGAATTCGACTAAATTTCAAATAATTCGGTCTAGTTTTTTGAAATCGTAATTCGAAATTGGGAAAATTATATAAAATAAATCAAATAAAGTTTAAAATTTCAAAACTAAACCAATAAAAGTTTATTTCTATTTTTGAGCCACTCAAACTTTAATTTTCAAAAATAGACCATCACATATGTGAAGGTTTTCTTCACAAACCACATCACACATTCACAGATCAGTGTAAAAGATCTTCACAGAATGATAAAATGGACAATTTGATTCATTTTTTAAAAGTGAAAGTTTGAAAGATTATTTTTGTAAAATTTTTAAAATTGGGTTATATGATGTAAATAAAAGTTATAAAATAACAAAAATAAAAATAACCCTTCGAAATTTGAATTCGACTAAACCCGAAATAAATCATACCCAATCTTATGTATATTTTTCGTTGATTCCATATAAAATTTGAATGGAGCACGAAACTAATTACATATGTAATTGGTCTAAACTAATAATAATAATAATAATAATAATAATAATAATAATAATAATAATAATAATAATAAAATAATAAATACAAACTTTTATTACGCCCAGAAAATAATTAATATTAAATATATAAAAATAAATACTTAAAATAATTAATAATAATTCAACCCATACATACAACGACACAAGACAATAGGTTTTATAACATTTCTCATTTTAGTCATTCAGATGTGCACGTTGTCACCTGGTCTTTTTTTTTTCTCGATAGGCCTATTAAGATCTTTGGGCCAAAATTTTCGATATCTGTTATTCATTCGTTCACTTATGTAACCGCAAATTGATTGATGACGTTTACCGACCAATAAAAAATAGACACGTCAACTTACTATTTAGAGACAACTTTGCTAATCCAACCAAAATCAACGGAAAAACGAAGACCCGCACATACGATATAAAGATTGAGAAAAAGAGTCTCCAGTTCACGATTCTTCCTTGAGACGTCCAAACGTTTTCATGGCTTACGTTGAGCGAGGTAACTCTTGGCTCTCCCTATCTCCGTCAATTCCTTTGATCTGTATCTATTTTTTGAATCTATAGTCGCAGGGTTAATCATTTAGGGTTCTATTGATTTGAAAATCTAATTTTCTTTGTACTTCTAGTTTTTTTCCCTATGTTTTGTGTCGATGTTAGTGTAGATTTATATTATTTAGGTCAGTTATTATGTGTAATGGTCGTGTGAAGATACTTTGATAGAATTTCAGGGATGATTTTCCTTATTTCATGAAAGTCAGCCGGTGTCGTTGACCCCAATCTAAATATCTGATCAATTTCGGAAAGATGTACAATATTGAAAATAATTTTATTGCCAGTTGATATTGGGCGTGTTTTATACATCGCTGTGGTGTGGTGATTTGATGCTTGGAAATGTTAATTTTTCTAAGAATTGAAAAATAATGAAGAATCCAATGGTCACTTTTCAAGATAGAGAGTTGTTGTTTTGATGTTATATGGAGAATGGGTATGAATTGCTTGTGAGACTTTTGGGTTTGTGCATGCTAACACTAGCCGTTGCTGACAACTTGCTAGTTGTGATGCTGGCTGTAGTTCACTTGCCGGTCTCTGTTTATGGATTATTTCTCACAATAATACAATCTAGTGTTTAACCTTTTATTCAATTCCCTGTAGCTTCTGTATGTACTGCAGCATTTAGTGATTAATGATTACTTGCATTCTTAAGATCCTGTATCAGCTAAACTTATTTTGCATTAAAGGTTTATTAGTGGATTATCCATGCTTTCATTTTAGTTCATGGCTAAAAGTAGATTGTAGAGTTGGTCGGTCAGATTGTACAAGTTATTTTAGATAGATGAGTCAGTTGTGATGAAGAGCATACAAAGGTCTATTGGCTTGGATGCCAGCAAAATTTTCCACCCCATATCCATTTGTCAGTTTTTTTCTCTTATTTTATTTTTGAGAATTCTTCTGTGTAAAAAGGTTGTTTTTATTGCAAGATGAAGATCACATGTCTGATTTCTTATTTTTTCACTCATGAATTTACTTGTATTTGTGGTAGATTAATTTAATTTGTTTAGGTCTCCTGATACAATGATCTGCGTTAATAACAATACTATTTGCAAATATGTTCAGGTGTTGTGAAATCCAAGAAATCCTTATGGCGATTGAGCACCATAACTGATTTTTTCTGGGCCATTATCAATTTCATAAGCATCTTTTTTGCAACTATGTTTTCGGTAATGATACTGTTTCCATGTTCAAGTGAATATTTTTATCAGATAATCATTAGTATATAAAGTTTGAATGAGCCTCAAAGCTAACAGTGATGAAATGTCTTCCTTGTTCCAGATGGAGAAGGCGGATGCTTACAGAAAAGGCTCTGGTTCTAGTAAGAAATCTGATGGTCCTGGAGGAGGTCCTGGAAGTGGACCTTATGGTGGTGGCGGCGGCCCAGGTCCTCGAGGACCACCCCGCGGTCTTGACAATGTGCGAGGGCTAAATGATATCAGAGGCAGTGACCACAGTAAGTTCACATTCCCTTTCCTCTTACCCTGAATCGAGGCATTCTATCACATTTCCTTTGTTAACGTGTATTAATTTTTGCTGTAATTTCTAGGTTCCCTACCTGCCTGTGGCTCTTGCTGTGGCTAAGTTTAGGCCGTCTAATGCTATCCAAGGATGTTGCTGGCTTGTGAATGTATAAATGACTTTTAAAGTGCATATGTAATTTCACATAAACGAATTTGACACTCTGCGTAATATAGATATGTAAGAGATTGAAGTTGCAAGATAAGACATCTAATTTGTCCCGTATTTCCTATGTTATGTGCTAAAAATTGCTTCCACTGGAAACAGTTGATGCTCTAATATCGCACGCGATACAGTTTTCAGATGTTTGCAGAAGTGAAATAAATCTGAATTTCACATCAAAATGTTTAAGTTTCCTATTTTAAAGAATATGTTACGATTAATCTCAATTAAAATTATTAGATGATTGGATGATCAAGAATTTAAAAAATAATAATAAACAGCCTAATTCCCTCAATTTTTGTGCCTAATATCCCTCTATCCAAACAGGAACAGAATACACAATGGTACCCAAGCAAAACGAAATGGAAATTGTGGCAAGGGCATATGCATATGCTCTCCAAGGATGCGTGCTTTGTCTCATAGCATTGAACTCGGCTATAAATGTGGAAACAGTGCTCAGACAACCCAAAAATCCCAACTGTATGCCGTTTATCACCGTGTCACAAGTTCTGCTATGTACCTGCAATTACAAGTTTCAGATTAATTAAAATTTCTAACATGTAAATAGAGGTCAGGTGACACAGACTATGGCAGGGAACACATACGGCTTTCTTAACAGTGGCAAGAGCAGCCATGACACAAGCTGCAGAAACATTGGCAATTAAAGTGCCAAATGGTACCCATTTCAAATGGCCTGCTTTGCCTAAACCACGCCCGTTTAGTCTTGCTAGGAACCACCTGATCCATACACCAAATGGTCCAACTATACAACCCAACCACAGCTGAGCCTCGCTGCTTGGACTATGAAATTTCTTTCCTGACAAGAATGCGCTTACAATCCATAGAACAAGCAGCAAAATCATCAAGGCAAGCATTACTGTTAAATGACGTCTGTAGCTGTTCACTCTCCAGCTGCTTAAAGATGAGTTCTCTTTGTTTGAGTTTAGACCGAGTTTTTCAAGAAGCCACCTGAAACCCTCGGCTGTCTCAACTCCGAAAATTATGGAATATGCAGCAAGAAACAAGCCTGTAGAGAAGCATAGACTACTTGTCAGGACACGAGTTTGTTTATTGTTTGCTATATTGGAGTGGCCCTACTTCAATGTCTAACAGCATGCTTTCCTTGTAATTAATTACAAGTTAAAACATGACCTATTGGCTACAGAGGAGCAATTATTTACTTTCGTGCAACCAGGCTGACTTTTATGAATGTAAATTATAAGATGTCACTTCTAAAATAATCACGCTTTTGATCATACCTATTAAAAAGCCCAGAAAAGCAAACAACCACTGGCCATCAACACTGAGATCAAGCATTTTCTGATTCCAACCGCTGAAAGTTGTGAGGCTTCCTAAGTAGCCAGTTGTGAGCCCGATGGCCAAATAATCAGAAACTCTGGATATGTTTGCTTTGAAGACAACACCCCACCACCCCATCAAGAAGGAACCCAGCTGCAGGAATGAGTATTTAGAATGCTAGTCTAGATACGAATAAATGCACAGGTGTGTGAGATAGATATACCATATTAGATGGAAGATCCAGGTACAGAATGCTTTGATCACTAGTCAAATGAGCGATCTTAGGACCAAAAAGTTTTTGCAGCAGATATCTTGTTATAACCTGCAAAAAGTTTCATTAAAAAAGTATTCTATAGTGGTCTAAATAACAGACCATGATTCACCATAAGAGAATATAAAATAGTCCATAACAAACTTTGTGATCTAAAGAGAGAAAAAAAAAAAAAAAAAAAAAAAAAACTATATATAAAAGGAATCACATCTACCAATTAAACATTATCTTCTGTTAAACAACTAAGAAATTTCAAGGACCTGAAATTGCATAGATTACCCCGAGAATCCCAAAAACAGCCAGATGAACTAGACATGATATATACTCCAATGATTTTGGTACCACTTCCCCTGTTTCCTACAAATTGAAAACTCAATATGAAGTCATCAAGGACATATATATATCAATACCAGTAAAGAACTTGTAAAATTGTTATGTGCAACACTTACCTGTTTTTGGTTCTCTTGGCCTACTAATGAATCGGTGGATAAAGGAGATATCATCTCCTCTGGCAAAGGTGTTACCAATGAGACTGCATTAGAAGCTGCCGGATCACGATTCCGGAAACTAGATGATTGAAATTGGTTATTTTCTGGAATAGGAAAATTAATTCCATTCTCTAAGGCAAGATCAATAGATAAGCGAAAGCTGCTACTCTCACTGAGCCTGTTGCTGTGAAGAGCTCGGTCACCAATGTCTCCGGCTTCTGAAACCCTCTCACTTTCAACTTCATCATCTACATGAGAGTTCACAACTCCAGATAAACTTAAAGAGCGCCTTCTCAAAGAAGAGCCTGTACTGCTTGTTCGACTAAAAGATCCTGTTCGTCTAGCTTCGAAGTCAGTGATTCCATGATCCATCGTCCTTCAACAGAACAGCTGTGATGAAGATATGGAAATAGTTTGAAAATACATGACAATATTCATGATGCAATAGAAAAAATAATGTTGATTAAAAACCCAAGAATATATGACAATGTTGATGATGCAATGGCTTCAGATATTGATAATGTTCAATATTTCTAGTGTTTGATAGTCAACTACATTTTTCAAACTAAGAAAGCCCTCGTAATTTTTTCCGCTTTGTCTTTGAACATAAGTAAATGCTTTTTGAGTTGTCATCAGGACGTTTTTGAAAGGTCAATGGTTACAACTTACAAGTTAGAAATATTATTACTCACGTAATTTGAAGATACACTAATCTACACAGTAGCAAAAGTTTTCAAAGCCTGATCTGTATTGATATATTTGTAACCATATCTTGACCTCCAGATTCTGAACTGCAAAACCAATACAAAACATCAAACCACATATTATGAAATTTAATATGCAGAACAACAATAGAAAAGCACATGGGTACACTGAAGCTACCGCCCTAAGCAATTAATATAGTAATCAATACAACCAATCCTCAAAACAATTCAACTACGTGCATGCGTCATATAAAATTTGTCTTCCACCAAGAGAACAGTACATGGGTCCAGTAAGAGAAAGCGTGTCTACTCTTTAATAAGATTCAGACCGCAAACTTCGAGACAGTAAAATAATAGCAACCTTTTGAATATTCAGACTTTCACACAGTAAGTCAAAATCTATCAAATTCCAATCAGCCACTTCTACAATTTTCGCAAATTGAAATGGAATTATGATTCTTGAGGATCCAAGTCCGATAGAACCAACAGTGGAATCGTGTACTGATTAAACAAACTTTTTAAAACAAACGCTTTTAACACAGTTGCTTTAAGGAAGTGTAGTAGCCCACCAGAGATTATAGCAAATCGAAAAACAACACACAGAAAAATCAAATATACGGAAGGCCCACTCGAATTTGCTTGATATGAACTTAATTTCACTACAACTTCATTCAACCTTTAAAGCAACCAATAATGGAACACAATCATCGTCATAACAATCGAAATAATCAAATAAATCCAAAAGCTAAAAGTTATAAAACGATAAACAGAAAAAACCGAATCAAAACACGACTCAACACAGCCAAAACTAAATAATTATTTAATCATTAATATCTATACATGTGCATGGAATAGGGAGAATCCATACCCGAATCCGGCCGTGAAGCAACTCTTCTGAAGCTATATCGTCAAACAACAACTGAACGAGAAGAAATCGAGGAATGAGGTCAAGAATACACGAGAAATGGCTGTGGCTAGCCGAGATGTGAGAGGCGGAGACGTGGAGGAGGCGAGGTGGCGCAGCGTTGACGACGGCGGTGTGCAGATTTATAACACAAGGAAGAGTGGAGGAGAGAATTTGTATCAAATTTGGTTTTCTTTCATCAACTCCGACATTTGACTGTACCATTTATAATTTTTTTATTTGCATAATTAAATATAATCACGTAAAAATGTTTACGCTAATTAATTCATGTTAGTTTTTCTGTTGTATTATATTTTAGAGAGTCAGTTTGTTGGCGAGATTAATACTAATAATTTTGATTTAAAAGCTTTAGAATATGGTCTAACTGGCTGCCAAATTTAATTATGGAATTTTGTGTGCCATTAATGCAATTTGGTTTAACTTTTGACAGATACCAGACGGCATTTCAATAGCATCAATAACTCAGATTCCAGTTGGATTACGTTGTTCACGTGAAGGAGACCCGTGAGCCCCAAGTAACCGTGGTTTCAGTTGGTCCTGTCTCAGGTTCATCATGCGGTCACATTTTATTTTTTATTTTTAAATGCTTTTATATATTAAAATTGTTTACGTGTACAAATGTGACACGTAGAAAATATATTGTTGACATGACTATGAGAACAAATGTGAATGGACAAAAAGTCACCATGTGAGGAATATGTGGTGTAGGAAATGCAAATAGTAAGATGCAATATCAATGGTAGAGTGAGTGGAGAGGAATAAATCTTCAGTCGGCAGTCTTTTAAGTTTTAACCTCTCAATCACTTGAAATGCATGAAAGTGCAAAAATTATGATTTTGTTGCATAGAATTTGCATAAATCACGGATGAAAGTTGGCTTATTCTTCTAAATATTTATTTAAATATTTAAATGTCAATTTTTAATTTTATTTTATATGAATCGTGGGAGGAAACTGAATTAATATTATTGGAATGAATTAGAATTCTTAATCTTCAAATTCATCCTTTATTTCAAAATAGAAGTTAATAATAAATTAGTAAGTGATGCATAGAGTGATAGAGTCACTGTATGCCACTCCTCTAATAATTCCAAAAAAATAGGGTAAATTAAATTTATAGGCCACCAAAAGTTTAAAGTATAATTATAGGCCCATTTTAAAAATCATACAAATCTAAGCTTTTTAAAACTTTGTTTTCATCCTATAGGCCTAACTTCCCATACTACCCTTTTCAATTAAAAAATAATAAAAAAAATTTTTTAATTTACTTAAAAAAAAAAGAAAATGTAACCTTCCAAAATTGCCCTTCAACCAGTTAGGACTGGTTCTGTTTTTGTTCATCAGATTCCATTCAGAAAAAAAAAAAACGATCTTTTTCTTTCTCCACCATCAACCTAATCAATATAAGTCTCCATCTTCTCCTTCACCACTTATAACAACGAAAGCCTCCATCTTCTCCTCCAAATTGAAATCTTCTATCTTCTCCTCTATTGACAGCTTCTGCATCATCTTCTCCAATTACGACCTAATCGATCGAAGCCTCAACCTCTTCTTCACATAATTCATCGAGAGCCTCCATCTTCTTCTCCACCGTATCGAAATCATCCAGATTTGTCAACGGGTATTGATTTCATTGAAAGCTTTTGTGTCGATCTTCATCCTGCTACTCAAGTCGTCGACTGGTGTGGAGATAATTGGAGAATTGATGAATGTAAGGTTCTAGTCATGGTGGTCTGCCGCTAGATCGTGACACATCTGCCGCTAGGTCGTGGGGCTGCTTGGTCTTCTTTGATATAAAAGGTAAGCTGTTGATTTGAATTTGATGCATTTTGGTTTTGTTCTAGTAATAATTGTGGGATGTTGAAAGCTATTATATTGAAATATTTGGTCTTTGTTATTCATGTATTTCTTCGTTATTCACAGTCTGTGAATTGATAAATATGTCATTGGTAGTAGATAATTCATGGCTTAATACAGAGATTGTGAATTTTGATGTGTATTGTTGTTGAATGTTAGAGCAATTCACAGTCATTGAATTGTACATAGTTTATAGCAGTGATAATACCGTGAAAAAGAAACTATAAGGTATGATACAAACTGCTGTTAGATTGAAACTGGACCAAAACTGTTGTTGTAATTAAAATCATGAGTGCAGTGGACTAAAACTGCTATTAGATTGAGTTAACTAGTTAGGTAGATAGAGATATAGAAAGACTTGGAGGGCATCCCTACGTACTTCCTTAGCAAAAAAAATTTATGATAAATTTATCTCTATTTATGTTTTCTTGACCTGCTGCTATTGAAAATTTTGTTTCTGTCGATTCTATATGTTGATTGGAATTTGTAGTGTATTGTTGTTGAAAGTCTGTGATCCTTGTTCATAATCTATGAATTTTCTTAGTTCCATGATCATTATTCACTGTCTGTGAGCAGATAACTCTATCTACTATAATACAGGTTGTGAACTGATGTGTTGTATTATTATTGACAGTGTTTTCTGTTCACAGACTGTGAACTGATAACGTAAACATGTGTGAGTTATATTCACAGTCTGTGAGCAGATAACACTGTCAACTATAATACAGGCTGTAATCTGATGGACTGTATTATTATTGACAGTATTTTCTATTCACAGACTATGAACTGATAATGTAAACATGTGTGAGTTATATTCATAGTCTGTGAATAACATTCACAGTTTCTGAATAAAGATCATAAATTCATGAACTGATGATGGTACTTGTTATCTTACTGGTTGAATTAATTTTTTAAAATGAATTATGTAAGAGCTGTTCTATTCTACGACGCAAAGTGGAATGGTACTGAATATAGTGGTGGAGAACCCGGGGCTGGGGTTTTCGATTTAAACACGATGCTGCAGCAATTGATTGATAGGATTTCGTCCAAAAAGAGAAGACAAAGAGAGAAGGAACTTCTGCAGCTGCATTTCATGTGGAAGAATCCAGATGGCATAAAAATTAGGATGCCTATTAATGATGATGGTGACTTGAAGTTTGCTTTTGGAGAGAATCCTTTAATTATTTATGTCGATAGTGATGGTCGATCAAAGGAAAATATTACAGCTTTGTTGCAGATAAATCGATGTTAGGCTCAATAGGTTCAACTACAACAATCTGTCACTTTTTGTGAATCTTCAGGACAAGAGAGAGATGCTTTATGAGATAATGATTTGCTACCAAGGAATAATATTGATTTTGATGATCCCGATTTGCGAGACCTAAAGAAAAGAGATATCGTTCAGATGCTGAAGGTAAAAGATAGAAAAAGCGTGGTAGGTGTCAAATGTTGGGTCATACAAGGAGAATATGTAATAATACAATGAGAACAGCTAGTGTCGACGAGACAAACGCAGACCAGTCATCTCACATAGATCCTACCGAAACTGAGACCTTGGACAGTCTTGAGCCGATTATGTCATAGTATGACCAGCACCTGTGTAGTTAGATATGGATAATTATATGTGATCTGTATTCACAGAATGTGATCCATGTTTTACTATGCTGTATATTAGCTTTGAATTACAATCACAGACTCTGTACTATGTTTATTTATGTATTATATTATCTGTATTTATAATTTCAGTTTAATTATTAAGTATATTATTTTTAAAATTTAATATCATAATTCAAGTCATGTTTAATTACGTATTACAGTAGCTGTGAACAACAATCACAAACTGTGAACTGCGTTTCAGGTCACAACCTGTGATCAGAGATCACAATAGTTGCAGGCTCAATTATGGCATCCCAAAAGGTAAAGATGGGCATCCTTCAACTAAACATAACATATTACGGTTCCCCACATCATCTCATAATATTTTGTCAACAATTGAATATGCATGTATACCACTCCTTCCTTGTTCTTGTATACTTGCTCATTTTTTGAGCATCTTAGGCTTAAGGTCATTTTTGGACTACCACCGAAGAGCGATTTATCATCACAGAAAGGTTTAGGGGATTAATTAATCGTGACTTCACTATCTCCCTAACTCGTTGGACGAACTGTGATTATTGATTACAACCGTGATTACGGCTCACAGTCTGTGAGCATAGTTCACAGTCCAAAAATGTAGATGTCATGGCATCCCAAAAGGCAAGGATGAGCATCCTTTAACTAATCATAATATATTACGGTTCCCCACATCATTTCATAACATTTAGGCCACAATTGACTATGCATGCATACCACTCATTCCTTGTTCTAGTGTACTTGCTCATTTTTTTAACAGCTAAAGCTTAAGGTCATTTTTGGACTATCACCAAAGAGCAATTTCTCATCAAAAAAAGGTTTAGGAGTCTGAATAATCGTGACTTCACTATCTGCCTAACTCGTTGGACGAACTGTGATCATTGATCACAGCCGTGATTACGGGTCACAGTCTGTGCGCATTGTTCACAGTACAAAAATGTGGATGTCATGGCATCCCAAAAGGCAAGGATGAGCATACTTCAACTAAACATAACATATTAAGGTGATCCACATCATCTCATAACATTTAGGCCACATTTGACTATGCATGCATACCACCCCTACATATTAAGGCGTAGGGTCATTTTTGGACAACCACCAAAGGCATGGCATCCCTAAAGGAAAAGATGAGCCTCTTGGTACTAGACATGACATATTATGGGTCTCCACATCATTTCGTAATATTTCGGCAACTACTGAATATGCATGCATACCACTCCATCCTTCTACTTGTATACTTACTCATGTTTTGAGCAACTAAGGCATGGAGTCATTTTTCGACTATCACCGTAGAGTAATTTCTCATCACATAAAGGTTTAGGGGCTTGAATAATCGTGAGTTAACTGACCCCCCAACTCATTGGAAGAATTGTGATCGTTGGTCACAACTCGTGATTACAGATCACAGTTTGTGAGCATAGTTCACAGTACACCCATGTGGATGGCATGACATCCCAAAAGGCAAAGAGGGGCCTCCTTCAACTAAAAATAAAATATTACGGTTCTCCACATCATTTCATAGTATTTTGGCAACAATTGAATATGCATGCATACCAATCATTCCTTGTTCTTGTATACTTACCCATCTTTTGAGCAACTTAGGCTTAGGGTCGTTTTTGGACTATCACTGAAGTGCAATTTATCATCACATAAAGGTTTAGGGGCTTGAATAATCGTGAGTTGACTGACTCCACAACTCATTGGAAGAACTTTGATCATTGATCACAGCTCGTGATTACGGGTCACAGTCTGTGAGCATAGTTCATAGTACACCCATGTGGATGGCATGGCATCCCAAAAGGCAAGGAAGGGCCTCTTGAGTCTGTTTATAACAAATTATGGGTCTTCACATTGTTTCATAATGTTTCAAAAAATATTGATTTGAGTGCAAACCACTTAATCCTCCTACTTGCCTATTTACTAATGTTTTGAGCAACCAATGCATGAGCTCACTTTTTAACTCCAACCGAAGTGCACTTTGTTATCATAAAAAGGTCGAAGAGTATGAATATTATGGCAAAGCATTCTTGCAAGGAGCATATGGGCAGCCAATCAACCCTACACCAGGTCCTCTTGTCTAATTTCTTATGTTTTGAGCTCCTAAGTGATGAGGTCAATTTTTGATAAGATAGAAACGTGAATTTTATTTCAAATTAGGGCTATTAGGGTTGGATAAGCGTGCCTTGACTGCCTCCCCATTTCTTTGAAGCAACTGTGATCGTTGATCACAGACTGTGATCGAGTGGCACAGTTTATTATTAGAGATCACAGTGCTCTAATAGGCCTCATATAGGCTCCTTAAAGACATTCAGGAACCTCACGCAATGTAAGTGAGACATTCTGTGAGGTCTCACTGTAAGCGACCTGGTTAGAATAACTGATGTCTGATCACAAACTGTGAGTGAGTTATATTCGCATCTGATGAACACGGATCATACTATACAAATTTTGGCCAAACATGATCACAAACTGTGTATGTAGATCACAATTCATTTATACTAATTAATTTTAAAGTACTGTCAATTCAAAAGCATCCTTAAAGTGTACAAAATATAATTATCAATATCATCCGCTCATATCCAAAAGTAATGCTTTTAAATACCCATATTCTAAAACGAAGCGATACAATCACGCTTGAAAATTTGGATGTTTAGCCGTAGAAGTTTTAAACACAAAACTTGTAATGTACTCCCGAATGAAGCCTTTGCTGGTCGATCCTGTACATGCTCATAATACTTTGCACCTAATAAAATCAAAGGGAGAATGAATGGAAAACACTTAAACTGTTCAGCGAAATAGTTTCTTTATATTGTTGAATACCTTGAATGAAGCGAAATAGTTAAACGTTGCTTCTAAATCGATTTTGACCACCTTCTTTTATAAATTTTTCCTGTAAAATTGAAATAATATAACCCATATTAGAGTTGTAACTAATAAAAGGGCTTATTTAATAACACTATAGTTAGATTTAAGCAAACCACAACTCACAACAGACTGTAAACATAGTACGCAGGCTTGTGAATGGCATTTACAGTGTGTGAATATAGTTCACCGACTATGAATATAGTTCATAGTCTTAGTCAAACACTGTGAAACTTCTACACAAACGTGTTGGTAGTAAACACTTTACAAAAAACACACATTTTACACATAGTCGCAATTCCCAGTTCATAACCTACATTGAACATACTAACAACATAATGAATACTGTGAATATTCACTGGATTGTGAAATTCGAATCCAAAAGCCAATTAACATTTACAACCAAATTACAAACAAACAATATTTAAGACCTTATATACAAAACCAAATGAAAACCTAACCCTAAGTATGACTATTTGCAAAATAAACAAAGCAAAACCTGTAAAATGAATACTTGTACAATAACAACAACACATGCCATATCATTCCAACACACACCACAAGAAGAAACAAAATACTAAGAAGAAGCAGTGACCGAGAGTGACCGAGAGCGACTAACGCTGACCAAATATGACCAAATGTGATGAGATATCGAATAAAATCTAAACTCACCTGCGACGGCGACGTAACATCAATGAAGCGGCAATCAAACTCTGGACACGACGAACAATGACGAAGAACTGACAATGAACAGCGACGAAGACGCTGCACAGTGGAGTTTTTGAGTCTTTGCTCTTGACACGACGAACAATGACAAAGAAATGACGATGAACAGCAAAGAAGACGCTGCACCGTGGAGTTTTTGGGTCTTTGCTCTGGAGACGACGAATAATGACGAAGAACTAATGATGAACAGCGAAGAAGACACTGCACAATGGAGTTTTTGAGTTTTTGGATTTCTTTCGCTTTCGAATTTCAAATGGTGAAGATGAAAGTGTGGTTTTGATTTTTAGAAACGGTGGTCATATGTGTCATTGAGGCTATGAGTGTAATTTCACTCTTTTATTATATTTCTATCTTAATATAAAAATGTATAATGGCATTTTTGTTAATAAAATTAAAATTAAAGGGCAAAAATGGAAGTTAGGCCTATGGAATGAAAACAAACTTTTAAAATGTTTAGATTTGTATAAATTTCAAACCAGGCCTATTATTGTATTTCAAACTTTTGGTGGCCATTTGTTGAAATTTTCAAAAAAAAAATAAGGAATGAGAATTAGAAATTGGAAAAAGACCAAATATGTGTACAGATGGTGTGAAAACTAGGATGAGATTTAATAATTTGAGTTTACTAAACTGCTTTAATAGAAACTAATATATCTACTTTAAATATTTATAATGGAATTATTATTTTGCAGTGGTAGAGAAGTAAATATTTCTCATATTTGTGTTTAAGTTTATATCAATATTGCTTACAATATTCTTCCAAATTTGAACTACAATGGCTTCTTCTTCTAAAGTTTGTATTGTAATATGAAACTGAAATTATGTTTGTATGCTAAAATGAATTGGTGTATATTGTCTGATTTGTTTGGAAAAAAAAAATCCTTAAACACTCCCGTTGAACTTAATATTTAATTCGACTTATCCAATATTTATGTTTTTAAAATTTTTTTATTAATCATAATAATAATAATAATATAAATAATCAAGTTATAAATATATTTATTAGATAGTTAGGAATATTTTAATATAAATTATATTCGTAAATTTTTAGTATTTTCATTTAACCATTTGAAATTTAAAATTAAAATTAAATTAATAGATTAATAATTTTTCAATTTATAAATTTTAAAAGCTAAAATTTTAAAAATGAGTAATAATTTTTAATAATTTCAAAATTTTAATTAAATTAATGAGTTAAACAAATTTTATCTATTAAAAATAAAACTTTAGAAATTTTAATTTTATTAAATAAGATGAATGACTAAAGTTTGTCATGAAATCCGTAAAGGTGCTTTACAAATTTTCGGGGAGGAGGTCTTCACCGGATTTTATTGATTTATGAGGAGGGTAAAAATTTTATGAAGGTTTATTGTATAAAATTGAAATTTTAAAAAGTTTATTTTAAAATACAAATTTTGTTTCATTTATAAATATAAATAAAAAAATTAATAATTAATATTTTAAAAAAACAAAGTAAAATAACTAAATTACCTCTAGGAATGAAGATAGCCTTTTCTTATAAAATACATATTTGTTTTTAAAAAAAAAAAAACATATTTTACCTTACAATTTTAATATTCACTTTATATAAATAAAAATGATAATATTTATATATATAGTTTTTATTTTTTATATACAGATTTTACGATATAATATAGAATAAATATGATTACCGATAAATAATTATAACCATTCACATTTCGAATTTATTTTGGTATTTAAAAAAATATATTTTTTTAAAATATTTTTTAAATTTCTTTTTTATCTTCAACCATACAAAGACCAAAATAATATATATAAATTTTTTAATAAAAATTTTAAAATATATTTAAATAAATTTTTTATTAATAATTAATAAAAATAAATTATTATTATTATAAATATTATTGTTGTAGTTAAATTGATAAAGTATCTATATATTTATATAAAAGAACTACAAAACACGCTGATGTGGCATGTCTAGAATTCCACTATTCACCTTTGTAAAATGGGTTCAATTTATAAATTATTTACTTATATGTCATTAGTAATTACTAATATACATTCTCTTTTAATAAATGGGTTCAATTTAAAGATTATTTACTTATATGTCATTGATAATTAATAATAGTTTTTAATGTATCTTTTCAACTATCTCATAATTTAATATTTTAATGAATTAAAAAGGTAAAATATCATATACTCCTATTTATATGAAATATATAATAAAATATAAATGATATTAATTTTTTTCATAATACTTTATTTTTATTTATCAATCTATAAATTTGAATCAAATAAAAGTGAATAAATATATTATTACTAAACATACTCCTATTTATATTATAAATATCTCTACATTTTTCATAAATTATTTATTATTATTTTTATTAAATTATTTTTAATTAATATTATAATATTATTTGTGTATAAAATAAAATTTTTAAATATCGCGTATATCTTCTAGTTAAATTAATAAACTAAGAATAGTTTTTATACTCGTTTACGAATGTGACTACTAAATATTTAAATAGCCATCCCCGGTGAGTAAATGCCCAATAATACGTTTCTTTGGGCCGACTCCCCTGACTTCGGACCGGGCTTGGCGATGGGTCTCTGACATTGTTTTATCCGGGCTCAGAGCACTGCATGCAACCGCAAAACTTAGAAGTTGAAAATAGAAAAATAGTAAAATACTGTAGAAACGGATAAACCGAATCAAACCGATCACATGCATGGTTTCGCTAGAGTCAGCAGTGGACATAATTGATTTTCTTATTTAATTAAAAGTCAAACTAGCTATGGATAAATATAAAAAATTATCAACCGTCAGATTCAAACCAGTCACCATAAAAGCAGATTTGGAGCGTTGGATTGGTTGCTGATCTGGTCCCCGCTCACCAACTGTTGAAAACACACACAAAAAAAAGCTCGTCTTTCTTCTCTGACACAACCCGATCTCCTCCCTACGCTAAGCCATTGTAGCAGAAGAAGCAGAAGCTCCTTTACACAAATTCCAGAACCTTCTAGAACCAAACCTTTAAAAAATAAAAAATAAAAAAGCTGAATGGCTACAGAGAAGAAGAGAAGCACAGGCACAGTGAAGTGGTTCAGTGCACAGAAAGGCTTCGGATTCATAGCACCAGAAGACGGCAGCGACGACCTCTTCGTCCACCAGACATCCATCCGATCCGAAGGTTTCAGAACTCTCTCCGAAGGTCAACCTGTTGAATTCTCCGTCGAATCCGGAGAAGACGGCCGTACCAAAGCCATCGACGTCGCTGCTATCTCAAGACCGCGTCGTCCCGGCGGGAGAGGAGGCGGCGGCGGGAGAGGCAGAGGTGGCCGTTACGGTAGAGGCGGCGCCTGTTATAATTGTGGAAGAACAGGGCATTTAGCAAGGGATTGTTACAGCGGCGGCGGAGGTCGTAGATACGGTGGCGGAGGAAGAGGAGGTTGTTACAATTGCGGCAAAGAAGGTCATTTTGCGAGAGACTGTCCGACGACTGATGAGCAGAAATGAGAGAGTAAAATTATTCGGTAATTCTGTTGTTTTTAACATGTTCTCTGTTATTGTTTTTGAATCCATTGATTTGATATTTTACATGTTGTCATTACATTTCCAATACAAACATCATATTTTCTTCACTTCAATTGTACTATGTAATTATCATTTCGTGAGTGTTAAGGGTCTTGAAAGAGATATGATCAACAGTAAAAAAAAAAAAAAAAAAAAAAAAAGTTTTAATTAATAGAAAAATGTGGAGGGTCATAACAAAAGCAACCGAACATGATCCTTATCAAAAGTATTTGAAAAATCAAGAGCCAGTGAAGGTGTGTGGTGGTGGACCTTATTCGGATTTTCATAATCCTTATCCAGCTTTAGTGTAACTGGTGAGAGGTTGGCATTAAATGGGTATAGATTAGAAAAGAAGCTTTTCCTGGACTGGACTTATCTACTCGACTATTTTTTGTGTTTGATAATATTCCATCTTTTCCTTTGAATCTTGAGCTCATGGTCTGAATTATTCTTAGTTAGATTTGGAAACCTAGGGAGATATTTCCTTTCTATTGAAAAACCTGTTGCATGTGGTTGTCTATTAGTAATTGTAATTTAACCAAATGTATTAGAATTATTTCATATACTTGTATGCATGCATGCAACAACTTTACACTATGAGTTTTATGACTCAAACCAGTGTCTGCAATTATTATTTCAGAGAAATAAAGGGTGATTGTATCTTTATCTGGAAAATCTTCCATGAGCAAAACATGCTTCAATTGCAATCAAATAATTGGAAAATTTTCTGTATCAAGTATGGGTTGTCTTAATTAACAACAGTAGAAAGAGGGTTTGACTAGGACAAATCACAGAGAAGCAATAATAGTGAAATCAATCAACATATAATGAACGAGTGTGCACTTTAGAAGTGGCAGCTTTGGAGAGAAACTTAAATGGACCCTATAAACAGTTTGACCAACATATTTGGATTCAGATTCAGAAAGAGAGCAAAAACATGGGCCAAGGTATCCATTTGGTCAAAAGAAGGACTAGCAATGTGGGTGAGATGTCCTCATTGCATTGCACAGCTAACACCTCATTGTATTTGTTGAACTCTCTGTGCACTCAGTGATTTGTGGGCTGGGCATTAACAACCAAATGGAAGATTCTGGTCCCCCATTAAACTTGGAGGTGAGTGAGTGAGTGAGTAGTCAAAAGCAAATCCTCTTTAGGAGATAGCCAGATTCATTGTTCATTGAGATAGAAGAAATTATTGTACATTCCATGAAAATGACTAAACAATTCTTATCTTCTAAACTACTTAAAAATAACTCAATGGTCCTAACAAAACAACAACTTATCATCCTATATACACTAACCCTACATACCATACTTACAAGTCCTTGATTTCTCAATAAGGTTATATCTTGTATGTGCCATAGTGAAGGGCACAATTGTTGCTGATAAGAACATTCAACACACTGCTAGAGGAGATTTTATTATCTTCAAAGAAAATGCATGTTAAAAGTTCTTCCAAATGCTATTATTAATGATCATGTATCCCTTTCGGTTATTTATCAAACTCTTTTTCTTTTTTCTTTTTTTTTTTTTTTCAATGAGGAGTTTGGTAAGAGAGTTAGGTATTGAAAATGGAATTTTGCTTTTGAGTAGGTGTAGCAGTGGGCATAAGTATTTATTGATAGCCTGATTGCATTTGGCTTGACCTTTTTCTTTTCTGTTGTGACCATATATCTTTTCAGGATCTAAGTCATCACTTTATATAGGAAGATATATCTAGTTTTTGTTTTTTTTTTTTTTTTTTTTTAAAATTTTAAATCCTTTTTTAAAAATTTAAATTATTAATATTATTTTAATAACTTAAATCTTTTTCTATTTTATTGCTCTTATTTATATATATATATATATACATTTTCCTCCATCGATTTATCAAATTCAGAAAAGAATTATAATAATTAATTTTTTTTCTCAGTTCGATACTTTTACCACTATTTTTGTACATAAGTTTTATTTTATCTGTTATAAATATACATATATATATATATATATTTTACACCTAAATTTTAAAAAAATATATACATAACTAGATATCTTAATGTAAATATATATTTCTAAAAGGAAGTATGAGAGATTTTAATACTTAAATTAAAATAATATTTCTAAAACTTCTCATTATTAGATTATTCAAATATTAAGAAGTTTTAATTATATAAATTGAGAATTTTAATTTTATTATTTTATAATTTTTATTTATATAATATAATTTAATTTTAAATATTTCACAAAAACAAACTACAAAATTTATTTTTAAAAAATAGATTAAAAATGACTTAAATGG
Source organism: Cardiospermum halicacabum (assembly GCA_031304145.1). NCBI lineage: Eukaryota > Viridiplantae > Streptophyta > Magnoliopsida > Sapindales > Sapindaceae > Cardiospermum > Cardiospermum halicacabum. The sequence goes on from CM062394.1 coordinate 3,617,401, forward strand.
ACCATTTCACCTTATTGCGAAAATCTTTAACATTCATATATGAATGCGAACAGGACGAAAAATATATAAAGCTGTGAACATGGGATGACTAAAAAAATATAAATAAAATTTTTTTTTAATTAGTTTTAAAATTTTAAATTTGATTTTATCCATTTTATATAATTTACTTTAGTTGAGATCTAACAACTAGTTGCATTATTAAAAATAATTTTTTGACCTCGCATAATTTAAGAATTGTTTGATGAGATATTGGTATAATGACATCTGAAACTCCTAAATTTGATAATACTTTTCAATTTAACACTCGATTAATGCGTGGTTTCAATTTAGCCTTTGTACTTGTATTTTTATACCATTCTAGCCATTTGAAACATAACAAGTTTCGAATTAAGACATACATTTCAAAACGCTGTGACTTGGCATACACGTAAAATTACACCTTTCCATTTTAGTCCTTACACTTGGTAAAAAATTTTACCCTTTAAACTTTACAAGATTTCATTTAAATCCCTATAATAGCTTTTCTGTTTTTCATTTAACCATTAATATTATATTTTTTATACTAACAAATATCTTACCTTATAAAATAGTAATAAATCTTTTATGAACCAATAATCCATGGAGAATGATCAACATATATTACAATACCTAAGAAATACAATCTATATATATATATATATATATATATATATATATATAGCAAAATGAGATACTTCACCTACTTTGAGAATTCAACACATGGCAACAATTTCTCCAATTATAGTGTGCCACGTGTCTAACTAAGAATTGAATCATGCATAATTGTTCTTTAGTGTCATTCTCCATTTTATTTAATGTTCTCATCCTTTAACTCTTTCTCTTCCACGTCTCTTTCTTTTCTGTTTCTCCTTTTTAAATTCTCTCATTAATTTGTTATATATATATATATATATATATATATATATATTACTATAAATACTATTTGCCTTTTGGTTTTCTCTTATCTTTAACTTTTAGTTTCTCAAATACATTTAAAAACTATTAATTTATTCAAAATATTTGTCTACTATAAATAGTTATCTTCACCTCTTCATTCTATAATTCACCTCAATCTTCAAATCATCTCTTTGATCAAATGTAAATTGCCTCTCAATCATCTTGATTCTTTTACTCTAATATTTTTGTTATTGTATGTTTTTTTTTCTTTTTTCTTTTAAATACATTCTTATGTTCATAGTTTTATTTATTTTGAAACGCTAAAGATTGTTGTAATATTTTTTTTCTAGGTATTTTTCCAATTTTAAAATTGTAAGATTCATTTTCGATCTATTTTAATATATTTTCTTTTCTTCTTTCTTGTATTTTGTATTATGTTCTATTTTATTACGTGTGATTTTTACGATAATTTTTTTTTATTTGTATCTTTTACAACCCTCCAACTTAAAAATGTCAGGTTTTTATCCTATCAAAATTTATTTATTTATGAAATTGTTATATTTTTCTTCTATTTTACAAAATGAACATATGGAAACGATTTTATTTGTTATTGTAAGTTAATTATATATATATATAGAGAGAGAGAGAGAGGATGTAAGTAAGCCAAAATCAATTTAAGTAATTTTATGAGTAATACGACTCTAAACTATAATTTTATATTTATTCATATTTTTTTAATATATAATTTTCTATTTAGTTGGATAATTTTTATGCAGTCATGTTTATTAGAAACTTATATTATTAAATTTTATTTATAATATGTTATTTGTATGGTCATAATTGTAACTCTTGAAATTATTATTTAATAATAATAATAATTACATGTTGATAGGAGAATATAAAAGAATGACTATAAAATTTAAAAAGAAATGAAAAGTTACAAAATTCCAAAAGGTTTTAATTAATGCTAGGATTAAATTGGTATTAAAAGGATAAATTAATTTGATTTTGTTTTTAAATGACCTAAATAAAATGAAGTTGATTAAAAAGATAATATCCTAAAAAAAATATAAAATTAATTGGTAATAAAATTTACACAACTTTCGAATAATAACTATTAAAATAAAAGTAATTTATATTTATATATATATATAGATGGTTTTGTATCTAATGAGAAAATCATCTCTGAATGAGAGATGATAAAGCAAATCTCTAACTGTTAGATTTTCAGTGAGATTTATACATTATAAAAGTTGACTTTTGGTTGAGAATTGAGCTTTAGGTGGAAAATTAGTAAAAATGTAGAGTTTTTGAATTTGGTTAACATTTTTTATTCTTTTCCCATGTTGATTTTGTGTTTCTTTTATTTTTCTCATTAATTGGGTCTCTATCCTTTTTATCGGTTAATGGGTTTAATGTGTCTTTTTCTCTTCATATTCTCTACTAAATTTTTCTTAATGTCACTTAATAAGATGATGTTATATTTTCATGAAACAATTTATCTTTTCATTTTATTTTATACTATAAAAAATCTCCCTTAAATTAAAATATAATCTATCAATCTCTCGACTACTTTTTTTTACTAAAAATTTATTTTTTTTTTATGGTTTGTTTTTGGTATTTAATATAACTTTTATATCCGGATGTAATATTGATATACAAATTTTCAAATCTCTTAAATTCAAAGATGATGACTCATAATCTATAATTTTTTATTTTATTCAGTATTTTTGTCTGTTTATTATTTGTTTACAATATATATATATATATATATATATATAAAAGTATCTCTTAGCCACATTCACCTCCAAAATGGTAAGATTCACTTCATATTAAATGAATATTTTTTCTTTTATTTTATTTTTGATGTTTGTAACTTAATTCTATTTAGTTACTTTTTATTCCATAATATTTTCTTTATTCATTCTTATGAATCCATCCGAATTTAAAATAAAAAATAATAATTTTATAACTAATTTGGATTCTAAATTGTAATTAAAGTTATTTTAATATTTTGTTTAATTTTTTTGTTGTGGGTTCAATGTAGTTAATTTATTTTAAGAAAATAATAATAATTTGTGACAACACTATTTAATAAAAATGAACATTAGTAAAAAATTGTATGATGTTAACCATCACATTAGAATTCTGATGTTACTTTTAATTGTATTAATTTATTTAGTAGTTTCTTTAAACTGAAATTATTATTATGAATATATTTAAAATGATAGTATAAAAAATTAGTTATTTTTTTTATAATTATTATATTTCTCAAATCGAATATAATTGGTCTTATATCAATCCATCAAAATATTTATTTAGATAGCAATTAAAAAACTTATTAATATTAAATTGTATTTAATTATTATTCTCTTTATTATGTTGAAATATTTTTGTATTCGGATGTAACTCCGGAAATTATTATTGTAGCATTTTTTTTTTTTAAATTAACTGATTTGGTTATCATTCCTATTTAATTACTGTAATGCAATCATTGCAAAATGCTCATACATTCCTATTTAAGAACAAATATCAATTTATTTTCCGATTGATGATGTTAAATATGAGGTTACATTGTTACATTTTTCATCTATAATATTGCTTTATATTTATTTCTATTGATTTCAAGTGGTTAAATAAAAATATTTTGTATTAACATAATCGATCCCGCGCAATGCGCGGGTACACATACTAGTTAATATATAAAAAAAATTGAATATTAGAAAAATTATAGGAATCATTAAGTAGGTACAAACTAATTTAACATAAAAAAAATAGTAATAATAATGTTTAGTAAATCAGTGTCATAACTATATTGTAGAATGTATTAAAAAATAATGTCACAATTTAACCCTTCCTACAATACAGCAGTGACAACATAGTGGTTTCGACGATGCATATATAATACTCTTGACTTGAGAAATACACGAGTTTCAGCCATAGATTAAAAATAAAAAAAGAAGATGAGAATTGCTCATAGATTTTAGATACCTATTTAGTCCTTGTATTTAGTAAACTTTTTTATTTTAACCTTTAAATTATATGGAATTTCATTTTAATCCCTAAACTTGCACTTTCTATGTCATTTTAACCCCTCAAACGCACTGATAAAATTCTTTTTCCCACCTCAACTGCCACGTAAGCAAAAGGGGATAAAATGACCAGATTTTATAAAGTATGAGAAATAAAGTAATAACACGTAATTATGGGACTTTCGTGGTTATTATATATATTGTGAAACAAGAATAGAGATGGCAAAAAAATCCACCAACCCACGGAATCCGTGGATGCCCATCCATGAAACTCATCGTGGATTCGGGTTCACGAGTTCTTGGGTTTATGGATTCGGGTTTTAGTTTTAATCTATTGATTGTTGAGGGTTCGGATTTGAGTGACCCTAACCTGAATCCACGAACCCGTGATTTTTTTATAATTAGCAATTTTTAAAATCAAATTTATACAATTTTTTAATCAATTTTCTCTAATATTCAATGTCATTTTAAATTCTTTTAAATAAAAAACTAAATAAAATACATATAAAATTTAATGTCCACTAATCGGCACCAGAGATGAACTAATTGTTAAACCAAGTAAACTCTATTTTAAAACCAGAAATAAAGTAATAATAATATATTGACATAAATTAATTATAGTTTTAAATTTTAAATTTTAATTATTACTTAATTCTTTTAAAAAATTAAAATTTTCCACATACTCACCGGCACACCCAAATCCACGAGTTCAAATCCAGCTCGAATCCATTAAAATACACTAAGTTCGGATTGAATTCGAACACACAAAATCATTTGGATTCAGGTTCGGATCGGGTTTGGACGCATTGGCGAACGGATCTCTCAAAATTTAACAATGATATTGTTTTTCCATTGTTCTTCTTACCATGAAATAAAAAATTCTATTCGAAATTAAAAGTGAAGATATTGATCTGGGTGTAGTAAATTGAATAACTCATTTATTTATTTTTTTAATAACTATTTTTAATGTACGTGAAATATTTTATTTTTAAGTATTAATTTTCAATATGCATGGAATAGATTTAACATATCAATTTTAAATAAAATATTAAATATTGTTGGATACATCACATACATTAAAAAAAATGACTAAGCAAAATGTAGATTTGTATCTATTTTTGGGGGTGTATTAATAATTATACATTAAATTGATATTTGCAAAATGTAAAATTTATGTATTGGAAAGTTCCAATTTTAATTATTTTAAAGTTTAAATTAAATTAGTTATCTAAATAAATTTTATTTTTTAAAAATAATTTTTTAAATTTTTAATTTTTTTAAATGAGTTATTATAACTTTTGTTTATTTTATTAAGATCCGTCCTCAATAATTCCTATCACAAGTCGAAAATAATATGTATTTTATTGATCTAGAATAAAAATATTATAAAAATATATTTATAAAATTATTTTTTTAAAAAAATATTTTTAAATATAAAATTTTTTTATTCATAAATATAAATATAAATTTAATTAGTTCATATTTTAAATTTTTGTAATTAATTAATTATTTATGGAAAAATTATATAAAATAAACCAAATAAAGTTTAAAATTTCAAAACTAAACCAATAGAAGTTTATTTCTATTTGGGATAAATAATATATGGCTCCCTGTACTTGTATAAGTTTTTCAGTTAGCCCCCTGTACAAATGGTTGTCTCAATTAGCTCCTTGTACTTGTGATTTTGTCTCAGTTAGCCCCTTGGTGCTGACGTGGCATCTGACGCGGTCGTTTGATGTTTGATGTGGACTGCCATGTGTCATCAAGGTCACACATCAAATGACCACGTCAGACGCCACGTCAGCACCGAGGGGCTAATTGAGACAAAATCACAAGTATAGGGGCTAACTGAGACGACCATTTGTAACTAAGAAAAATTATAAATTTATAAATATGTAAATATAATTAAACATTATAACTTTTTTTCGGTTTAATTCGTCTAATAATCTATTTTAGATAGTTTAAATAAATCATCATTTTAAATCTATCTCAAAATAACCATTTTAAAGAATTTCATTTAAATTTTTGTTTAATCTATTTTTTTAAATTATTCTATTTAAAAAAATTAATTTTATAATATTTTTATAATGATAATGTGACTCATTAAGACGAATAATATTTTGTTCTTGTGTCAACTTTGTTTTAATTCTAATTTGAATGTTTGATATCTAGTGCAGTTAGTTACTCCTTTTTTTCTTTAAAAAAATGATGATTATTTAAAGTATTTAAAATAGATAGATAGGTGAATTAGATAGATTATAAGTTATAATATATAATTATACATATATTTTATTTTTAAATCAATTTTATTTATGTATTTTTAAATTTTCTCAATTAGCCCATTGTACAAATTGCTGTCTCAATTAGCCCCCTGTACTTGTTATTTTGTATCAGTTAGCCCCTTAATGCTGATGTGGCGCGTGACGTGGTCGTTTGATGTGTGACATTGACGACACGTGGCAGTCCACATCACACATGCAATGTCCACGTCATGTGCTATGTCAGCACAGAGGGGCTATTTGAGACAAAATCACAAGTACAGGGGGCTAACTGGGACAACAATTTGTACAGGGGGCCAAGTGAAAAACTTATACAAGTACAGGGGGCTATGTATTATTTATCCCTTTCTATTTTTGAGTCACTCAAACTTTAATTTTCATAAATAGACCATCACATATATGAAGGTTCTCTTCACAAACCACCTTCACATCTTCACAAATGAGTATAAAAGATCTTCACAGAAGGATAAAATGGTCAATTTGGTTCATTTTTTAAAAATGAAAGTTTAAAAGATTATTTTTGTAAAATTTTTAAAATTGGGCTACATGATGTAAATAAAAGTTATAAAATAACAAAAATGAAAATAACCCTTTATTTATTTATTATATAATTAAATTTAAATTTTAATTAAAAAATAGACATTAAATAAAATTTATTTCCACCCATTAATAGACACAAATTGAAAAATATATATATATCTATATATATATATATCAATAAGTATTTCATTATTAAAGAATAACTAATTATTATAATAATATCGATGATAAGGACTTTTTTTTAAATATATACAAATTTTATTTATTTATTTTTTAAATCTAATATCTACAACTAAGAGCATCTCCAATGGAACGTGAGAGTCAGATGATGTGACTGTGAAAAATAGAAATCGTGAATGTTGATGTGACAAATTTTTTATTGATAGACAGTATAGTTTAAAAATAGTCATACAGTGGTCACCGTATATCACTCTTCCTTTTTAATTTTAAATAGAAATTTAATTAAAATTAAACTCTTTTATTATAACAAAAAGAATTTGAAACATATTAAAAATCTAATAATATCGATGATAAGGACTTTTTTTTTTTAAATATATACAAATTTTATTTATTTATTTTTTAAATCTAATATCTACAACTAAGAGCATCTCCAATGGAACGTGAGAGTCAGATGATGTGACTGTGAAAAATAGAAGTCGTGAATGTTGATGTGACAAATTTTTTATTGATAGACAGTATAGTTTAAAAATAGTCATACAGTGGTCACCGTATATCACTCTTCCTTTTTAATTTTAAATAGAAATTTAATTAAAATTAAACTCTTTTATTATAACAAAAAGAATTTGAAATATATTAAAAATCTAATTAAATAATATAGAAAAGCTTAGTTAGCATGTCTATTTGACCGTTTAAAATAGAAGATCTGATGGACAGGGGTATTTTAAAATTTGTCACATCATAGATGGTACCATTGGAGCTCTATTTTTTAAAATACTGTTCACATGGCTGATGTGGCCGTAGAGAAATTGTAAATAGCCAGATGCTGTACGATATCTATCTATGTGTATTTATTTTTCAATCTATGTCTAAAGTTTAGAGATCATAATTATTTTTTTTTCAAAAAGTCAAAATTATGCTGATATGTTTTTTAAACTTTATATCTTTTATTAAAAATATTTTTTCTAAACTAAATACTAAATATAATATGTTAAAATATATGTAATATTTTTTCCACTTTTACCCTTACAATTGTTCTTATTATAATTTAAAAAGTTATTTAACAAATAAAAAAAAAAAGAAAATCAGACCATCTTATCTATTTTTTTAAAGTATATTTTAAAAAAAAATAGACATTAAATAGAAAACAAATACTATCTTAGATTAAGGTAAGAGAAGATTTCACTTTTACTCATGTTAACTTTGAAATAAAATAAAATTTTATTTTAAAATTTTTAAATGATCAAACTAAAATTTTAAAAAATTAATTAAATTAATTAACATCCTTTCCTTCACATTTTTATGAATTTATGAATGATTTTTCATTAAATTTTAATAATTTTTATTTAAATATAGAGTTCTAAAAATATTTTTTTCTTGTAAATATTACCATATAGTTTTTTATTAATATATAATATAAATAATATATATTATATATTATGACGATGTGATTAAATTATATTTTGCTTTTATTATTATTTTTTTAATATCAAACGACTAACTACTATTCTTCAAATTACCAAATATTTCTTATTAAAATGTGGCCGCTTCCATTTGATAAACAACTAATCCAAACATCTCATATTTAATATTTAATTTAAATCAATTTGACTCTTACATAAGTTAACAACTCATTTTTAGGTAGAGTCTAAATTTTTAAAAATTAGTTTATGGGACCAAATTAAATAATTTTATTCATTAGTTATCTAACACAACAATAGTAATAATAATTAGTAATTGAATTTGTCATAAAAATTTTATTTTACTTAATGCACGCTACTAAAATTTTGAAAACATTTTTAATTATAACAATTTGAAAACAAAGTTTTATAATTATGCATTTTTATAGTATTTTTTTTTTCATATGACTTGGAATACACATATTATATTAATAATTAATATATTTCATATTTTATAAAATATCTTTAAATTATTAAAATTTTAAAATTTTAAATATTTGAATATTTATAATTAATGTTTGCATCACATCATTTTGTGTTTATAAATTCGTACATCTTAACAAAATGAATAGTCAATCCAATATTTTATCCCTATATTATATTTAGGAGGAAAAAATATTATAAATATGCGAACATTTGCTCAAATCAAATATCATTGCTCCTTCACATCAATATTCATTTCAAATAATTTATCATGAATAATTTAGATTTTATTGTTGGCTTTGTAATTGTATTAATTTCTTTTCATGAAATTGAAGCAAGGTATTTGAATACGGAGAGAGATTTGTTGATTGGTATTGTTTATCATCCAACAAAATCTGTTCCAAGTCCCGGTGGTCAAGGGAATGGGAGTCCTTCCCCTCCTAAAGCAACATCATCTGATGTTGCAGGTGATTTTAAAGTAAACAGCGATTTTTCAACAGGTGATTTTAAAGTAAACAGCGATTTTTCAACTGGTGTTGTTTATCATCCAGCAAAATCTGGTCCAAGTCCTGGTGGTCAAGGGAATGGGAGTCCTCCCCCTCCTAAAACAACATCATCTGATGTTGCCAGTGATTTTAAAGTAAAGAATGATTTTTCAACTGGTGTTCTTTATCATCCAGTAAAATCTGGTCCAAGTCCCGGTGGTCAAGGGAATGGGAGTCCTCCCCCTCCTAAAAACAACATCATCTGATGTTGCTAGTGATTTTAAAGTAAAGAACGATTTTTCAACTGGTGTTGTTTATCATCCAGCAAAATCTGGTCCAAGTCCCGGTGGTCAAGGGAATGGGAGTCCTCCCCCACCTAAAACAACATCGTCTGATGTGGCTAGTGATTTTGATGTAAAGAGCGATTTTTCAACAGGTGTTATTTATCATCCAACAAAATCTGGTCCAAGTCCTGGTGGTCAAGGGAACGGGGGACCTCCTCCTCCTAAAAAAAGTTCATTTAATGTTGTTGGTGATTTTGATGTAAATAGCGATATTTTTACAGGCGTTATATATCATCCGGCAAAATCGGGTCCAAGTCCCGGTGGTCAAGGGAATGGAGGGCCTCCCCCTCCTAAAACAACAAGTGTTGTTTATGATATAAGTCCAGGTAGTCAAGGGAATGGCAATCCCCCCGGTAACGGTGGTCGAAATTGAAAATAACAACAGACTCATAAATAAATTATGAATTATAGTTATGTATTTTAAATAATTATAACTTTAATAAAATGAGCTATTTACATATTTTCATTTTAAATTGTCTTATTTTAAATTTTAATTATTATTTTATTTTAACAATTAAACTTTGTGCACATATTTGCCGAAATCAACTTATAGTATTTAGAAATTTAGAATTTTCAAAAATAAAATTAATATTTATCAAGTTTTTGAATATTTAATTTTTTGATTGGATCAACCAATTCTACGATGTCTCCCTAATTTTTAAATAATATTAAATTAATGTTGGTTTGGGATTCACTTTTATATAAAAAAAATCCTACAAGTGATAGAAAGTCTATAAAAGTTAGTTTCCATTAAACTTTTTAGAATGAGTGAAGAAAAGTAAGTAGAAGAAAACAATAACAAACAAAATAAGTTAGAACATTTGAAGGTTGTTATCAGAAGGTCAGATGGATCATTAGGAGATTTTATGTTTTGAAGGTTGGTGACGTCCACAGGTATTGAGGTAAGTCTTTGAGATTCGTGGGTACATGATAGGTCTCGAGGTATCAATTTGTATATGATCTAAAAAGCTAAGTACTTGTCGATGTTCTGTTGTGGTTCCTGATTGCACTCTAATTGATATTGTTTAGTGATTCCTCAAATTCTTAAAGATCGTGGTTTTACCTTAGTTGTTAGGGGTTTTTATATTAAGTTGCGTTGATTTTTTTCTTTTACTACTTGTTATTTTACCCTTATTGCTGGTTATTTATTATTGTTGTGTCGAACTTCCACCCCGTCCGAGACCACGATGAAAAGCCCAACCGCCACATTAAATAATTACATTTTTGAAAGCCAATCAAATATACGATACTTTAGCAGAAGAATACATTTCAATTTACAATCTATATATATATTATAAAGCGAAACTTCTAACCGACCCCACAAAATGACATGGCATGGCTAAGAGTTCGCGATTAGGTAGAAAAACTTCAAAAATGAGAGATTTTGAAGTTGGAAGACATTTGACCAATTAGAACATAACACGTGTGATTCTCTTTTTATAGTCTCTTCGTTTCTTTATGCTTTAAATCATTTCTCTTTCATTTTCCATTCATAAATTTGTTGGACCATTTCTCTTCATAGTCCATCAATTTTCATTATCATTTTGCGAAGCTGTTAATGTTTTCTTTAATTTTTTTAATTGATTTAATAGATGTCTTTTTATCTCCTTCTCTCTTTAAATATGACTCTTTCTCTCCAAATTCCATGTGAATTTAATTTAAAATAATTATGAAAAGTAATATAGACTATTGGAGTGTCACTGATTTTCTATAAATACTTCAACATATTAATCAGCACCACACCATCGCTCTTCATCTCCTTAAAATGTCAAATTACTTTCACCGTATATATGCATTTCACTCTCTCTTTTACTTTCTTTAGGCTGTAACGATGACAACTTGTGAATCAGTACTTTTCGATTCATGTAGATATCTTTTATTCATGCAGGGCAGGTAGCAGTGATGATGATGCCACGAATTTAAGCCATCACTACTACTCGATTGGTATAGAGAGTAACATCTATGACAAGATATAAAGTACAGTTCTCGATTTGTATGTATGGTGGAGATGTGAGTTTTATTGTAAAATGTAATCTCAAACTAAAATTTTCACTTAAAATTATAAATTTTTATATTTAGTCATCGCCGTTCAAAAGGCGACCAGTCTATGTCCATGGTGTATCCACCAATATGAGTCCATTCATTGTAATAACATCAAATATTAAGTATGTGGTTTTGTTTTGGAATATTAGGGTATGTGGTTTTGTTTTTGGAATATTAGCGCATTTGTTTGCTTGTATTATATATTTATATAATGAGTAAATAAAATAATAAAATAAGTTTTATATTTCATTTAAATTTATCCATTTTTTACTCTTATTTTTGTAGTTGACAATATATAATATTTTTGTTAAACTTTCTTGATATATTTTTGTTAGTTTTTTTTTCTTAATTAATACTAATTTTATCTTAAATGGTGTATAGATTCAAGAAAATAAATTTAACTTTCTATTTTTTTTACTCATGTGACTTTTTATTTATATTCAATCCAATGCATTTTCCAATTTTCTCATTTTTCAAAATTAGTACTATTAGTAGAAAAAAAAAACTTTTAAAATTTATTTTTTCATACTTCAAAAAATATATATAATATTTTTCTCTTAATAATAGTAGATCAAAATTAGAAAGTAACTTAATTTCGAATAGAATATTTAAACTGATTAGCCAAATAAATCAATATTCTATTTAACTTATAAAGACCATTTTTTTTTCAAAAACTTGATTTTTGGTAACTTTATAATTCTTGACTTTTTAAATTATTTTTAATTTAATAATATATATATATATATAAAACAATATAATTCCACCCATTAATTCATCCTATATCTAAATTATCTCCTTTTTTAAATATATATATATATATTATATTTACATACTTTTTTTATTTTTAGATTTATAAATAAATTATAAATACTTCTCTTTATTTTGACATTTATATTTGAAAATTTCATTGATGATTTCCTTAAAATTATAAATACTAACTTTACAAATTCCTTAATTATATCAAAATTTATTTAGTGTGTTTTATTTATTAATTAGAAAAATAAATGTATTAATTATTTTACTTTCGTCAATCATTTTTTTACATTATTGTTTTTCTATACATTCATAACTAAAATAAATTCATAATATAATCAAGATAATATATATTTTTATATAATATATTAAAATATTTTTTAAAATTAAAATAATATAAATACATTAAATAGTAATAAATTAAAAAAAAAAGCAGTAAATTTAAACCCTATATTTATTTTCTTATATTTTTTTAATTAGAATAAAGTAAATAGTAAAAATATATTATAATAATAAATAGTAAATTTGTACATACATTTTTCTTTTTGTTTCGTTAAGTTTCAAAAGAATATTATTTTATATTCAATATGAATTCTAATTATATTCAGTATAAAAATGAACTATGTATTGTAAATGATGAAATTTAATAAGGTGATAGGGAATAAATTACATGTAGTAACTAATGAAGTTGAAATAAAACGATAGAGTATTTAAAAAATAATGATTAAAACAACACAAGTTTCATTTTTAATAATTTTTATTTAGATTATAATGATACCGAATATTTATTTTCTACCATCTAAAAAGTTTAAATCATTTAAAATTATTAACACTTATTTAATATATAACTCAATATTAAAATTTATAAAAATTTATAACTACTGCGCAACGCGCAGGTTCAAATATAATTTCCAAAAGTCAATCAAATATGGATATATTTATGGGAAGCTTTAACAAAATATATTCTCAAAATAATTTATTACTTCAAATGTTAATTGTATGGTAAAAGCGGAAGACTAATAATTATTTTAATTTCTCAAATAAGATTTTAAAAATAAAATCATATTAAGGAAGGGTTACACAAATACCCATCAAATAAGTGATCCTCTATAAACATTTTTTAAAATGTTTCATGAATGTATTTTATTACATAACTAGCTTTTAAATACATATAAATACATCTAAGTCACAAAAGCTTAATATCACGATCCATGTCTGGACGGGTTCATGACTACTGATAGCAAGTATTGTAAATCACAAAACTTTAATATCGCGATTCATCTCTTGATGGATTCATGACTACCGATAGCAAGTATTGTTCGTCCGAAATTATTGGTGTTCCTTGTGTGGACCTTATTTTCCTTATGAGGCTATTTTGATCTGCCGAGATATGTTCTTTAAGCAAGTGAGTTGCAACCCGTAAAAAGCTCCTAATTTGCATAGCCTGACCCATACAAAACTCCAATAACTTTGCCTACAAACTGCCTACCCACCCTCCGATAGGGCGGGTGAGGCACTCCACTTCTTGCAGTTCTCAGCAAAACTGGCTTTATAAATACTAAACTTCCTTTAAAAAGATCGTATATATATTTTTGAACAATAATAATAATAAATTATTAAAAAAAAATCTTAAATCAAAATATTTCTACTAACTTGAATAGGAATGATAATGTCAAGTTTTATATTGGAATTCAATTTTTTTTATTGCAGGTTAAAGAACCATTAACAGCTTTACGTTATCAGTGATCCACACTTTTATATCATCAGTTTAATGATAAGTGATAAAAGAAAAAACCATCAACAACAGCTCTACACTATCAAGACACTTTTATATGAAAATCTCATTAGTTTAAGGATAAATAATAATTAATTCTAAAAAAAAAAGAAGTAATAATCATAATATGTTTTGAACTAAGCCAAGAGCTTCACATCAATGGTATGAAGTTGCATAAAGTTGGTAAGCTAGAGCAATAATTAATGTTCCATTCACATAATTGAGCCAAATGACTAAATGATAAAAAATGTTATAAGTTGACACAAACATATTCACTTGTCCTTTAACAAATGTACAAAGAGACCACATCAAATTAGGTAACACTCCATCTCCATTCCATATATTGAGTTGATAGTTGTTATTTGATAAAGACCTTATAAAGCACTCCATCTTCATAAGGCCTTTAAATTGAGGCTTTCTCGCTCTGCGATCTATATGTGTATCTCAATCTCCTCTTTAATAATTGTTGGGTGAGTCCATTAAATTTCTAAACCATAAAAAGTTTACTATACAATTACAGGTCACTTTTGAAAAGTTTGCAAAATTAAACTTTGATTTTCACTCCATAGACCAATCACAGCTGTGAGCGTAATTCACAGACTGTGAGCATAATTCACAGCATCCGTGAATTGTAAAGTTTCAGAAGTATTTTGGGAAACTTGGTCTATAGAGTGAAAACTAAACTTTTAAAAGTCTGTTTTTGTATGTTTTTCAAAACAGACCTATAATTGTATTTTAAACTTTAAAAAGTCTATTTTTTAGAATTTCCACTCGTTGATTTTACTCTTTCAAGAACCCCTCTTCTTATAAGGAAAAAATCAATAAATTCCTATTTATAAAGTTATACATTTGTGTAAAACAATTTATTTATAGATGGATATTAAAAAATTAAAAAAAAAAATGAAGGGAATTTTGCATTAAAAGAACACACAAAAGTTACAAATCTAGGTCTCGTACAGGGGTGGCCATGACGATCGCCATCACACCTTATAAAAGAAACCCATCAACAATCAATAATCTTAATAATAATAACTCTTAATAAAAGGTTACAAACTCCAATCTCTCTTTACACACTTATATGTATAAGTCAATTAAAATGAGAAATAAAATTCCAAATCTCTCGAACTCAAGTCAAGCCTTGTGAGGGCATTGATAACACTTGGTAAACAAACCAAATGTATCAATTTGTTGAATAAAATTAAGCATACTTGCCCACCCACCAAAACCAAACCCAACTATCAAAACCCACACCACCACAAACATGTTCATTGAGTACAACCCTGCCCAACCTCCTACAAACTTTGGTGGTCTCTCCACTGCATTCTGTTGTCACCATCAAAATTATAATTAAATCATTTCATCTTTATCAAATCTAAAGAAGGTGAAATGATATGATCAGAGCACATGCAATGTTAATAATAATTGTGATGCTTTATCTAAAAGCATGTAAAAAATTGTCAAAAAGGGGTTTTTAAGAATTTTGGTGATAAAATAGCTTTTATTTAAAGAAAAGCAATGATTGACATTGTGTGAAATATACTTTTGACCAGAAAAGGTGACAAACAAACCTCTCTAGCAGCAGCAGGAGCAAAAGTGATCATGTGAGCTAATGCTGGGATGATGTAAACAGTGAAGCTGACAAGTAGAGATCCAACTGTGGAGTTTATTGGTCCAAAGAATGGGAAAATGATTGCTAGAAACCATATGGGTATAACCACTGGCAGCCTAGTCAATGCTCTTTTGAATATACTCTTTGTTTTGTGAACTCCAATGAATTTTTCCCACACAAAATATAGTGGTGTGCAAGCAAATCCAAATGTTATGAACTGCAAAACAACCAAAATGTAATTTAGTTGAGAAAATTTGTGTTTGAAATCATGATTTTATGTGAATTTATTGACCTGATGGATGAGCATGAGAACAACAGCAGTGTCTCTGAATCCAGTTCTGGGAAGTAATGATAAAGCATTTGAATGAGTGAGAAGCATGTCACCGAAAGCCCAATACACAGCAGAAGCTGATGGTAGTGTTAAGGTTAACACATAAATTGTTGCTAGTAAGTATATCATCTTGAATTTCTGTGGCTTCCACATTGCATGCATTATCTCACTGTCACACATACATATATTTTAGATACTGATAAAAGATGTTGAGATATGGAGTCTGATAATGAATTTTGAATCTCACACTGTGACAGCATGTCCACCAAAGGTGTATAGAATATTAGTAGCTCCAGTGAAGTAAAGAACCATCTTGGTTGGACCTGAGTGCTTTACTCCTTCCACCTTTATATTGACAGAAGAGAAAACTAAACTATTAACTTGTATTGTACAGATGAATGAGACAATATATTGATGTATAGAACAGAACAGACCTGGCCATGGAGCAGAGAAGCAACAGTGAGGTACCAAGCAGTGTAAGTGGTCATCATTAAACCAGCAAAAGACCAGATTCTGTAGTTATGAAATGAAGGGATAAACACAGTAGTGGCACAGCAAGCTCCAAAGATGTAGGTCCATGTTCTCTTGTCCAAATTGTCGTTTATGTAGTAGATATTGCTGCAGTTTCAAAACCAATATTTAATAAAATTTATTTATTCTACATTTATCCATAAGAGAAAAAAGAAAAAAGTATACCTTGCACATGCAATCAATTGAATGACAGATCCAAAAAGCAGAAAAGTGCAGTTGAAGAAAAGGCCTATGTTCCTCCAGTGCTTTCCCAGTAACCCATCCAGTACCTCAAACCACTGCACATATGAAGGAAAAAAAAAAAAAAAAAACCTTTTTAAGTTCAGCTTCTGATTGAATTGAATTGAATGATATAAATAAAGAGTAATTAAGGTTTATAATAACCTGAATAACATGATTTCTGAAATCAACTTTTTCTCTTTCTTTTCTAGTTCTGTATTCAACATAAAGTATACTTATAAGGTAAGCAGTCCAACTTCCCATTAAGCCATAAAACAATTGAAACAGAATTCCAGACAACATTCCCAGTTGAGAGAATGAGTAAGGTAGTGTCAAAAGCACTTGTGCAACCTACAGACAAGACCAAACCAAACAATTTTTAAAAACAACATATGAACAAACAAACAGACCAAACAGTAGTTAAATGTGTGTAACTTGCCTGGTTAGAAGCACAACTGAACCAGGCATCATAGACAGAACCACCATGCCAGAAGAATTTGGAGAGTTTACTCTTGGTAGTGTTGGAATCATCTTCTTCTCTTTCCATTTCAAGATAATTGCCTGCTATGACAGTCTCGACTTTCTCAGAAGCCATTGTTGGAACAACTTGGTGAGGAAACAATGTAGCGAAATGGGAGCGTATAAATAGATAAAAGAAAGTGGTTCGTTGGCTTGTGCTTGGGGTGTTGCTTTTGAAAATATATGAGCAATAATGGAGTCACCCTTGCACCTCTCACATTATGGATTGTGATAGGAGACTAGGATTAGACATAGATTTATCATTTATCAAAAAAATAAAAATGGGTGTGGGTGGGGTCTGTAGCTGTAGCTTCATTGGTTGGTGATACATCTGTGTCACCGCTCAGTGATTATTGCGTTTTCTTTTAGTCTTGGGTTTTGTGGGCTTGACAGGACGATTACGGGCCCAAGCTCTCATGCATTGCACGAGCGGCCTGCCCCACCTCTCTTTCTTCGCTTTTCTGCTCCTTTTTCATTTACCCATTTCACCCCTATTTTTCCTCATCATCACCTAGAGCATTATTTTTATTTTTTATTTTATTATTAGATCACCTTTATATATATATATATATATATATATATATAACCTAATTTTAAAAGGTATATTATTATAATTTTTATTTAAAAAATATAACAAATTTTATTTTTAATCAAACATAAATTATAATTTAAATTTAGATTTTAAAAAATAATAATAACAGTAATATAATAATTTGACTAGACCTATCAAAATGAATTAAACTGATAAATTTCGAATTTTAAAATTAAAATTTTACGAATCCAAATTTATTATATAAATTAATATTTTATTTAAAATATTTAAAAAATTCAAACTGAATTTGAATATTAAAAGTGTAACTAATTTTCAATTTTAATTTGAATTTATACCTGCGACTGAGCTCAAATTTGATGCGGTTATATTTATTATTTATTTTATTTTATTTTTTTTCAAAAATAGTAGAGCTGTGGGTAAGGAAGTGTTTGTGAAGGAGACATTACTATGTTATGGTGGATTAATGATTGTATTAAAGAATTTGGGTAGAAAAGCAAGGGCGTGGGAGTATGAGAATTAGGGTTAGTGTGGGGGAGGGTTATAAGAATAAGATGGAAGGAATGATTACAAAGAAATGGTGATGGTGCTAAGCATGATTAACACCACACGTGTGACAACTGGCTATTGATAAATATCTTTGTCGCTTTAATTCTCTTTTTTAACATGCCTAATTAAAGAATTCATTATATAATTGCATCAATTGATTACACCTTCCCTTTATCGCCTTTCATGTAACACGACTTTTATTGCTGACCTTTGACATCATCACCAATATCATCATATTGGACTTGGATGCCTCCTTAAATCACATTGTTAGGTGGCCAAATAGTTTGTCAATAATATTCTAGTCTTTGATATTATCTTTTACCATAATGATTAAACTATTTGCAATAATAAGGAAGGCTTGGATGGCATAAGATAGTTTACAAAATACATAACGCAATACATATATAGGGATATTAACAAATAATACGTAAGCTAGTTTACAAAATACATAACACAATACATATATAGGGATAACGTTTCTATTTTATCGGTGGGACAAAGAAATAGGCCCAATGAACTTATATAGATGGGCCCAACTGCGAGACAAATAGGCCCACTAGAAAAGCTCAAACAAGCCCAAGAATATATCAAAATTAAACGGATCTTGTTCTGGGTTAGGTCATCGTCTCCTGTCAGGTTTGCTACTCTCATACAAGAAATTCATGGTTTCAATTGATTTATTATTTGTTGAATGATATTTTTCAGAAAAATAAAATAGAAAAAAAGAAGTTTATAAAAGTTAAATCAAGAAATAACCTATCATATGCCATTGATATGATTTGGTTTAGATTTCCAATGCATTTTATTTTTACTCCCCATCTATTTTCTAAATTTGAATTTTTTACCTCTTAATCGAATTCAATGAAACATGAGTTTGCCAGTATCACTATTAGTTACATCTACATATGAGGATTCTATTGCAACAAGAAACAAATATATATTAACTATTCACTATTAGTTACATCTACATATGAGGATTCTATTGCAACAAGAAACAAATATATATTAACTATTCCCAAAGTAATGTAAAATAAAAAATAAATAAATAATCTTTAGATGGTTCTTTGGTATATAATTTATTTTTGGCGATTTGATTTATTTTTCAATAATATACTTTTCTAATAAAATAGAAAAACGACTCAATTCTAGAGATGTTTGGAATCCATTAGCATACTATTAGGTTTGGTAGATTTTAGGATTATTTTCTATTTGAAAAAAAATCACAAAATATAGCTTAAAGATTTTAGAAACACCTCTACTTCAAACTATAACTCACGATCCAAAACAATAATGACAAAAATGATTGATCATTCCTACTAACACAACACACTCCTTATACTACTGACTAACTTTTCCTATTAGTAATAGTAATACTGATCAAAAAGTAATAATAACCTAAGAACCCTGACCCACATTACTAGTCTGTCCTTATACTATACAATTAGAAAATTAATACAAAATTAGAGTGAATCTCCTCACACTCTTAGCTGATGATCTTATATTACTTCATCTTAACTTTCATCTTACACTCAAGGTGAATATCAACTTGTGCTACATCCACGAATCAATTGTATTTTTTTGTTGGGCTCCATTTCTACCAGATGAAATTTGAAGTTGAGCTTACTTGTTTGCTAAGATTTGTTCAAGTTGTAAAAACTCCATCTAGCTACTCTTCACGGTTGAAAAATGTGAAAATATGCATCCTAGAAAGCTAATTGTTGTAATCTCTTTGAGTTGCATAAGCTTCAACTGGCTATATTGAGGTTTTAGAAAAATAAAGACTTCCCAAATGGCTCTTTCTTGATTTCTACCATTCCATTTGATTAACATTTACAGTCCAAATTTCCCTCTATGCTCCCTAACTTCTTTGACTTTATCAATGTAAAATATTGGTATTGCAGGTTCCTTTCTTTCCCCGGTAATAAAAAATCTATTGATACCTTAAATCCTTGTACGTTCACCAAAACATCCTCAAGAATATGATCAGTAAAACATCCCCAAATCTCATACTCATTGCCACTTTATACTCTATGATAGTCAAGTTATACTCCCTAATAGTCAAGTTTCTATTGTACGAAACCATTTAACTTGCAGTTCCTATAGCAATGCGGCAGGCGGTTGTATAACAATTCTTAGTCCATCTCAACTTAATTACCCCTACTTAGTAGCAACGCTCTCGACTTCAACACTGTCATGGATGAAATAGGTGTCTTGGATCCTACAAATAGGGAATAGCTAGAAGAGATTCCAGTCAAACACTAGGCATTGTTCGCAATTTATTCAAGGATTAAACTTGAGTCAAATGCGAACATGTTACAAACAATATGAAAGAATTCCATAATAATGTTACGAATGATAGAAGTGTTGCTATATTTTTGGATTGATGGAGGAGATCCATCTTATGAATATGAAAAATATTTACACTAGGTCTCAGAATGTTCAGACTTGAGATGGTGAGATCCCACCTGCTGTTAACAAGAAACTCCAATAAAGGTCTGCTGAAAGGCGTGATCTAAACATAGTTCATGCAGAGCATGAAGAGTATGAGGTGAATAATTTAAAAGAATATAGGAACTATCTAGTGAAGTTAAAGAAGGAATTTTGTGATTGTGGGTTCTGGAAATTAAGTGGAACCCCATTTGTTCATGCAGTCTCCTATTCAGATAATGTTAAAATTATTAATTTTTATTTCTATAATACAACCACTACATGTTAATTTTTAAATTGTTTAAATGGTGCAGCATTAGAATATGAAGATAAGCACCTAAAGGATGTCATAGCTAACCATGTACATCGTACTTTTAAAAAAGATGCTTACAAGAGGATACATAGTTATATTATCCATCCAATTCTTGAACAATTAGAATGGCTTCGTGATAATATGGCTGGATTACAAGCTCCAATCTATAAGAGTCAAGCTGGAAGACCCAATTCGAAACGAGAAAATAGAGGACAGGGAAGCACCATCACATAAGAAAGTTGAACAGATCACATGCACTTCATGTATATAGATCGGCCATAACAAGCCCACATGTCGAAATAATGAAGGTAAACCAAAATTCAAAATCATCAAAAATAAATTGAAAAAGGGAAAAAAGAGACAAAGAAGGAGACTCTTACCTTACTTAATAGCCAAAACTCTTTAATATGTTTTTTTTAATAACATTATAGCCTTCGATTTATGCAAGATTCAATATTTCAAGAAAAGAAAAATAAAAATCACGAAAGCAAAATGGTATATATCTCTATATTTTTCTACATTTGTTTAACAATTTAGCCTAACACTATGTACAACCTTTACAGGACTCAAATATCATAAATGTAGTAAAAAACATAAAATAATGAAAACTAAAGAAGTAAAAAGGCAGTATCATGGATGTCTTTATATCTTTGTATATTTTGCTAGATGTTATATTAAATAATGAGAAAATTCTTTTAAATGGGCTTTTTAAAGTTCAAAATACAATTATAGATCTATTTTAAAAAACATACAAAAACAAGTTTTTAAAAGTTTAGTTTTCACTCCACAGGCCAAGTTTTCCAAAATATCCCTGAATTTTTACAATTCACAGATTCTGTGAATTACGCTCACAGTGTGTGAATTATGATCACAATCTGTAAATGACCTATGGAGTGAAAACTAAACTTTAGTTTTTTAAACTTGTCAAAAGTGACCTATAATTGTATAATAAATTTTTTGTAGCCTATAACAAAATTTTCCCTTAAATAATTTATATTTTTTTTGTAGCATAAGAAAAATAAAAGTCCCTCACAAGACATTGTAACTAGAGAATCAACACAACAAGTTTCGAGTTCATCACAATCCAACAACCAGTGGCCGAGCCAGCCCAAGGCTGGCATGTGCTTCAGCCCATGTCTCGTTAACCAATATTTCATATATCTCATCAATTTTCAATTCAATTTTCAGGACGTGAGGAAAGTTCTCAACAAGATAACCTTACCTTTTAAGTTATTTAAGTAATTTTGAAGATCCTTCAAACATGGCATATATGATTATTAATGGTAGGATATGAATATGTGCATTAATTGTATTGAAACCTTAAAATATCCTATTCATAAAGTGAGAAAAATGCATTAATTAAATATATGGAAGAATGCATAGGATAATATGTTAAGCAAGTTTGTGTTTGAAAAATATATTATTTTTTAATTTTTAATACATTTTAAAATTAAAGAAAGTATATATGAATCATTTAGATTATAAATGAATCATTTTGTTAAAATTAAATATGATTTAAATTTAATTTTTGAGAAATTTAAAATAAATAAATCTAGTCATAAAAAAAAAAAGAAATGATATGAAATAAATAAATAAATTGATTCATTAATACTAATAATATTTAAACTTGAGAATTGTGTTGTATGGATTTTTGTGTAGACTTTTAATTGTATGTAATTGATTTATAATTATTTGTGTCATCATTAATAAGGATATTCTATGACTATTTGAGGATTGTAGTAAGGATATTTATAAAATTATAATTAAAATTTGAAATTTGAGAATAGAACTTTATTCTACCCTTAACTTAAGTTTATAGGTTAGGATAAAATCCACATCCTTAAAATTTTTAAGATAAATTAAGGATATGGATAAAGAAAATTTATCATTTTTACCCCATCTTATCATGCTAATTGAGTAACATGATTTATATTTACTTATTAATGTTATATATATATATATATATATCATTTCTTCTAATTTATTTCCCTACCTTTAACGTTTATTTTAGCCCTCCTCTAAATCGTAGGCTGCCTCCATCACTGCCAACAACCAAGGTAGTCTCAATAACAGCAAGGTTAAAGGAAGAAAAAAAACAAATCAGTCAATCCCTAGCAGAAAAAGTCATCACTATACATTGATAAGGTATTACCATTTAAATATAATTTCTCATTACACTAATATATTTAAACAACATCCAGTATTACTAATTTAATTCAAGACTTATACGATGGCGAATCATAAAAATCAACTTTCCAATGATTTAGGATTATACATGTGGGAATAAATATGTATTGCTTTTACTATATATTCAAGTTTAATTAATACAATTGATAGTCCTGAATTTTTTTGGCTTTAAGGTTGATAATTAATTACAAATACATTTGTTTTTCAATATAGTAATTAATATGCAACCCTTTATTATTAGATTGATAATAGTCTATTGACATATTTTGGTTTGATCTATTACTTTAAACAAATAATGTTGTAACCAGCCATAATAGGCTTGAATAGTTTTTGAAGTTAGTTAATGATATGCAACCTCTTGTCAGCTTTTATTATGGAGAAATGTTAATTTCTTGCTAATTATTTAGATTAGGTTGTGCTTTTGTTCCTTCTTTCTTTCTTCTTTTTTTTTTTTTGTTTTCATAATAGGAACCATAGTCTGTTCACTAGCAACATTATTGCCTTCATTTGGATACTAGTATCTATTATGCGTAATAATAAAATAAAGAACTCCAGTTAAAAATTGGTTCATTTAGATTCCCTCCATACCCAAAAACCACAAAAATCTTCGTAAAAAATATAGTTTTATTGAATTCCTACGTTGTACCCACCAAAACATCTTTTATTTTTTAAACTAATTACTTGGCCATTAATCTTTTTCTCTTCATTTGTGAGTATTTGAACTTGAGCTGCTGGTGCTCCTTACTGTTACTTGCTCTGTTTTTGTTCCAGGTTGAAAATGCTCTACTTTGATTCCTACTTGAAACTACTATGTTTTGTTTTGAAATCTATGTTCATAACTTCTTTGTTGTTTGTTGATTGTAATTAGGTGTGGTATTATGTTTATTTTAGAAATAAATGCACTGTTTGTTTGTGTTTCTATTTCTATTTCTATTTCTATTTCTATTTGTGCTTAGTTGCTCACCATATCTATATATAGATAATTTTAAGTTGAATTAAAAGAATTGTAAATGATAATTATTTATCGTTTAGTTTAATAATTAGAGATATTATCATAAGTTTACCATTTATTATTTTTAAAAAATTAAAGATAAAATGGTAAATTTATGGAATATGAGAATTCACTTACTAACACCACTTTTTTAAATAGTTTTTTCTCTTTTAGAAAAATCAGGTCATCTTTCGAATTTTTTAAATTAAAAAAATTAAAATATTTTTAAAATTGGAAGAGTGTTTCTAAAATTCTCATCATTATTTCCAAATCATAAAAATTCCAAATCACATTCCACACATTCCAAATACGAGATACTTCCTTTTCTTTTCCCTAATAACTAAACATGTCGGTTCACGTTAAAAACTTACCAGCACAAGGCAGGGGAAAAGAAAAGAGCAAGTATGGAACCTGAAAAAACTTGAATAAAAGGGTTAGGAAAGGAATCGGCAAAAACCCTGCATGTAAAGCCTATTATTTCCATTTTTACACTAGCTCTCCACCTGCACGTATTCTTCCTTCCACTTTGCTTTATATATAAACCACGCACACTTCATCATTCACACATACACATTCCATCAAAACATGTCTTCCAATCCCTTTCTTTCACCCTTACTGTTCCTCATCATTGTAATTCTCTCAGGTAACTTTTAATTTACATCCACATTTCTACTATTCACTTCATAACTAACTTTTAAATTTCCAGGGACAAAATCGTCAAATGGAGCCAGAGTATTCACCATAGTAAACAGCTGCAAAGAAACAATCTGGCCAGGAATCACTCCGGGAGATAATTTCAACGGCGGAGGATTTTCCCTTAAATCCGGCCAATCAATCGTTTTCAAAGCCCCGGTAGGTTGGAGCGGTCGAATATGGGGTCGAACCGGCTGCAATTTCGACAGAAACGGAAACGGTTCATGTCAAACCGGTGCATGTGGTTCAGCTCTTAAATGTGGGGCCTCAGGTGCCACACCAGCTACGCTTGCCGAATTTACCCTCTCAGGATTAGATTTTTACGATGTTAGCCTCGTCGACGGTTTTAATCTACCGATGTCTGTTAAACCAATTAACGGCAAAGGAAACTGCAGCATTGCTGGCTGTGATGGAGATTTGAGGAGAAACTGTCCGAAGGAGCTTTCCCTTAAATCTAACGGTAAGACGATCGGATGTCGGAGTGCATGCGATGTGTTTAATACGGATGAGTATTGTTGCCGTGGGACTTACGGCAACCCTATGACGTGTCGACCAACTTATTATTCGAAAAAGTTTAAGGAGGTTTGTCCGACGTCGTATAGTTATGCGTATGATGATCCTACTAGTATTTTTACGTGCTCTGGTACTGATTATGTCATCACGTTTTGCTCTCCCAGGTCGGTGATGATTTATGATTTTATTAGATTTGTTTCCGGATTATTCATTGTTTATTTTTCGAGTCAATTTTTTTTGTTGTTTATAGGAACCAGCCTGTGTGTACTTACCATGATCACAAGCTAGTCTGCAGTGGATCAAGTAGCTTCAAGTCGTTCAAGATTGGTACAAGTTGGGTTATGTTGCTTACTATAATGATAATTGTCAACTTGTGGATGTTTCGTTCTTAGTAGGGTCTCTATTTTTTTTTTTCTTTTCTTTTTAGAGATTTCTCCAACAGTGAACTGTGCACACCATTGTAATTATAAATTCTCATTTTTCTTTTACTTGTAATCCATACCTCTAATATATGAAGTGATATTTCAATCTTGAAATTTGTTTTTATCAAATACACACGGTGAGCTTGTCAATTAAAATGGGCCAATAAGCCCAGTTACCAAAAATGGGCCTTAATCCAGCCTAAAAATGAGTCCATATACACATGGCGTTTCAAAGACGCGTACAAGGAATACCAGCGAAGGTTGCATTGCAGGGTCGTGTCGTGGAGTATATCTCTCCTCCATAGAAGACGAAGAAAAACCCTGATCAAATAAAAAAAAATGGCGACTGGTGGAAAAGTCTCGTTTAAAGTTACTCTGACCTCCGATCCCAAGCTTCCTTTCAAAGTGTGAGTAATGATTGATTTGTTTTTGATAATGATCTATGAACTAATTTAAGATTTGATTTGTGTTATCACAGGTTTAGCGTTCCTGAAGCGGCTCCTTTCACTGCTGTTCTGAAATTCGCAGCTGAGGAATTCAAAGTCCCTCCACAAACCAGCGCTATCATCACCAACGGTATTGAGCTTTGATGTTTTTATTTAATTGTGATTGAAATCGGAGTGATAGTTGTTAATTATCTAGGTTAAAAATCTGAATGCGACATGTGAAATATGAACCTAGTTCTATACCTTCATGGCCCCACGAAATTGTTAAATCTTGGTGTAGGAGGCGTTTTGACCGTGGAGATATTGTTTGGAGATTGATCGATCAGAACCTACTATGATATAGAATACCTAGTAAAAGTGTGAATCTAACCTCGATGAAAGTTCTCTTATTTTGGGAGGAATAATGTCTGTATTCTTTTATGGTTTCATCTTGGATAGTTTAGATAGAAGGGTAGCAAAAATTAGGGAACAGAATGGTATTTGTGTTGAAAAGTACTATTTTGTGTTCTTAGATACCTTTTGGGAAAGGTTTTTGTACAGTAATTACCTTGCTTGATTATATTTTTTTTTCCTATTGAAAGTGAATTAATCATTAAGTACTTAGAACTAATTACTGTATTTATTAACCTCTGCTATGTTCGACTAAATGTCAAAGCTGGCTGGTGAACCTATAGAAAGGTTACTGTAAGAGCAGGAAAGCTAACAAATCCTGATAAGGATGCTCTTGCTGTCCTAACATAATTTTTTTTTCTTGAAGTCTCCATTTTTGTTTTTCTGAAAGGTTTGATGGCAGTGACAGATTCACCTTGTTGACTGTGGTGTCATTTGACACCAAGTTATGTGCTAATTGCCATTCTAGTTATTATATATATGTTTAAAATTAGATTAAGTTATGTATAATTAGAAGTTTTTATTTTGTTTTTATATAGCAATTATATATATATACATTTTATTTCTATACGTATCCTCATTTTCAATATTTAAATTGTGAGTTTTTCATTTTTGTATAGTAAAAATAAAAATAAAAATCGAAAATGTGGACCAATTATAGTATTATGACACCATAGTGTTTCAATCTTGGCTCTGCCATTGTTTGTTGGACTGTAGGTTGCATTATGGTTGAACTCTATTAGTTGTGTGTGGAGATCGATGGAATATGTCGAAATGAAATTATTGGATTAGTAATAGTTAGCTTGAGTCCTTATTTTGTGGTTATTATTAGGGAAGTTTCAATATGATCTATCTATCATCAGGTTTAATATGACGGTCAGTCTAAAAGCATAATTTGTTGTGGTGATGAAAGATTCATTAACTAAAAAGAGGAAATAACTACGTTCCTTCCTGTACCAGAATGTAGTATCCTGTTCAGTGTAGTTATTGAGTTCGTGGATGTACATTATATAAATCTATCTATATCATATAGACTAAATGTATGTTCAGTGGCTTCCATCAGACTTATCTGGCCTTTGTGTAAGCTTGTTAAATATCTGTTGACTTCTTGCCGTTTGAATTGCCTGCTCTTAGTCGAAGTCATCCTTCTTGGGATTTAAATACCCGCTCTTAGTCAAATTCTGATGTTTGGAAAGTAAAGTGACCTATCAATTGGAATGCATTTTGGCAATAAAGAAACTATTAAGTGCATTCAAAACATTCTGTTCAGCTTGTCAAGACTCAAGTGCCTTTTTTAACCTGGAAAAACCCCCAAATGTTTAGTCATATTTTCTGAAGTATACTTCTACTCTTTGACTAGCAAAATATATTTTGCACTGTCATTGTGTGAGGTCTATATGCCAATATTCAATAGGTCTTAGGCAAAGAGAGGTGTTGTTATTTAGTCAAATGTATGTCAATTTTTCTTTCTAATTTGGTGAAATCTTATTCTCTAATTTGTTTGCAGATGGAATAGGAATCAATCCGCAACAAAGTGCCGGTATGTTGAACTTGGCTGAATTTTTTGTTATTATCCGTTTATTTTCGTCTGGTTGAAATATCTAAAGGACAATGTGATCTATTGCTTCCTTAATCAGGCAACGTCTTCCTTAAACATGGATCTGAGCTTCGGCTTATTCCCCGCGATAGAGTTGGAGCTTCTAGTTTGATGTAAGCTGAGCATCATTTTGGTGTAGAGGCTGTTCTTCTACATGCTTAAGTTGCTATTTTGTCGAATAGAGAGACTGTTCTTCTGCATGCTTGAGTTATTATTTTCTCAAATCTATCCGAGAATTAGTAAAACATCCATGTAAGTTGTTGATTAATCAACCATGTGATACTATAGGTTCATGCATACATCCCCCATTATATGACTTTACTGGGTCTATAAAAAAAAACATTTGTATACATGTTCGAATTTAGTTGAATAATAACGTAAAGAAAATAAATGGCTATTAGCACATTAAATTTGATGATAAGTTAATCATTCATAATCAAGTCCATTGACGTTTGAAATTAACCATATTATTCTTTCTCAACTTGGTTTACAGCCTTGTGATTGTTGTGATGCCATATTGCTTTCTTTGTTTTGAATGTATAGTCAACTTTATTAGCTGTTTACCTACAGTTGGGAGGCGATTCAATGTAACATTTAACTATCCTCACTTTGTTTCCAAGTTGGAACCAACACAATTAAGATGTTGATAGCCTATAAATTAAATCTTGGCAAAGAGCTGCAAAAGTGCACTATGAAGGTGTCGGGACAGCATAACTTGAAAAGTAGGTGCTCTAGAAGTCTAATCTTATGACACTACTAAGGTCCATGAAGGGGACATGTGCATTTAGATTTCATCTACCAAAAATGGCTCCTCTCTGGATATAACTGTTCCTATTCAATCTATGTTATAAATTCATCAATAATAACTTTCTACACAATGCTATTTTCATATCAATATAGTGACCCACCAAGTTTTTCCGTATTTTCTGCAAATTTAAATTATTTTACTGAAAAACGGGTGTGCTGGTCACAAAATCGTGACCACTATAAATAAATCGTAAATAAATAAAGTAAACACTTATTTGTACAGTTGATTTGTCCACACTAGAGACTAAATAAATAGACATGAAGGCCACTTAATTTGTATTTATACAGTGTAAATGTCTAACGACTTGCTTTTTCTTTAAAGAGGAAAGAACACCTGACCTCCATATAAAACCAATTCAACAGCGAAAGAATGAATAATACCAAATTGTTAATATAAAACCATTTGAATCCTTAGATGCACAACAAACCAAACAAAACAACAACAGGTTCAGATTTGTTTTTAATAGATATGGGACCTGTTAAGGACATTATTGTACCACAATTAAAACTCTGGACTTTTCTTCTTCGATTTTATTTTCTAGTTTGTTTTTTCCTTAGTTTGGATTTATTATTATGAGACAATTTATTTTATTATTACTTCAGCTTATTGGAGAGCTGAGATAAGAAAAAAATAAATAAAATTAGAAGGATGTATGGTGTGAATTAACATAACTGGACAGACGACATTCTTAAAAGCGAGGTTATTATGGTAATTTGATGATTTATAATGTAAAACAACCAGAGCGGATGTCTCGCAGAGACATAGGGCCCCTTATTTTTAATGTCCTCATATGGTGCTACTGAGATCCTCCTGCTCCATCCCATCATTTTCCTACCGTGACCATTTTGCCCTCGAGTGATTCAAAAGTATTACCAATCTACCCAAATATGGAACTTCGATGAAGTATTATAGTATTGCATTTTGCCTAGTCTGGAAGTCACATGTCTTTTTGCCATCCATTAATAATTGGGAAATTTTGGGTTTGACTTGTTTATGATCTAGAAAGTCATAATCTCCATTTATATCACTATCATTACATTAATTCTATACTTCTCCAGAAAGTTTGGGTATTTTCTTTGAATTCTCTATGTAACTATGTATGCTTTCATATTTTCCTTTTTAATAGATAAAATAAGATTACACTCTTGGATCTGTAACACTGCACCATCAAATTTCAAAAGATATGCATGACTCACACAGCCAACACCATAGTGGAAAATCAATGACAGCAATGGGAGGTGCACAAAAAACGTAGTGTAGTGGTCAACTCCGTAAAAGGTGGAGGGTATAATGGTAAAAATAAAATAGTCCGTTAGTGGCAGAGCCCGAGGCGACGGATGGGCTGCAAGCTGATCTATTTGCGTTGCTGGCTATGAGTTTATACTTCAGTTGTTTATTCTTGCATTATCCGCCCGCTTTTCACTGTTGATACTCCTGCTGGCTGCTAATTAATCATGATTAATTTTTTAATTCTAAAGTCATCGACTATTCGGCTTGGCTTGGCTTGGCTTAATTTAATGGCTATGAATGATGAGAAGCTTTTCTTCTCTTCTCTTCTCTTCTCTTGTTGAGGCCCGACCTGCATACATTTACTTCTAT
Source organism: Cardiospermum halicacabum (assembly GCA_031304145.1). Taxonomy (NCBI): domain Eukaryota; kingdom Viridiplantae; phylum Streptophyta; class Magnoliopsida; order Sapindales; family Sapindaceae; genus Cardiospermum; species Cardiospermum halicacabum. The sequence continues at coordinate 3,648,320 of CM062394.1, forward strand.
TCGTCGTAATCATTTACGTTATTTTTGTTGTTATGTATTTTGAGAGGGGTCGAATTAAGGTGAAGCTTTAGGTCGTTGTCTCTCGCTCTCTCCATGCTTTTCTCACGCTTTCTTTCTTTATTTTTAATTGAATGGCTTAAGTAATGCACATCCGAAGTTCATTTTCATCCTTTCCATATTAATCCACCTGTGTATTTTTAGTGTCCATCACTTAGTAATCAGAAATATCCTAATACATTTTAAATGAGTATTTCATGAGTATAGAATAGATGATATTCATCTCCATAAAATATTTGAAAAAAAAAATTACCCATTCAAAAATTATTCTTTTTAGAATATAATATGTTCTTCACATAATTTATTGTAAATTAAATAAATAAATAAAATTCTACTTATGAGTTTTAAAAAAAAAGAAATTCGAAAATAATAAATAAATAAAATATTTATTTATTTTAATATGCTTTATTGAGATTTCATATCATTTAATAAATTCAAAATCTCTCTCGTTATTAGGTATATATTTTAGCTCTCGTTATTAGGTATGTATTAGTAATGAAATTTTCAAATTAAAATTTAAAAGTTACTAATAAGTGGTTGAAAAGTCATTGCTATAAAGTTTCACTAAGTCTATTACGGAATATCTCACAATTTTATGATGGTATTGTATTTCGGACGCTACAATGAACATTTTTCAAAGCGTTTTATTTATTTTATGTAGATAAGGTTAAACTTACATGATAAAATGTAACAATTGTTCCTGTATAACTATATGAAAATAGTTTTTTCAAATACAAGAAGCTAATGCTGCATCCACTAATTCATGTAATATTTAGCGATGATATTTACATATAATTTAGGTAGAAAAAAAAAACTTATGAGATTTTCACTTGTGTATGGTCTATATATAGCCTTCAAAAATCACTTATGAAACATTACAATATTTCAACAAAAATATGACTTTTCATCCATGGTCATATTATTTCATATAATTTTTATATGAAATAAACACTTCTTCACATTTTAGTTCCTTTATTCTCTAACAGTCTGTACCAACTTTTACTTATCAAAATAAGCAAATGAATTTCAAGATATAAAAAGTCATTCTATTAAGTATGTCGTAATTTAACAAACATGCTTGATGATTTCTTAGTATAAACTCACTAAGGTTTGAAATTGATTTTGATGAAGAGTATTGTTAATGGATATGATTACTTCATTTTATATATATTTGTTTTGACTAAAGAAGGAAATCTCAAAATGTGTTGGTACTTGCTTATTTTGTATAGTTCTTTTGATACCAAATTTTTTATGAAAATTTCATAAAGATTAATACTTTCTTAATTAAACAAAGCCTGTGATTTGTACTTAGTGAAGTTACATTGATCATTGTATGGGTCAAAACAATCCAGATGAATTGGTATAATCGTCTAAATGAATATTCGATTAAAGAATAGTATGTCAATAATGCCATATGTCCATTTATGTTCACAAAAATTGGGATCTAGTTTTGTAATCTTAACGGTCTATGTAATGATATGAATTTGTCCTGAGACTCATGATCAAGTCTAAAATATTGATTCAAATAAGAGAAATGAGGAGACAAGGTTTTGTCTTAATTTGGAAATGAAATATATATATATATATGATAGAATTTTAGTTCATCAAAAGGCTTACACTACAAAGATTTTAAACTGTTTTGGTTTTATAATGTCTATTCATTGAGTATCTTTATCGCCGTTCGTTATCTTGATCTCAGGAATGAGTCATGTAGATCCAAACAGGATGATGTAACTATTTTGAATTTTGAAACACTGTATTTGAGCAAATTAGCATTATTTTATATCTAACCCAATGTACTAAACTTAATATTGCTTTTGGAGTGAATTTATTGATTAAATACAGTTCCGCTTTAATTCAAAGATATTTGAATGATATTAAACATATTAATTGTTCGGTATCTTCGTGAAATTACTAATTTGAAATTATTTTATTCAAAATGTGATAATCCTTTGAATTTAATTGGGTAAGTTGATGTTGAATTTATTTATTTATTTTTAATGACTCTCATCATTATTTATTTATTTATGTTTACGTATAATTGCACTGTGATCGCAGAGAGATTTATAAAGAAAATGTAAGTTGTTACATTTTCGAATCATGTTGAGATCCTTGTATTGCACGAGACTAGCGGGAAAATGTATCTGGTTGAAATTTGTAATCAAGCATATTAAGAGTTCATATAATATTTTTCGAACAGTGAATCTACAATTATATATGAAAATAATATTGTATGTATTATTCTAAAATATATTAAAAAAAAAAAAAGACAAAATGTATCTTTTATATATATACATATTAAACATCCATAATATTCAAGAATTTAAAAGATAGATGTGAAATAAATTTAATTTTTGAATAAAAAATTTTATAAATTTAACTTTTTAAAAGTTAATTTACTATATCCAAACATAAAAACTCTCCTAATCCAAAGATTAATTATATATATATATTCCATTAATTTTTTACTGCATAATATTTTTAACTATAAACAGTGAATGATGGTTATGAAGAAATATTATGATCCAATTATATTGGGGATGGATCTCCACCATTTTAAAAGATGCATACGTGTTCTTCATACAGTACATATTTTGAATCGCCACCTTACTTTCTATCGCCTATATAAAAGCTATACAATTTTAATAAAATTGTGTCCTTCGATTATTTAGTTTGTTGTTTAATTTGTAACAGATATTACATTATTACATTTATTTAATTTCGTACCTAAATAGAAAATTAAATAAATAAATTACTCATTATTTTAACATTTTTAGATGAGTAGTACAGTAAAAACACTAGATATGGTTAACGGATTAAAAAAGTAGTTAGTATAATGATGGTCCTAATTCCAACAATTAGGCGGGAGAGGTTACAGACACAGACAAAAACAAAAGTACCAATGATCACCACTTTTTGACCATTCCATCTCCATTAAAATATTGTTAATAATACTACATAACAGACACTTTCTTCTCCATCAGCTTCACAGCTCATCAATCTAAGCCAAGCCAGCCAGCACCATCTCTCTCAAAAGCATCTGCAGAGACACGCACACAAACACTCAGCGTCACAGTCGCAACGACAGAGTCACACTCACACACATCACACACCGCTTTTAGTTTCAAATCACCCACACAACACAAATATGCTTGCATGACCTCCTCTCACCGCAACACAGAACTTAACAATGAAATCCAAATCCTTCAACCACCACCAGCAGACCGTCACTAATCTCCCTGCTCCGGCCGCTGGCACCGGTAACGAGACCAGCAACTCCCCCAGTCCTCCTGCTTCTCCGCCACGTCATCAGCCTACTGTTATCCTCCACTACCGCCGCCGTCTTCGCTCCAAGTCCAACTCCTTCACTCGCCGGGATCACTTAGCTTTCTCTTTTCTTTTCCGTTACAATGCTCGTTACTTGGCAGCGCTTTCGGTTTTGTACTTCTTGGGACTCTTCATGTGCATCGGTCCGTTTTCCGGCCTTGTTCGTTTCTCTCCGGTTCCTGGTTCGGTTTACAGGAGTCACCAGATCTTTGAGAAGCTTTGGAGTGATATTCACTCTGATAATGCTACTGCAATTGAGGTTCGATTTTCTCTTTCGCTTTTACTTTTTGTTCATTCTTACAGATGGAGTGATCCGGTGGCCATTTACATTTGATGTCCTCATGGAGTGAGGATCTTTGTTTTGAATGTCAATGCCGTTAATTTCATCACTGTTCAGCTGTGTTTCTTTGTTAGATTCACAATCTAAATCTCAGTTTCTATGTTCATTTTTATTTTTCTTAGTTTTCTTTGAGAGATTCAATTTCATTAGCTGAGGTTTTATGTTCCTGTTTTGTAGCTTTCTTCTGTATGGAAATTCAAAAGAAGAGTGAAGATGCAGAGACCTTGTCAAAATTCGAGTAGTGGACAAAATCTCAGTCTAGATAATAATGGTAAAGTTTCTTGCGTCTACATCGGTTCAGCTTTCTTCGGGAAGGGTTTCAAAAGAACTTAACCTGATATCTACTTTTAATTTCAGAATCCCCTGGTCTCAGTGGTTACTTGATAGTGGAAGCAAATGGAGGCCTTAACCAACAGCGTTCTGCAGTAAGTTATATAACTTGTTCAATGCTGATATGATAGTTATATAACTTGTTCAATGCTGATATGATAGTTTTTCGGTCACATAAGTCCTAAGTTATTAATGGCATAGCTTTTAGCAAATAGACTCAGTTTCAAACCTCTACAATTTGTTGTTCAAAGAATCATTATTAGAACTCTTTATTATGTAAGCACATGGAAATGATTTGTGTTATGTTTTTGCAGATTTGCAATGCAGTGGCTGTAGCTGGTCTTTTAAATGCAGTGCTGGTCATTCCACGCTTCGAGTTAAACAGTGTGTGGAAGGATACAAGGTAAACTGTGCTAGTTACAAAGCCACTGGAAGTCGTCAATAAAAACCCAATCCATCTAGTATATTTATTGTTGCAGTAACTTTTAAGGAACTCTCTATCACGAATAACGAGATCTATTTATTGGCACTTGTGGTTCCCTGTATAATTTTTCCTTCAGAGAGTGCTTCTGTGTAGATCTACTATTTTTTTTTTCACTGGAATTTCACATGTTTTTGCAGTGAGTTTGGAGATATATATGATGAGGAACACTTTGTAGCAACACTTGATGGCTATGTAAAGGTCGTGAGAGAGTTACCAGATGTGATGATGGAAAAATTTGATTACAATATTACTAACATTCCAAACTACCGGGTCGAAGCTTGGTCTACTACTGGGTATTACTTGCAGGAAATTTATCCTGCTTTGCAAGAACACGGGTTTGTACTAAATCACTGATCATCAATTATGTCCTTCTAAATGTTTTTTTTTAATCTGCAACCAGCTGTTCATTTGATTTCCAACATCAGTTTGTTGGGAAAATGAGAATTGGAAAACAAACAAAATGCCACCAATACTTAACAGGCTGATGAAACTCTCAATTACTAATCTAAAGCCTGGAAGCATATTCCTAAGTAATTTTCATGTATGTAATATTCTAATTTATGATGCAGGATTATCCGCATAGCCCCTTTTGCTAATAGATTGGCTATGAATGTCCCACCTCATATTCAGCTACTTCGGTGCATAACAAATTATAAAGCATTAAGGTTCTCTTCCCCTATATCAACACTAGCAGAGAAACTAGTTAAGCGAATGAAGGAGAAGAGTTCAAGGACTGGTGGAAAGTACGTTTCCATCCATCTCAGGTTTGAGGAGGTAAAATTGAGTATTGTCTGTCATATGTGTGTCAGTCTCTTATCATTTTACTACTTGGCACATAATTACACACACAGTTGAAACTTAGTGTCTATTATGTACTTGGTTTTAGGATATGGTGGCATTCTCATGCTGTTTGTATGATGGGGGGAGGGCTGAAAAACTTGTAATGGATTCACTTAGAGAAAAGTGGTGGAAGGGAAAGTTCAAGAAAAAGGATCGTCTTATCTTACCTGGCGTCAATCGGATTGATGGAAAATGTCCTATGACCCCTTTGGAGGTATTTCTTAACTGTTTCTATACTCTTTATTTTGCATTCTGGACTCACTATAAGGAGTATCTATCCAAGTTGTTGAGATGAACACATGTTCTATTGATCAATGCTGTTTTCTTTTCACATAGAATAACAATTTGTATGGCCAACTAAATGCTTAATTATTGTTTTGATTAAGAGAAGAGTGTCCCATGGTTTTGGGTATATGGCCAATCATAGAATGACAACAGAAACATTAACTTGGTTTTAGGTTAGAATTTTATCAGTAAAATGTTCAGATACAACTCTAGTTATTCACTGTTTCTCAAAAGGCTTTCATCTTAATTCAAACACCAAGTTAATTCTGATGTCTGAAAATTAGTTGCAGTCTAAATGTACATATTTGTCTGTCTTGTTCTGCAAAACCGTGTCTGTGTCTGTATGTCCATTTCTTTTTTACTTGCTTGTACGGATTGGTAAACATTAATCTCTTTTTGTTCCATGGTATTTTTACTGTCAGCATAGGTTGGAATGATGCTGCGAGGAATGGGATTTGACAATAACACTTCGATTTATTTAGCCTCAGGAAAAATTTACCAGGAAAAAAAGCATTTGTCTCCCTTGTTAAAAATGTTTCCCCTTCTCTATACAAAAGAATCTCTTGCAACTCCAGAAGAACTAGCTCCTTTTAAGGTAAGATCTCCCTTGTCATTTAAAAATTAAGGAAGAGATTACATTGCGGTCTAATTTATTTAGCTTGTTTTCTTCTTTCCTTTATGATGCAAGTCTAATTGATTTATCACAATACAGTTGTTATGCTTTCCATTTAACTATGTCAGTCAATAATGTTCCTTGATTTCCATATTTGATGTTTTTGAGACTTGGAACTTTTTCTCGAAGCATGACATTTTGTTCACTAGTTGGTATCTATCCTTTTCTTCACTTTTGTGCCCCTTGGCGCTTACCCTTTCTGATCCTTGAACTTGCAGTGTTGATCTCTTTGTGGACATTATTTGTAACTTTTCAGTAGGTTAATTCCATTTTATCGAAAATGCTACTGGTAAAATTGATTAAATTTAAGAGATGATCATCAACATATTATGTTGACCTCTACTGATTTAGTAGTTCTCTCCCTAGTTTTAGGATGTATTGTTCTATTAAGTTACTTATCCATGTGACTGAAACAAGTCAAACCAAGGTTGATCTAAAATATTTTTCTGATAAGAACTTGTCTGCTTACAGACCTCTGCAATGTTGTTGAAACTCTGTTTCCTCTCTTGCTAGGAGCATTCTTCGAGACTTGCTGCTTTGGACTACACAGTTTGCTTGTTTAGTGAAGTATTTGTGACAACTCATGGCGGAAACTTCCCCCATTTCCTAATGGGCCACCGCAGGTTTCTTTTTGATGGGCATGCAAAGACCATTATACCTAACAAGCGCAAGCTTGTCCTTTTTCTTCACAACACAAGTATCAGGTATCATAACCTTCTATGTTTTTCCTTTTGTATTCAAATAATGTTGGTCAAGAAATAAGCTGTTACATTAGACTTGGATCTTAGCTCTTCTCAATATCCCTTGGGTATGTAGTGAGTAAAGATGACTGACTACTGCAACTTGTAAAGGTTCATAAGTACGCATTTTATTGGAAACATGAAATTTTTCCTGAAGCTGAACCTGTGTTTTACATGATTGCATGTCTTTAACTGATTACAGCTGGTAATATATATTTTTAAGTCACTAATTTGTGCAAAAACTTGCAATTTCAGCTGGAGAACATTCAGGGATGAGATGGATTTGATGCTTTCTGAGAGTGATCGAAAGGGGTTGATGGTACCCAGACTCCGAAGATTTAATAGAAAAACTTCAGTTTACTCATACCCTTTGCCAGAATGTAGTTGTCTCCAGCAATCAGATAACACAACACTCAAGTTAACAAATTCTGTAAAGCTGCTAGATTCCCATGGTGTGTCTGCAAGATAACAATCCAACACCTCTGCTAGTTTTGGCTCCATTGCACAGTCATCATTTAGACATATTCACATGAAAACGCAATATACCTGCTTGCAGATTTCCTGGTTTTGCTTGAAAGAAATTCCTGTTGCATGGTGCAGTTGCTTCTTCCACAAATTTTGGAACCCTTATGTTCATCGGTTGCTCAGGTGCACTGAACTGCTAACTGTGGTAATTGCATTGGAAAACATTGTTCGTCCTGCAGGATTAATTTTGTGAATGTAATAGGTGGAAAGAAACACAACTTGATCAGATTCTTAATTGTGCATCTTTGTCATATAGTTTCCACAATTAGTTGTGCCATTAAATATATGATCTGAAATATTCTTGATATTAGAGATGTCCCAATTGTCTCCTATATAACAAGCACACAACCCATCAAAATGAACTGTGTTCTCTTTAGACTTATACTTTTGTTAGAGAGCGAAGACTCAGTTTCAGCTGAAATATCATCCCAATGAAAAAGTAAGCGATGAATCTCCTGGAAGACGAAAAACTAAACAAATGCATCGCTTCTTACTGCACAGTTGTATAAAGCTTGCATATGTGAAAACTTCTCTGTGCTGACATGTTGCTATGGACTTAAAGCCTCTTTTATTAGCCTTACGCCATTGTGGTCGCTCTCAAGCTATCAAGCATGGAACATCACTTCATTCTCATATAATCAAGAATGGATTATCTCAAGATGGTTTCGTGGCCAACAATCTGCTTTCAATGTATGCGGACTTCACTTTTTTATCCGACGCACGTAAACTGTTTGATGAAATGACTCACAGAAATATAGTTTCATGGACCACTATGGTTACTGCTTACACAACTAACCGCAGGCCTGACAAAGCTATCGGATTGTACAATCATATGCTACAATGTGAATTAGCTACTCCCAATGGTTTCCTGTACTCTGCAGTTTTAAAAGCATGTGCTCTCGCTGGTGATCTTCAACTGGGTAGATTGATTCATAAAAGAATCGGCAGAGAGGATTTAGACAGTGATGTTATTTTGATGAACACCCTTTTGGACATGTATGTCAAATGTGGGAGTTTGAGTGACGCCAAGAAAGTTTTTGATGATTCTAACAATGCAAATTCTACTTCTTGGAACACTATCATATCTGGATTTTGTAAAGAAGGCTTGTTGGAGGAGGCTGTAAATTTGTTCCATCAAATGCCAAAGAAGAATGACGCATCTTGGAATAGTATAATAGCCGGTTTAGCACACAAAGGAAGTTATTTAGCTTTGGAATTTGTGGGTATGATGCATAGAAATGGTTTAAAGCTTGATGATTTTTCATTGCCATGTGGTTTTAAAACCTGCGGTCATTTTGGTTACTTAGCGATGGGTAGACAGTTACATTGTTATGTTGTTAAGTCAGGTTTTGAATGCAGCTGTTTCACTATCTCTGCATTGATTGATATGTATTCTAATTGCAACGGGTTGAATGCAGCAACAAAGCTATTTGGTCAATATGATGGTTCTGGTCATGGAAACTTGGCACTTTGGAATTCTATGCTTTCTGGCTTTATTGTTAATGATGAAAACAAAGCAGCTTTATGGCTGCTTTTGCAGATTCATAGCTCTGGTGTGTGCATTGATTCCTATACCTTCGGTAGTGCTGTGAAGGTATGCTTAAACTTGCTCAATCTGAGACTTGGTCTTCAAGTACATGGTCTTATTGTCGCTTGTGGATTCGAGTCTGATTCTGTTGTTGGAAGCATTCTCATAGATCTCTATGCAAAATTAGGGAAAATTAAGAGTGCAATGGCATTATTCCACAGACTTCCAAATAAAGATATAGTTGCTTGGTCTGGTCTGATAATGGGGTCTGCTAAGATGGGATTAAACTCTTTAGCTTTTTCATTGTTTAAAGAAATGATCAATCTGAATCATGAAGTAGACCCGTACGTTGTTTCAATTGTTTTGAAAGTCTGTTCAAATTTAGCTTCTCTTGGAAGTGGCAAGCAGGTACATGCTTTTAGTGTTAAGAGTGGATATGACAGAGAGGAAGTCACTTTAACATCTCTTGTTGATATGTATTCAAAATGTGGTGAAATCGACAATGGTTTAGCTCTATTCAACTGCATGACTGAACGAGATGTTGTATCTTGGACTAGCATCATTGTTGGATGTGGGCAGAATGGTAGAGCAGAGGAAGCAGTTATGTTTTTCCGGGAGATGATACAATCGGGTCTGAAGCCAAATGAAGTAACTTTTCTTGGTGTTCTTGCAGCCTGCAGACATGCTGGTTGGGTTGAAGAGGCATGGAATATGTTCAAATCTATGAAATCTGAATATGAAATGGAACCTCATTTAGAGCATTACTATTGTGTGATTGATCTTCTTGGTCAAGCTGGGCGTTTCAAAGAGGCAGAAATACTGATTGCTAGCATGCCATTGGAGCCGGACAAAACCATATGGTGTTCTTTGCTTAAAGCCTGTGAAGCTCACAAGAACACCGAACTGGTTACTTTTATTGCAGAACGCCTTCTTGCAACATCACCAGAAGATCCATCCATATATGTGATGCTTGCAAATGCCTTCGCGACTTTGGGAATGTGGGATAATTCAAGGAAAGTGAGGAAAGCTGGTAAAGAATTGGGAACAAAAGAAGCTGGCACAAGTTGGATTGAGATTTCAGGTTAAAAAAGGTTGTGATGTTGACATTCCATGTCCTGTATGGTTTGCACTAAAATGGTTATGCATTGATCATACTACATATGGTAAAAACTGTGTCGTTTGTGTCAGGAACTTGGGGAAACTAGCAGCTGAAGAACTAGGTTGATTCCAGAGAAGATCTCACTACAGAAGACATCATAATAACCTTAGCAAGGTAACCATTTCATCACTGTGAAACTTCATTTTATATGTGATTTTGACTTTTATAGTTGCTTCAAAGTTGAAATTATACATTCCCTTGAGTCATAACAGTCGACTAGTTTTTGCTTTAAGATAAAGGAAAGCCTAGAATTTATCTTTGGATAGACACACATATAGCACTCCTTTAGTGCGGGATTGTATCCACTTATTTATAATCATAGTGCTGGAACCCTATCAGATTTCATCAATTTGATTTGATTGGTTTCTTGTATGGATGATTGTGTTGGAAGTAATATGATGTTGGAGGAATGAACTTGTGTGAGTAGCTATATATTCTCTAACTATGATTCTACATCTTATTTCCTTTTTTCATGTTGTGATTAGGATTATGGAATTGGCTTCATAATTTGGTTTTCCACTTATTACTTGCATGATTTGATCCTTCTCAGGAAAAGAAATTACTTTGAACAAGATAGGACATCATCAGCTGGTAAGCAACACTTTACAATGGTAAGCAACACTTCCCTTGCATTATTATTCAATGATCTAGTGGATTAAATTTATTGATTACTTTTGTCAAATGAACAGATACGTTCCTTTAGATACAATCAAACCACTGGAGATTTATGTATCAGGGTGACCACATAAGCCAAACAATCTAATCTAAGCTAGGCGATTAATCACTTCGGTCCAAACCAAGACAAAATGGTCCACAGCCTTTTTGCCTGAGAAGCAGGGCACGTCAAAAGTGAGGAACATGGTAGGCTCCATCAAGTGCAGAATTCTTGAGATTTGTCTTCATGGTGTGTAAGGTCTCCACCATGTCGGTCCTGCAAAACTCAATCTGATGCATTGTAGCTTTCTTCTTCTTCTTCAATCATTCCTTTCTACACATTACATTATGAAATTGTCAGCATGTATGGTTGAGCTTGCTCATAAGTAGATGGTTTCTTTTTGTTCACTTTTTTATCAATGGCTGTGAAAAAGTAAAACTAAAGACACTGCAAAGCTGCTGTGATATTTCCATTAAAATATTCCTTTTGCCCCATTCTTTTGGCGCCAAAGCTGACCCATCTTTGCTAATAACAAGACCACATTCTTTCATGTCATCTCAAATAATTCTTTCTATGTATCCATCTTATCTATTCTTCCTTGTCAAATCAAAACCAAGTTCTTTTCTTTTTCGCTTAATATCGTAGGAAGACATATATAGCAACTGAGTTCTAAAACCTTTGATAAATTTTCCAGATAGAAAAGACCATGAACATGGTCTCCCAATAAGCTGTCATACTTTGGTTCTCTGTTCTGATCAAGAATGATCTTCTGTCATTCTTTATATTTCTCTACATTCCATGACCAAACTAATGAATTATTTAGTGTTGGAAGTGGGGGCATCAGGAGAGGAGACCATACCTAAAATTTTAACTTTAGTGATAACACAGATCAAGAAAATACAAATGATGAGACAATGAGTACAAAACAAGATTCAATCAAACCAATCTAAACCTCTATCAGAAAATTGTTATTGCTGTTCCCAGAAACCAACACCCCACGCGAGACCGTCATCACAGGCTAAACTACAAAAACACAACACACATTATATGACCCCAGTGCACGCTCTGCCTCTGTACCCTACTCATCACCACAACTCCAGAAACCCCTGTCCTTTCTCCTACTTTCATTTTATTTTTCTGCAGTTCACTATTCATGCTTATTAATGTAAACTGGTACAATATTTTATTAGTCTTGACTCCTAGAATGTTGATCCGAGCACCATTTTTATTGTGATATAAATATTCTCAGACTCAGACTCATTGACTCCATTCACTCACTCAAAGTCGTACTATGATGTGAATATAATAATTCATCCACCATGAATGCCATTTTCTGCGCCCAATGCTACCATTAATGGCCTGTATTGGGTTTGGTGAGTCATGGTCGTAGTTTTTAACACCTTCACTGCTTGTAGATGATGCCTCCCAGGTTCAGGACCCGCAAATTTATTGTTCATAACTCGAGATACCTTCAAGTAAACTAGTCTACCTAACTACAATCAATATCACTTCTCTCTAGATATAATTTATCTTCTGACTAACAGATACATTATTGAAAATGTATCTAAAGTAGGAAATGTTTAACCAGAAAATGAAAAGCTTGATAATACATTGATGGTAATGGAACTAAAAACCTGTGTAGACAACAACAAAGCAAGGCAGAATAGCCTTAGGATTAAAGACATACAGTTCATCTAAATTAGAGTAAATTCCAACACCAGAAGAAGCCAATGAGTCATAATCCTCCATGTTTCCTTCCAAGCTTTTCTTGACTCTCCCTGCAATTACTCTGCATACCAACATTGCCCTTTTCCCTTCACTTCCTTCATCTTCAATTCCAGCTTTGTCATGGGCTTTTCCACTGGTGGCGGTGGTCAAAATGCCTTTTCCACTGACACTGGTTTTTGCAAATCCGTTTTTGATGATGCTACAGACACTACAGTTTGGTATTGAGTTGCAAAGATTTGAGGAACCGTTGAGGCCTAATGAGCATGAAATGGTTGTGCAGTGGAACCTCAAGAGTTCATTCCCATCTGCTATGCAACGTGGGTGTTTCTTTGCTAGCTTGGTGGCTTTCCCTTTGATTGAGTCTCTGTATTCTTCGAATTTGGATATGGTTCTTTGAGTGTTGTGGACTTTGAGGATTCTGTCTATTTTGCAGATTGGTGTTTCCTTCTTTAGCCAGCTTGATTGGAATATGATTTCCACTATGTTTTTGCTTGTGTCCTCTGGACCCATTTCAGATACTAAGAAAACATGAAGAGACGTTGTCAGTTATATAATTAGTTCAAAATGAAAATGATTTGAAAATAAGAAGTACCTGCGTGTCTAACAGCTTGATGAAGCTCTAAGTTTTCAGGTTTCATGAAAATCTCACCACAGTCAGGACATGAACAGATACTAGCTCTAAGAGAAGGGTCTCTAGTGAAACCAAGAACAGGGTCAACCACCATTCTACACTCATAACACCCTGAGAATCTACTAAAAGGCATTCCTCTGAAAGATGAACCGACACCAATAGACGAATTTGAAGATGCAGAGAATGAAGAATTAGTAGAAGAAACAACCCCATTGTTGAGCTCATTCACAGAACCTTTCATGGATCTGCTAGAGGAATCATAACTAGTTGAACCCAGTGAAGCTCTTTTCTTCTGACCTATGTCAAGCGAAATTGATGCTTCAGGCCTCTGCATTACCTTCGTGTTGCTACATAACGACCCTGAACACTTCATTTTCTTGCTTTTCTTCGCACTACGAGTTTCCTCTGTCACAGTTTCTTGTTGCTGCTGCTCTTTCTTCTTCTTCTTATCTAACTGATTCATCTGCTCTGTTTCACTCCCCTGTTGTTGAATCTGCTTTTTCTGCTTCTTCTCCAACTGTTTCATCTGCTCTGTTTCACTCCCCTGCTGTTGAAGATGTTTACAAGTGAAAATACCTCTCACAACCGCCCAAGACGGCGGCTTTTCCGGCTTCTGAGGTTGTTTCTTCTTGCTTTGCTTCATTTCCTTGGTGGGTTTTCTCTGGTTTGTAGGCTTAGCCATTGATAAAAATTGGAGCTAAACTAAAGCTGAGCTCAGCTCCTCCTTCACTTTAAGTTAAAGCGGTCACTCTGTTCTATATTTCTAACTTGTCTTTTGACACATATAGACAAATTCTATCTATATAATAAACCGAAATCAACACTCGTCTATATTGGCAGCATTAAACAATATATCCATATTCATTCGGGTCATGGATACACTTGACCCGTTTACCCTCCCGAGATGGGTTTCACATTCCCAAGTGAGACTCACTAATTGCCCCATAATGGTTTACTCACTTATAGGGAAAAGCTGGTCTGATATTGATTCCTTTTGCCTTAAAATTATGCGAGACCAGACCCATATGCGTTTATATATAAAGATTTCGACTTTAACAGCCCAGAAAAAGATAAAAAGAAAAAAATCAGTGTTGGAGTATTAACCGTTGTTATGGATTCGATGTGTTTGCTGTTCACTAATGGTTTCAAAATCTGGGGAAGCTTTAGATTTTTGCATTTGCGTATTTTGGTAGGGAAATAAGTATCTGGGGTTACTATAAAGCTGATCGTGTTGTCTCAAATATGGTTTGTTGTGTTATCACTTTTAATGGGGACATGTATGAATGTTATTATTAAGTATTCATTAGCTTGTTTGAAATTTGAATTATAAGATGTATGGCTTTTAACTTATTTAAATTAAAGACAGTTCTTTGTTTCAGAAGAGGACTTGTCCCACTTAAAATAATAATAAGGTATAGCAGTAAGTTTCTTAATAAATTAAATAGATGCTGTAGTATGTGTTATGGATCGGAAAGTTGCAGCTCATAAAACCCATTGATGAAGTCTGAGAGTCATCCAACTGTGTGATGTACGTCTCTTTTCTAGTCTTCTTTGCAAATTTTACAGAATGGTCTTGTTATATCATACACTCATGTGATAATAAAGCTGATAAAAATGCTTCTCTAGCTTCATTGCCAAGTGATCCTGTATGTCAAGAGAGTGAAACTAAGTGCTGACCAAAATATAAAGCAAAATATTTAAGTTTGATTAGTATTGATATATATATTTTTAAAAATAATCATATAATATATAAAATATTTTAAGATCTTATAATACAATAGAAGTAAGAACGGTCAATTCTTTTATGTTTTTATAATTTGTGGGTTTGAATAAACGTGGGAATATAATAAAGTTAATTTAAAATTTTTTTAAAAAATTAAATAAATTTATTATTATGGTTGGTTAATTTTAAAATTTATTTATTATAATTATATATTTACCATTTTATAAAATAGAATCAAATTTATAATACATAAAAAAAAGAATTAAATTTGATAATATAGTACGATAATATAATATGAGAAAAAAAATCAAATTGATAATACATAAAATATTAAGTATAAAATATTAATATGATAAATTAGAGAAATTGAGATGAAAACAAATCAATATTTCATCTAAAATTAACAAAAATAAAATCACATATTTATTATATTATGGTATTTCAGGATGTATTATTGGAAGACGTATTTGTGAGAAAAGAAAAATTATTAACATCTGAATAATCGTTAAAATATTTTTTTATTAAATAAATTTTATTTTAATGTTAATTCATTTTAATATATAATAAAATATAATTTTTTATTAAAAATATATAAATTAATTAATACATTGTTCAACATAATAATTTAAAATTATAAATTTTAAATATATATAATACTTCCTTTTATTCATAATACGTAACATTTTTATTTTTTTTACACCAATTAACAAAGTAAATCAAATTACTTAAACACTTTTATTTTTAGTAACTTAGATTACTCAAATATTTTTATTTATAATTTTCTTTCCCTATTAGAGAATAATGTAATAAATATATATTAAAAATATAAAAAAATTTTGAATAAAAAAAATATTTACGACGACAGTACAAAAGGGAGGGGATAATATTTACCATCGTCATATTTAAATTATTTAATACTATAATTTATATCTACTTTAAAATAATTTTTAATCAGTGAGGAAAAAAAATTTGTATTTATATATTAATTTTAATATATCCTCCAATATCTCTATAATTTTATTTTTTTTAGTCAAAATGATTTAATAAAAATGATTAAAAAAAGTAATATAAAACGAAAAAAAAATTCATGAAAAAATATGCATCAAATATTCATGTAAATTGGAATCCTTGGAAGAGTTACAAATATATAATAGATATAACATTTCTAATAATAAATAATTTATTTATATGAATACTAATAATATAAATAAATTTATTACTAAGAATGAAATCACAAGCATCCTCATTGTACTTTCATTACTAGTTCCACCTAATGACAAGTTCATATTCACCATGAAAATAACTTCCACTGTTCCACTAGCAAGCATGAAGGAAGAAGTATCTGCTTTTACAATAGCTTTATGCAGCCCAATAAGCCCAGAATAACGATGTGAAGCTCAATACAAGGAGAAAGCTAGCCCAATAACGGCCCACTAAGATGAAGAGCGCCAATAAGCTGTTCAACTTTAAAATTCGAAATCTGTTACTTGACTGGCTTCCTCGGGACGTCGCTCGTCGTCAGTCGGCAACTGTTTCAACTTCAGTGTCTACTCAGTTACTTCTTCACCACTCATGACTGGCTGACTTCTCTACGCCTCCGAATCCCTAATCTACTGTACTTGTCGTCTTCGTTCCTCAAATTATCCAATTCGTTTAACCGAAATGCCGTTGGGATCCAGACATGGACAGGGAGGCTAATCGGCCGCTCCCACCAGCGCCACCATCACAATCACAACCATCCGCATCTAGAGCACTGGATCGTTCTCTTAACAATCCCGATTCTTCGTCATCTTCCTCTTCTCCGGACTTATTCCGGCATGTTCAGGCTGCCCTCAAGCGTCATCGTCCTCTCGGTAACCTAACCTCATCTTCCTTTCTATCTTCCATACAAGTATATACTTATGCTTTTATCATTTTTATATATATTTTTTCTTTTTCTTCTGGTGTTAGAAAATGTATGATGTGTTGATTTAGGGTTTTTGTTTTATTTAGCGGCATAGTAAAACTTAATTTGTCTGCTTAATTCATATTGCCATCTGCTAGTGTGAAGTCGAATAAGTGAAATGACAGTGATGCAATAACTTCTATTGGAGTGTTTTCTAACTAAATTTTGTTTTGTACTGTGATGGACTTTAAGGTACCATGCAACCAAATAGTATTAAGCCTAGGCGGACATTGCTTCCCCGACGTGAAGCATCAAGGAATTCAGGTTTGAAAGCAGCTTCTAATGTTGACAGTAAGGCTTCTCAAGATGTAGTTTCATTGAGCCAGGGTGGTAATGCCTTGAATTTGGGGAATTCTGCTGTTGAAATTAAGAATTCAGGTGCTGCTAATATTGGGCAGACTCAAGAAGATGACTCTATCACACCGCCTTCAATTGCAGGCACTATGACCAGTACCTTTGATGAATGTTTTAATGCTTTTGATGCACATAGAGATAATCGTCCTCCTAGACCTGTTACTGATGTTAAGGAGAATTTCCACTTGGAGCCTCAGCTTATTGAAGGTCAGAGTAAAGTTCAAATTTCAGCTGGACAAAATGCAAGTTTTCAGGGTAACTTCTTCTTTCTTTATTTGATTTTTTTTTTAATTACTATTTTTAGTTATTTATTTTGGTGAAGTATTGAATACTAAATTACGAATTCAATTTCTGAAAGTAGTGCATTGGTAGCAGATTGTCTTCATCATATGCTATCATAGTTCCTAGGTTTGTTATTGTGCTCTGGATACGTATTGCCTTTTCTCATTATGCAGGGGCCGCTGATCGAAAGGCCACTGGAACAGAGAATTTATCATCTCATATGGGTTCACTTGCATTGACAGAAATGGAATGGGATGCAAACAATCGAGTTGAGGCTTCAGCTCTTGTCAACAATGATGTAAAGCACCAGCATTTTC
Source organism: Cardiospermum halicacabum (assembly GCA_031304145.1). Classification (NCBI taxonomy): domain Eukaryota; kingdom Viridiplantae; phylum Streptophyta; class Magnoliopsida; order Sapindales; family Sapindaceae; genus Cardiospermum; species Cardiospermum halicacabum. The sequence continues at coordinate 3,666,243 of CM062394.1, forward strand.
TAACGTCAGAATCTGATCTCAGTATGAAGCCAGATGGGGGGCTATCATCTAATTTGGATAAGAAAATGAAAGGTGTTCAGGATCAATTGCACCAGTTCAAAAACTTCTTAAATCAGCCTGCTAGTCTATTTACTACTGCAGGTTCATCATATGCCACCTCGACTTATATACACTCTACTTCGGCACCCATGCTGAACTCAACAACCTATTGTTCACGCTCTAACCAAGAAAGCAGTGCATATGGCACTGCAGAACCAGCGGGAGATGTCAATGTTCATATTGAAAATCGTGTGAATATGAAGCTTACTGATACTGCTGGAATGTTAGTTGGTCAAACAGCTAATCTGGCCCAGCCATCTACCTCTCTTATGAACTCCAAGGTGGAAAGTGTTCAAAACAAACTATCAAAAGAGCAACAAGCCAGTGTGGTGAAAGAAGTTGGTGTCAGTAAGGATCCTCCCCTTCAAGATTACAAGTCACTGGAAACTAATCAAGTTCGAGGTAATGATGCTAGTGCAAAAGCTCAGGACATATCATCCAAAAACTCATCTTTAGATGTGAAGTTGGAAAGTTCTAAATCAGAAAAGCTAGAAAAGGCTGCAAGTAGTAAGGGAGCTCCAGCATCTCGGAAACGGAATTATGATCCTGACCTTTTTTTCAAGGTGAATGGGAAGCTCTATCAAAGGCTTGGAAAGATAGGTAGCGGAGGAAGCAGTGAAGTCCACAAAGTCATCTCAGCAGATTGTACTATTTATGCTCTCAAAAAAATCAAGCTTAAAGGTCGTGATTATGCTACTGCGTATGGATTTTGCCAGGAAATAGAGTATTTAAACAAGTTGAAGGGGAAGAACAACATAATACAGTTAATAGACTATGAGGTATTTATTCTGAATTCAGCACATTTGAGTTCACCATGCATGATCATATTAGTTTTATCTAGTCAATCACATGTGCATATATAAGTGTTATGTCCTCTTGTATTGAACCAAAGAGCATCTGGAATGCCATGTGCTCAAAAATGTGATATGCAGTACAAAAGAATCTACCACTTTGAAAATATTCCAAGATCACTGAAATGCCTTGATCTGATTTCGTCCATGAGCAGTGCAGCTTGTTTTGTGACTTATCAATCTAGTTGACTTAGGGACTTTCTTAAAGCATAGGACGGTACCTTTTGTGTTAATAGAATGACCTCAAGTGAAATATGAAAACTTCTTAATCTTTTTCTTTTACTTTTTGAAATTAGATAAATGCTGAAAAACTATTTATGGTTTCCTTTTGCAATGCTGAATGCATATATCAATTCCATAGGTGTTTATTTCTGAAAGGCCGATTCACACATTAATTATCCTTGATATTCAATTCTAAACATCAGTTTTCTTATAGATTATTAATTGTTCTGAAATAGAACCTCAATTTGGTAATACTGCTTGGTGTTTATTTCTGGGGCATGATCTTCAGTTTTTCTTGTGGTATTGGTTTATCTATACTGACCTAATCTTTATAGGAACCCTGACCCAAATTTCTATATTCTTAAGAGTGAGGTAGAACTTTATTATGGTTGGGGTTAAAAATTTTTTGAGTGAAGCATGCTGTTATAATTTAGTCTGTTACAAAAACAAGTAAATTTTGGAGTACTTATACCTTGCTAAAGGATCCCCATATTTCTTGAAAATGTAAAAATCATCATTGAAGCATGCTATTTTGATTTAGATGAATTTAGAAGCCAACCTAGTTTGGATCATAAAATTTTTTTACAGGCAATTCCTTAAATTGATGGGAATATGGCAAGGCCTTGAAAGCTGTTATAAAAAAAAAAGAGAGAGAGAAAAAAAAAAAAAATTGTTAATGAACCTTCCCAGCAACTCTGTATGAGCTTCTATAGTTTATTTAAACTTCAGTGGTAATTGTCGAATCTGATTTCATTCTGAATATTGATCTTGGCTCTTTGTAATAGGTTACAGATAAGACATTACTCCGGGAAGTTCTAAATGGTTCCATGAGCAATAAAGATGGTAGAGTGAAGGATGATGGTTTCATCTACATGGTACTAGAGTATGGGGAAATTGATTTGGCTCACATGCTGTCCCACAAGTGGAAGGAATTAGACAGCTCCAACCAGACCATAGATGAGAACTGGCTTAGATTTTACTGGCAGGTAGTACAAGCTTAACCTACATTGGATTCTCTTGCTGCTAATTACATTTTCATAGGATCAATCTTCTTTTTTGTAGTTTAGTGGTGACATTTACTAATTCGCTTCAATTCTTACAAATTTTTTGCTAATAGCTTGATTTTACTCTAGAACATCATACGTGGTGATAATTTTTCCTCTGTGGTATCTTTCTTCAGCATCTATAAGTTGTTCTTGAACACTTGGCTGGCCTTTTGTTTAATTTTACCTACTTCTATGATTGTTTCTTAGTTTCCTATTAACTAAAACAACGATGTAATTTCGTTGCAATGCGAGTGCAGCAAATCCTCCAAGCTGTCAATACCATACATGAGGAGCGGATAGTGCACTCTGACTTGAAACCAGCTAACTTTCTTCTTGTCAAAGGTTCTCTAAAGCTAATTGATTTTGGTATTGCCAAAGCCATAATGAGTGATACAACAAACATCCAAAGGGATTCACAGGTGATCTTTTATCATTGCCATTGTTCCTTACATATTCATTTCTCTAAACTTCATGAGTATCAGACTGTAGATTTACTAGATTCGTGCCTCATGGTTATCAATTTGACAATGTAAATAAATTCAGTATGACACTTCGCCCTTCTTTTCTTTTGTTTCTTTTACATGCAGAGTATCTTAGATTTTTTTTTTTGGTGATTTAAGTAAATATACCACGGTTGTGGTGTCATTAACATTTCTCAGGACTATAGTCTCATCATAAATTAGCCAGCTGCAGTTTCATTTACTTCATAGTTTGGCTTCGGATCGGAGAATATTTCCCACCATACATGTCTAAGAGTTCTGCTTGGCGTTCTGTTGCCACAGGTGGGTACACTAAGCTACATGTCTCCTGAAGCGTTCATGTGCAATGAGAGTGATGCAAATGGAAATACCATAAAGTGTGGTCGGCCATCAGATATCTGGTCCCTTGGTTGCATACTCTATCAAATGGTATATGGAAGGACTCCCTTTGCAGAATACAAAACCTTCTGGGCCAAGTTCAAAGTAATAACAGATCCTAACCATGAAATAACTTATGAACCAGTTTCCAACCCCTGGCTTCTTGATCTCATGAAGAAGTGTCTCGCTTGGGAACGTAATGAAAGGTGGAGGATTCCTCAGTTACTTCAGCATCCCTTCCTTGTTCCTCCTATCCCACACCAACCACCTTCGTCTCCTAATCAAAGCTGTAAACTTCTTCAGCTTCTAGCTGAAATCTGTGCTGGTGATCAAGAATCTTCCGAGCTCTGCGGTCAACTAGATCAGCTTATTAGAGATCCTGTTGTGCCATTAACAATTAATCAGTTGCCAACTTCAAGAGATCAACTGTGTAAGTTTCTTTCTGAAATGTCACGAGTGTGTATTGGGCTTGAGAGACGTTTGTCAAGTCGGAGAGAATAGATATAACAGAGATTTGAGTGTGTAAATTACTGGTTTGTACGTTGTTTCCATCTGTTTAGTTTTTGGGAAAGGCGTTTTTCCTCATGATGTGCACTCCCCCATCCCCTGTAATAATATATGAAAATATTTTGAGCTATCTGGTAACAAGAATATCGCATTGTCATCTTTTATCAGTAGACTGTGTAGAGTATAAATCGATTTCATTTGTTTAATAAATTTGCAAATTCATATTAAAGTAACAGAGGAATTTGAAAATGAAATGACACTCTTTAAGATCAAATGGAAGTGAAAGTATAACGTAATTAATTATAAAAGAGTGCAAAATTATATTGTAATACATTGAAACCCACCATAACATTCGCGGGTACAGAGTAGGAGGTTGTACATATAAATATTTTTCCTTTTCTATCTTCTTTTGAGTTCCTGGCAGATTAACTTAATGGCAGTCCCAGATGGTGTCAATCATCTCTTGATGAAAGCTTGTAAGATGCTTCTGCATGTGCTTCATCCAACTTCAACAGGAGCTCTTTCATGAAAGGTGAATCTGTACCATGGGTAATTCGCAATATACCAACTGCTTTGGTCAGTGATTTGATAGCATTTTCTGTGTCGCCAAGTAACCTGTTGTATTAATAGACGCAATCCATTAACATTTCTTTGTATAAACTTGAGATAAGCATGGATTGTCAACACTACAGAAGCATATAAAAGATGCAAGATAAAAGTTCACAGCAAAGTGAGAATGGTTTCCTCATATTTTATCTAGAATTAAGTATAATCTCCTAAAGAGAATTACTGTTGGCGGATGATACAATAATATCGTACACCAGATGACCAATATCTTCTCTCTTGACTTGATGTGCCACAGCTACAGGACACATCATTGAAGTTCTCTAGTATCTGAAGTGCATTTGCTTATTCATGAAAATGCCGCAAATAACATTAATCATACAGATCAAATCCATAAACAATTTAGCAGTCCTGCAAATTTAAATTGTTTCTTACAAATATCAATAATATAGTCTCAGGGATCTATGACTTAATTATGTAATAGTAACTGACCACTCAAGCTTTCCACAAGTATAGTATTGCAATCCTAGTAGCGGATGGAACCCTGGATAAACTCCTGCAGGCAAACCAGACAGCAAAAAAGTAAAACTTCAGCAATAAGTGCCTTGAATTGAGATTAGGGAGTCGATAGCATAGATAAAGAGAGATATGCTATCATTTACTGTCATTACAGATGCCTCTGTGAATTATAAACAGTGGTGACAATTATGGGATATTTTCATACACTGCCTCCATGAAAAGGAAACGCTAGTGAAAAGCACATACTTTCATACACCGGAATGGTCAACCGACAATATGATAGAGCTCCTGTCCAGTCTTCCAGTTCCATCAGAATCTAACAAGGTAATTACATACATCACGTAACCTGGTCAGAAGTTGCTATTCACAATGTAATTTATCATAGAAAGGGCTGAATTACTTTTCCCCCCTCAAAGACTGGTGAAGAAAGTGATATAAGCTACATGTCACACGAGATCAATGGAATGGGGATTTTACCTTTATGAGTTTTTCTCGAGTTTGCATCAAACTAATAGAAAAGGGATGGCACAACGTCCTCTGCAGTTCTTCTAACCTTTTGTACATGGAAAGAACTTCCCACTGGTCTAAAATTTGTCAAAGAAATAAGCTTATGCAAGAGAGGAGAAAGGAAAAACAAAAAAGATTTATGGGATCGAACTACTCTGTACTTGTATATCAGTGTAACTAGATTTTATCCTAAATGCAAAAGGGATACAGAAAAATCAAGGATACTCTTTCGGGAAGCAGCATTTAAAATTTCCTCTGACAAGAATTTTACTTCACCAGCTTTAGTTTTAATTTCTTCTTTACTTCTAATCAGACCACATTGTTGGCAGGAGAACCCAGTGCTATCTGCATATTCAAACAGTGCAAGTGGTGATATGAACCATCAAATTAACCTGGCTACTAAAGCTGGCTAAAAGCAGTGACATACCAGAATCACGCAGTAGGAAGCCACAGCAACCATGGTCTTTGCATCGATAACCTTCCAAAATTGCACTTTCTTCAATATCTTCATATTGACCCTTCAAAATAATACAAGCTCAAGTAAACCAACTGTCCGCCAGGATAATGGGGAGCAAATCATATAGAAGATATTGCTGACAATTTACAGCAGTAGCTACCACTTTCATGCAACGAGGACAAGTACAGGTGAAAAGATATTGTTTTTTGAGAGTTTGTTGCCGAGTCATTGTGCTTCCAGCTGTTTCAATGTAACTTATCAATACCTGAAAGAAGATAATTGATGCATGTATAGCATTCCGAGAAGATGTGAAAGAAGAGAGGAAATGTTATTTCATCCAGATAGAAAATCTCCACAAAATCATAAAGTATGTCTAAGAAAACCAGCCAAAACTACCAAATCAGGCAAACCATCTAAATTTGGTTAAACCAAGAGGACAGTAAATCCAGAACACCCACATATGTACATGCATATATACATACATATATATATATATATATATATATATATATAGAGAGAGAGAGAGAGAAAGAGACAGATTCACATGGTCGTGAAACTAATTTTCAAAAATTCATAACCAGTATGTATGTGTGTTGTGGGCAATTCATTGGATTTGAGAAATATGTATCTAGTTCATGCTTGCTTTGACATTCAAATTTAAAATAAGAAAAAAGAAAAAGAATCATACTAACAATAGAAATTTTCTAATTTTATTTAGAAGAGGCCAAACACATGAATTATTGGTCACGCAGACACACTAGCTCAACAATCAAAATCAGAAATGCCACAAGAAGGCATTACTTGTATACTTTCATAAAAATAAAAGAAAAAACAAATAGTCTTACCTCACTGCCTTTGAGAATATGTTGTACTGCACGTACTACAGCCAATCTACCCTCGAACACTAAGACAGCATTTGGCAAGCAGCTGCCACACTCAAACTAGTTAGCAAAGTATAGGGATAAGGGATGGATAAAATGACAAGAACATCAATTGTGGCTACCTGTGGTTAATAATGGAAATAACAGGATATAATCCTGTTCCTAATGGTCTCAGTTCACTATCACAAATGGTATGTGCATTGCATGCAAGCTGCATTGTGTAGGTGATTCGCAAACATCAGATTCAGGTGATTATTAAACAGAACACAAATAAACATAAACACAAACAGTTTTTAACAGGTATGTATCTTCTAGTTTGATGTTTCATCTGGACCCTAGGAAAGTGGTTGCAATTAAAATTTTGCATCAACAATTAAGCACAACTTACATGTCACTGTTCACTTAGGAAGTCATATTCAACTCCCAAATGAAAGTCAGACATACTATTTTCACAATATAATCTAAAGTCTTTGGCTGAAGCGTGAAGATAAATAAATTACAACCCCTTTCGTTTCAGCGGATTAGTGACTACCACACAATGTATTAAAGATATATTAAAGGCACTGATAACTTAATGTCCAGGAAACCTTGGAAAAGTTCTCTGCAATTTCTTTTATGTTGTTATCCGGCCACTGAAGAATCAAATTGACTAGATTGGACATCTGTGCATAGAGCACCAACTGCTTTTTATCAATGTCAGACATATCTTTGCCAAGAAGACTGTTAAAGAAACCAGCAAAAGTATGGACAAAATAACTTAAAAGAACTGTAATATAAATTGAATCAAAGAATAAAGAGGATACGAGCAACCAGTGCCTCCACCAAATCATAATTGTCCATAGCATTAGCAGGGATAACCTGCCAGTTAATTGAAGAAGAAAATTTAAGCAAAAGAAGCTACTCTAATTCTTTTTTCCCCCAAACATTGATTAGCTAATTACCTTCTCATTTTGTAGTTTCCTTCGAAGATAGAGCTTTACTATGAGACGTAAAGACGGTGTAACAGATTTTCGCCGCTCCTTATCAAGCCTACATAGAGCTTGACATTCAAGGCGATGCAATTTCCAGTCCAATTTCTGAAGATTATTATCAATTGTAAGTGTTGACACCACATTTCTTAATCACAATAAAACTATGCATACACAATGTTAACAAGAAATTGAAAGGCGTTAAACCTGGCAAGCGCTGCCGCAGTACCACGCGACGTGACAAGCAGAGCATCTCTTAATGTTAGACGATGTGAAGCACCCATCACATCTCGACTGCGATTGCGAGTTGTTCGGTACACATACATAAGGTTCTTGACTTATAATCACTTCTCCTGAAAAACAGATAGTCCGATGAAACAATTCAGTAATAGAGAGCGATATAGAGATAGAGTGAGAGGAGGAGGAGATTGAGACACACACCTGGATTGAAATCTCTGGTGGTGAAGAGACTGCGGCCTTTCTCCGGTAAATTTGCAACCGTTAGATCACCTTCTTGAAGACTTCTCTGCAGTTCCTCCATTAGCGAAAGCACAAACTCTAGTGAGCTCTCGTTTTTTAATTAACTAGTTTATTTTGCTAAAAGTCACAGCTTTATTTACATCTTCAACGGAACTGACGGTCCCACGATGGATGACGTGTCAAACTTAAAAATATCAACGGCTCCAAAAGCGTCTATCTGTGACTGCGACGAACAAAATACTTGACTCATGCTATTCGGAGCCTGCCTGCGATTTTTGGTTCCTCCACGAATTTCTCCGCCGGTTCGGTCTTTACAGAGTCTCGCTTCTGCGATTAGCAAGCAATCTCGCCTCTCTCCAACAACAGGTTTGATTATATTTCAGTTGACTGCGATAGTGCTAATTTAGCTTTACTTCTGTCTGTGCTTCTGATACTGTGGTAGCTAAATATTTAAATGAATTGCTGTTTAGTGATGGAAGGAAGTGCCGCGTATAAGCTGGTACTCGCCGGGAAATCATCGGCTGAGAATGAAATCGCGATATCTTTGAAGAGCAATAACTCTATTAAACTGCTCGATAGCAGTGAAGTTTCGATCAATTTACTGTCGGAGGTTGATAAATTAGTCAAAGACGATGACTCTTTCGATTTTGAGTTGTTTATGAAATCACTGTCGACAAATCAATTCGGTCGTCTCCTTATTTGGTCTGCGCGCCTGTCTTCAACTCACGATGTCGTTTCTCAGTAGGCAACATTCACAGCCTTTGAATTTTCTTATATACGCACTTGAATTTATGAGTCGAGTATTAATTATTTTGTTTTAGTTATTAACAGGAACTTCTCTGAGCTCCCTGTGGGTGCAGCGTGTGTCGCTGATGTTCAATTCAAAGGCCGAGGTATGATAAGGAAATGCAAAGTTGGTTTATGACTTGGTGTGAGTTGTTGGATATGATGCATAATTGTGCAGGTCGTTCGAAAAATGTTTGGGAGTCTCCGAAGGGTTGTCTTATGTTTTCATTTACTATACAAATGGAAAATGGACGGGTTGTCCCTTTGGTGCAATATGTGGTTTCACTTGCAGTTACAGAGGCTATAAAAGATATCTGCAACAGGAATGTATGAATCGTATATACAATTTCCTTTTTCTTTTTTGAAAAATTATATAAGTTTGCTATGGTAGTTTTTTCTTCCTTTTTAATTATAAATTATATAAGTTTGCTCTGTTAGTTTCTGAATAGAATATGAATTATGAATATAAAAAATATGTGCAGAGATTATTAAAACATCTGGTTCTTGAATGAGCCTTTCATTCTTTGTACTTCTTTAGATGGGTTTTCTTCACTTGTCTCTATAGATTGATCCAAGTGTTAGATGAAATAGACCGGAAGAAAATGTTTATTTTCTGTGATAGAGTAACGTCATAAACTTTTCATTACAACAAATTCCTCTTGTAGAGGTTGGTAAGTTTGCAGTTTGCAGGATTAGGAATTCTGAAACTGGTCAAGCTTTAATGTATTCATAAATATTTGATCTACAATTTATTTTGCCTCAAATATGGAGTTTTATAATATTAAGGACTTTCCCTTGGCCTGAAAAATTTGTTCTGCGATTACTTTTTATACCTCAACATTTGTCGTTTATAGATGTGTTTTTTTTCCCCAACCTTTGTGTTTCATATTTGGTTATATAATAGAGTTTTAAATCCATGTGTACTTATTTTAGGGACTACCATATCTTGATGTTAAAATAAAGTGGCCAAATGATCTCTACCTTAACGGTCTTAAAGTTGGAGGCATTTTATGCACCTCAACATATAAACTAAAGAAGTTCAATGTCAGTGCTGGTATGTCAACTTATCTATTTGATTTTGTAATAGGGTCAATTTTGGATGATGACATATCAAATATGTTGTCTTTAAATAATACATTCCTTGAAAAGCTTAATTCTCCTTGGTGTAGAATCTGCGGTTTTCTTGATTGATTGCTCCTAGTAGATGGTATTAATGATCCCATATTCTTGCAGGTATAGGGTTGAATGTTAATAATGAGGAACCAACAACATGCTTGAATGCAGCTCTAAAAAACTTGTGCGATTTGGATTTTCAATTTAGAAGGGAAGATGTCACTGCAACTTTCTTTAATAAATTTGAGACCTTATATGATCTTTTTGTAAATCAAGGTACTGTTTAATTTGTTGCAAGTATGTTTTTTATCAACTTTATCATTTAAATTCTGTATACCCCAGTTCTATGCTGCATTCCACGCAGGGTTTCAAACTCTTGAGGAGCTATATTACCAAACTTGGCTACACAGGTATCCTTCATGTTTGAATTCCGTTTTTGTAGTTCACAATTTAAGATCTGGTTTCATTTGCTTGTAAGGAGAGAGATGAGGAGACCACTTCTTTAAAGTTAGGGGAATTTAGGGATGCAACAAATGTCAAATTTGATGTTAGAATTAAATAGTTTGTTATCTAAATTATTTAGCTTAAACTATAGTTTTGGTTTAGTGGAATAAGTCAAAATAATTCTTTTCCTTTTCCAGAAAAGGAGCTAATAAAGTTATTATTAAAACTTAAAATAGTTATCACAGATGCTTACATCCTTTGTAAATGCTACTGATTTCCCGTAATGTGCTCAATCTTGTTAGATTGTGAAAACTTGGTATATGTATGTGTTAGACCTCCTGTCACTAAAGTCTGCAGTAGCACAATTAAGTGATTTCCTACTTAGGCAAGATGTAGTTGTTTATGCCATGTAGGAGCATGGGTAAAAGGAAACTGAGGTCGATTGCGTTGGGAGGGTATAGCTAATGAGTAAGTTAAATAAGGCTATAGAGGTGAGTAGTGATTAACTGGAATGTTGGTAGTTAATTGAGCCTGAAGCTGGAGATTGTCCTCACTACAGTTTGTAATTCAGTTCTTAAGTTGCTAGTAACACGTAGCTCTATCCATCTCACGATTTCTACTCTTAATTTACTGATTCTAACAGTATGTCACCTATCTATCTACACATATAACAAAATACAACAGCATGTATCAAGTCGTGAGTTTGTATTTGTATGTATGCAGTGGGCAAAGAGTTATCGTTCAGGAGAAAAATGAGGACCAACTAGTGGAATCTGTGGTGACTATACAGGTATGATATATCTTAATATACTTGGTAATATTGATTTTTCATATTTGGATATGCCTGCAAGAAGAAATGATGTAGGAATATCAGCAAAACCTCAATTTCGATGGCTCTGTTCAATTTTGGATGAATTAGATTTATTTTTGAAGTATCCAGTTCTTAGTCATGCCCTCTTATGTTCCTTGTTTCTTTTGATAGAAATGGTAGTCGAATTACCACTTCAATGAAGATTACTTACATATTGATGGTTCCTAGATATGGAAGTCAAAAACTCACAAAGGGGCATTGATTCCTTTTGGCATCAACTTTTAATTAAACATCTATTATTGTATTGGTAGTGAGTGAGAAAGAGAGAGAGAGTACTTTTTAGTGATTATTATCTAATAGCATATTGACAGTGAGCGAAAACATGAGGATATGGGGAACAAACTAGCGGGGAATGGTGGAAATTAGGACAGGAAGTACTTCCCGTTACTCAGAATGATTGATTAGCAGCCCAGTCCAGAAGCCTTATGAGTAAACATGTTTCTTGGAATTATATGTTGATACTTTTATTTGTTAAGCTACAAGATGTCAATCTAGTCTGCTATCTGAATTTGGCAGAGTGTAGGAATATATGGCTTTTTAGGAACTGGATGGTGGTTATTGAGATAATTAACATCCGTAACTCAATGAATGCTGGATGTAAAAGATGAAACAAGGAGTTCTTTTGTTGTTCTGTCTTGGATTTAAAGGAGTAAGAGCTATGTTCCTCTTCACTAACATAAGTCTACCATCCATAGTTAAGGCACTGACCTGACGATCAGACCACCATAGAGGAACTCTGGCCTCCTTTATCCTCAGAATGCTGTTTTTCCTTATTGTCTAATTAATTTTGTCATTTCTATTTAATAATTACAGTACCCTGAAGCCATTAGAGCATTAAAGTGATTTTCTAATAGTGGGGGAGGTAAGTATAAATTTTGGCAAAATCAATTTTTCATTGTAATTAGTCAAATCCAGAAGGCAGTTTAATTCATTTTTTTGGTAATCCAACCTGGCATCTATCATTAGAGAGCTTATCACGCTTAGTGATATTATACAGTACTAAATTAACTATTATTAAGTACCAATTCTTTGAAACTTCATCATGGTGACACCACGGTTCTAGAACTTCAAGTAATGTGTTCTAATTTTATTATATGCAGGGGTTGACATCTTCAGGGTATTTATTAGCTATTGGTGATGACCATAGAATGTGCGAGCTTCATCCTGATGGTAATAGGTAAACTATATCATAAATTTGTCACTGCTGGAACTTGCTGTGGAGAATATATTAACAGTTCTATTCTATGTAGCTATCGAACAAAACTCAAATGTGCATTAAAAAAATTCGAGATTGCACTGATTAATGAAATTAGTAACATATGATGTGATGAAAACCCATTTTAATTCCAGCAACTTTCAAATCTTAGGAAGTTCATTTGGTGACCCTCTTGTTCATTAATAAGAATGTGTGATGTAAACTGCTGGTTTCGACATGGTCACTACTTGCATTGGATACATGGACACCAGACTCTGTTTCCATTTTAAAAAATTCTTTTCTTGGAAGATTAATTGATAACCTGATTAGAGTCCATTAATCTCTATGGATCAGTGAAATATGTTTAGTTTTTTCACTCTTAAGTACCCCCATATGAGGCTTAACTTAGGTGATGAAGTAAGTGCAAATTGTAACTACAGAAAATAATTTTGTTCGGTGTCATAGTTTTGATGTGGCCACAGAGCTTCTGTCAGTAAAAGACATTCAGAACTTCTCCTCTTAAATAAAAATACTCTATATGTTGAAGTATCATATAACTTTTTTTCTTATCTTTATTTTTCTTTTTGGAATTGTTTTATATAGCCTCACAAACTATTAGAATTATTGGTTCATTATGGTTTAAGAACGGAATAGTGGAAGTCTGATGACAATCGCCTTTGTCTAAACTTATCCTGCTATTATCAGATGTTTAATTCACTGCCGCTCACTTCAATTTGACATTCTTCATGGTACTCTTAGGCATTATAATCTTATCATTGTCGGAACTGCATTGCATTTGCTTATGCTATGCTCTTATCTATGATGTGATTTGTTGTAAAATGGACTGCAAATTGTTTCAGATGCTATGGTCTATAGAAATATATAGCATTAACTTTGATCATAGTCTCTGCATATTGGTAATTCTAATAGTGTCTCGATTTTCTTATGTGTATACAGCTTAGACTTCTTCAAAGGACTGATCAGAAGGAAACTTCAATAAAGGAGATTCCTGTATTCCTTCCACTGGAGGAAACTGACATACAGCAACATGTGCAGACCTGAGAATGTTTTTTGTTATCTTTTGATTTGTCTTCCTTGTCTTAACACCTTACTCTATTTCCTCAATTATTGAAGTTTCACCTTTAGTTTATATCCTCATCAAATGAGAGCTTTGTCAAACTTTACACATATTGCAATTGATTTGTTCAGATTTAATTAGTAGAAACTATTGTATAAAAATTTCCACAGCTGTCAAATAAGTATAAATCTGTCTGGTCATAATTGTACTACCAAACCAATCTGAGGTCAAGATTTTGCTACAATTCAATAATTTGTATTTATGCCAGATATGAAACCATACAAATCAGGAGTTACGTCATTTCTTATGCCTGTTATTTATCATATGTTTTATATGGTGATACACTTTATGTCAATGATCTGACCCAATATGACCAGGGTGTCGCAACATTGTGGTTTCAGGGCTTGAAGCTTTAATTGATATGATGCAAGCAGGTTTGGTGTAGCTGTTATAACCATTGATTGGTTGAGAAACACATGGTGAATAAGAGATTCTTCATTCTCAGAAACAGACGAAGTTCATTGCGATATCTTAGCATGCTATGATGCAGTCCAACACTAAGACACTGGTATGTTCTATGATTGTAGGGTACTTTGTCCCTTTCATTTCTCTCTCTCTGACAGGTCTATTATTAGTGTGGGCACTGCACATTGTGGGGTCCTTTTGGCTGACGTTGTTTCCATCATTATCTGGAACTATATTGAGGTTTACTCTGGGGCAAAAGCTGCATAAAGCAGGTAATACAAAGCTCATTGTGTTTTATATATTTGTCATTGGTCATGGCGCTTGTTGAGGCTTTATTTGAAAAACTTATGTGAGAAACCATGGTATCTGGGTTCACCATTCAGAAGAAGATAACATGTTAGATCAAATAATATGTTATGGTCTACATTACCAATAGTCTCCTAAATGTTGGACCCAACATTAAACTATTCCACCTAAAGTTAGGATTCCCCATGTTACCAAACGTATCAAAGTTGCAGCTTTTGTCATTGCTTGTCTTTGCTGTCGTGTGTGAGAGGCAAATAAAGTGCTCTTAGATAGTAAGATGAATGCTTATATTCTCATTGCATCTACCTTGGTGATTAGGATATGAATTTCTTGACGACTTAAACAAACTTACAAAAGTAACCTAGTTGATAGATACAGCTGTGATACCACCTTAGAAACTGCATAAGAGAAGCCACTTTATTCATGTTCAAGAGTGATTTTGACATGGAGGGAACATTTTCTGTCCACATTAGTGTTTTAGTATTTTATTTCTTTTTGTGGCTTTCATTGCAATAAAAAGCAGCAGTAAGAAGGAAAACAGTTGTTGTCCATTAATAGATTCCAATTTGAAAAATGATGTAAATCAATGGTTTGAAGAAGAACCTAGAGATTTGAATAAGCTACATTAAATTGTGTGATACTGAGTACTCTGTGAAATCTTATCGCGTCAGTCTGTCTTGCCCAGATTGGTAAGAAAATTGAATAGACGTCAAGAGGAAACAGTTGGCAATAAAAAAAAACTCATGTTCACCTGCTTGCTGATTGGTTTAACATTATCCGCATCTATTGGCTTCAAATGCGGATGATAGAGATAGAATCTATTGATCCTTCTAATCAAAATCTAGTACGATATTGCTTCTAAAGAGCAAGAATGGATCTTGCTCTATGAAAGCGGCAGTTGCTTATTTAGAATGCCAATGATATCATATATGAAGTATAGGGTCCCCAAATAGTCCTAAAAGACATACAGATTTGTTGCAGAAAATAGACTTGAAGGAGCTACTTGTCAACTTTTAATAGTGTGCCAGACGATAAAATCACATTTCAATTTCAGAGCATTTTACTTCTGCTACCAAAATTCTCTTTAGACTTTTTATCCCTATTGAAGCATAGGTGTCTAGGTGGTTTATGAATTCAGTAAAGTCACCATTTTATAACATTTGAATAATGTTCAGTCACTAGCTTAACTTAACTACTCATCAATAAGTTTGTAATAACCAACTAGTAGTAGGCATTAGACTAGGCAGATGATTATACTCTTGACTGTATTTGGTGATAGACCAGAAATGCATAGTAGTATAGTGTTTAGCTTGGTTGGATTATGGTCATTGGTGTTCACTGGTAAAAGAAAATATAGTAATAATAAAGTAATGTGAATCATGAATATCATCAAATGGCGTGGGTATGAATAGTTAGTGAAAAGACACCATATAAGATTATGGGATTCAATAGAGAAGATATAAACATAAAGATCTGAAATGGCCGGTTCCTCTCAATTAGAGTAATAGATATTTAGAAGACACAAAAGAAAACAAGTTTGAGTCAAAAATGTTTTTAGCATAATCACATGGCTTGCACGCCATGTGGACCATATGGGGTTGGAAGAAAGACATGAGTAAAACAAATAGAGAGAAACAAGTAATCATAATATAATACTCCCTATAATGCAAGTGCTAAATGAGTGGATTTTGGAATAAGAAAAGATGCTGTAAGCTGGACCTAGACCATCCTTCTCTCATTCTCTTTTTGTATGGTGTCTGCTGCTTGTAAATACGTTTGTGGTGTCATTTCCACTGTTGTCATTGAATATATATGTGATTGATTAGTCCTGCATTGCATGATTTTTATATATAAGAAAGAAAAGAGTGGAAAGATGACAAGTGTGGTCGGTGGGCACTCTTTTGAATATTAGGTTCGGTTGGTTGGTAACTTTTCTAAATCAAAAGACCAAAAGAGGGAAAAAGAATATCGAGTCATTGCATTGCATTGCATGAATGACAACTTGGCTGCAAATATCTCACACGAAAACCTAAGTTTCGGTTCTAATATGATGATTTGGAGAATAATTGGGTTTGGATTAGCAATGAGTGAGTCAAAAAAGCACTTGGGGTTAATCAAAGTAGGACCACCCTATATATGAGTCCTATGATTACTTAACTTGAAGCTATGTTTGTCTTTAGCTTAGGTCTTAGCCCACCTAATCTTCTCAGGATTTTAATCTTTTGAATTGGCTCCAGTTAATCTCGAGCATAAAGAGTAAAGACAGTGAAATCACTGTCTTTTAGTGTTTTTCAATGAAAGAAAAAGGAAAAAGTGAAAATTTTTCTTAGTAGTTGTAGGGTAGTAGAGTGATCTCATAATCACTCAATGGAGATTAGGTAGTTAATAAAGGCATAGGCAATTTGAATTTTCATAATTCTATTCTTTAGAAAAGGGTTTATTAAAGTAAGTAATTATAATTTCAAAGGTTAACAAATTTTATCCCAAGTACTATTTATAGGAATATATATATATGAACCATAGATAATGGTCTTGGTCTTTGGATCTCAAAATGTACACAATAGGACCACTGTCATTTTATAGTATACCAGAGTTTAGATACAAACTAAACAACCAGGAAGTGAAGTCTGCATCAGTTTATACAAACTTTGACTGAGATTTGAGTCAAAAGTCAAATCTAATCATCATCTAATAAACGATTAATATTGTCTGTGAGTTGTCCCAAATCCAACAAGAAGCTATGGACAATGACGTGTTAGTCGAACGGACTGTAAAATTAGTCAAAAGTGAATTGGATAGACTACAGAAATACACAGCAAAGTAAGTAATAATTAGAGTACCAAATGTAGCATGTATTATGGGGACAGAAATCAATGACTCTGTATGAGGGAGATCCATGTGAATGGCAAATGTGAATATTAAATTAATCGAAACATTATTTTTGGAGTTTGAATTTAGGGTAGATATATATTTTATGCTTTAAAAGGTTGTATAACATTTTATTAACTTTACCATTGGACCCATTTGTGTATATATAATTTTTTTTTTTTCTTTCTTTGACATCTTCATCCCATACGTAACAAACCATAATAAGCGTTTAAAATATTTTAAAATCAACTTTTAAGAGGGATATATATATATATATATATATATATATATTTATTAATAAGTTTGTATGAGTAATTTGATCCATAGTTACTACCAAGGCATGTGTAAAATTATGTGTACAATTGTGCAATTTTTTATTCATATTAATTTAATAAAAATAATGTTGTTTCAAAAGTATTTATATGTTTTTTTATTATTGAAAGATGTATTTTATTAGAATAATGATTAAAAAAATAATAATAATGCTGAATAACTTTTACTGCCAATTTTATGTTGGATTAATTTATGTAATAATTTCTTAAAGTAAAATTTTAAAATACAATTGTATGCCTTGTTTTAAAATGTCTTTCACTAATAAAATTTTAAAATTTTAAAAATTTAATTTTCATTATAGTTTCTTAAAATACCCCTAAAATTGCATTGTGGTATGTATGATTTATGGAGTCAAATTTAAACTTTTAAATTTAGTTTTGGAAACTTTTCGAAATAGATCTATACTTTAAATTTTTTGTGTTTATTTTTTAAAAAAAATTAATTTATTGGATGGAAAATAAAATAATTAATTAATTACTAATATATATTTTTTAGCCACACAAAATGAATAAAGTGCATTTTGTTATATCTAATTCATATGTTTTAAGAATCCATTCAAAGATTAATAAATACCATTAAGAGAAATATATGTAGAGGGGAATGAACTGAATATTTTCGAATATTAGATTTCATATTCTTTTTTATTGTCTTTTTCAAAATAATTTCGAGCATATTTGTATTGATTATGTTGTTAACATCTAAAATTGGGGAAAAGAGCAAAAGGAATATTCTTTATTGTGCTTTGTTTGAAGCTTTGGATGCCTTCAAAACTAGAATAGAAGAGTTGTCTTCAACTATATCTTCTTGTTTACTTATAAGACAAATCCAACCTTTGAGTATATAAACAAATCACTTTTAATTAGGCTTCTATTCATGCTTTGGAAGTGTCAACTATTTGTCATATACTACATACGTAAGTAAATATATTCATCATTTTAAATCACATATCTATATATCTCAATAACGAGTCTCAAAAGTTCAATTGCTTAGAAATGACAAACTAGTTTTTATTACATATGTTACTTTTGATTGAATTTTTATGGTGGATTGATCAATTTAGGTACGTCATTTTCAATATGTTTTAATCGTTAATGGACATTCTTTTTGTTGTATTGAAAACCTAATATTCTCTTCTTTAACACCAAGATGAATGGTTTTTGGTTCAAAGTGATGGAATCTATTCTTTTCACCATGCTCCATATAATAAACAAATAAGCATTCATTGATTTAGTCCATCAATATTGAGAATCTAACAATAATGCACTGCACATTAGTCGAGTCAACATCGAGGACACTGTCAACAACCGAATAACAACATACAATGCAATTAAATGAAAATGATAGTAGTAGTTTCCGTGAAATTGTATTATATATACACTATTACGTTTAGTTCCTCATCGGTGCATTTCCTTTGAAATATTGCTTAGCGATTAAGCATATCATGAAGTATAATTATGAGGAATTTTTTTTATAGGTCATAAAAAGTTTGCTATATAATTATAGATCATTTTTGAAAAGTTTGCAAAATTAAAGTTTGATTTTTCATAAATTATTCACGGTCTGTAACCGTAATTCATAGAATTTATGAATTGTAAAAATTCATTAAAAATTTAAGGGTATTTTGAGAAACATCGCCTATAGAGGGAAACTAAACTTTTAAAAATCTGTTTTTATATGTTTTTCAAAACAGACCTGTAATTATATTTTCAACTTTAAAAAGTCTATTTTTTAGAATTTTCATAATTTTTAATTTTAATTATGTTTGTAAATTGTAAATTAAATTATATATTAAATCAACTTAATTTTTTTTTAGTGAAAATAAGTAAAATTAGATTTTATCAATTTTTTTTCTTGGTTGTAGACCAACTCTAAATTTTTTTAGATTTTTAAACTTTTTATTACAAAATTATAAAACTAAACTTTTTTTAATGAGCTTCCCGGAAAGCAGGCAAAATTGAATCAGTTTTCCGGTATGTAATACCGGAAAACTAGAATTCGCTTCCCGGTATTATACATAAGGAAGTAGACTTGAATTTTGCCCTTTTTTGGTGTGCAATACCGGAAAGCTACGGAATTTATTTTTCTTTATATTAAAGGGTAAAATGATTATTTTAATTTATTTTTTGCAAAAATAATAAAATAATAAAAAATTAAAAAAATTAATTAGTGATCTAAAAATATAATTTTTTTTAATAAAAAAGTCATCCACTACTAGTTTGTAAGTATATTTAGCTTGCAACTTAATTTATTAATTTTGGTATTTCCAATGGATTGAAATTTTCAAAGCTGCAAAAACCTTCAAATGGTGGGCAACCACTTTATTTAAAAAATAAAAAAATGAAATTCATGCGTTCCATATTTGATTAAAATAATTAATTAATGAATGATAGAGGAGAAGTAGTACTAGTTTGGATCACATTTGACATGTTGGGGATGATGTCTGGTTATAACATAAGACCTAACAAATGACAACTAATGTTTGGGTATGTGGACACTTTCAACACCAAAGCTCTCTGAACAACATTTGTTCATTTTTGACCATCACATCCAATTCGATTATTCCTCTTCTCCCGTAAATTCCAAATTCAATTCTTAATGTTCCAAATCATTCAAATGTTAAGGTTATAATAATAAATAAATAAATAAATAAAAATCTCAATCAGTACATCATTTATATACATGTATATGTTTAGTTAGCTTTGTGCTAAAAAATAAAATCATTATTTTAAAAATAAATAATTGATACTAACTTTGATAAATATAAATATATATATATATATAAAAACTACTTGAATAAATAAATATCAAAATTTTATAATAAAATTATAAATTATAAAAAATAAATTTTTAAAAATTGAATTGATAATTGTTTAGAAATAAAATATAACAAATTATTTTTCTAATCAAATTAATTAAATTTTGGTTAATGAAATTAAAAAATTAAATAATTTTTTTAAATTTTATCTAATATAGTTTTTTTTCTCTTTCACCTCACTCGGTCGATGTTTGGGGAAATTTTTTTATTATTTTATATATTTTTATAAATATTTATATAAAAATAAATAATTTTAAAAAAAATAATTAACAAAAATGTTAATCGCTTTCTTTCGACGACTTCTACTCTATGCTACGCACATGAAGTTCATGAATATTGTCTGTCTCGTTGGTTATAGTGTACAACTAGGAGTGTAAACGAACATGAGCACTCGTGGACGATTCGTAAACGGTCAAAACTCGGTCAAAATCCGGTCAAAACTTGTTCAACACTTAAATGAACGATCACGAACAAAATTTTATAACTTGTTTAGTAAACGAGCTGAGCTCAAACAAACCCTTGTTCGACTCGTTTATGTTCATGAACAAACTCATTTATAACTCGTTTATGTTCGATTAAAACTCGTTTGTGTTCGCGAACGAGCTCATTTATACCTCGTTTAATATATATTTTTTTTTAATAAAAATAAATAGACAAATTTTTAATGGATATAAAAAAAGTCCAAATTAAAAAGATCCAAATTAAAATAGATGCTGAAATTAAAAAAAATATCAAAAATAAAAAATTAATTAAAATAATTTATCTAACGTAAGGTTTAGTTTTCTTATGACTAATAGTTTGTCAAGATAGTTACCACTCATCTCTATTACTCCTTCTTTCTCTCTCTATTTTTTTTGTCATCAAGCCCTCGAGTAATTCCACCACCCATCTCCACCACCGCCGCTTCTCTTTGTCTACTTTTCTATCATCAAGCGTAAAGCAATTTCACTCTCTTTAGCCTTGCTCAAAAATTTGCGTCCAATCCAACTTGCTTCTCTACCACTTGGTGAATTAAATTACTTTTCTATCTTTTTTATTTTTCTTCTTTATTTGTCTTGATATAGATTTCACTTGGATTGTTTGTTTATTGAGTCTAATAATTCAAAATTTCATTGTTTAATATAACTTATATTATATCGAAATTTCATGGTTGATGACTTTATATTGGTTCAACTCGAATGAATTATGAATACTCTTTTAAATTGTATTTTGAATTTAGATGTGTGTGATACTATTAATATTTTTTTATTAATATTTTTAACAAGGAGAAATGAACTCATGGTTTGAATTAAATTTAGTTTAGGTTTAATTTAAATTCAATTTACTTTTGTTTTAATTTTACTAAACAAGCTCAAATGAGCTACTAAACAAGCAGTTAAATGAGTCTAATCGAACTGCTAAACGAACTGAACTCAATTAACTTAAACGAGTTGATCAAGCTGAGACGAGCCGAACTCGAACATAGAAAAAAATTGAGTAGAGTTTAAACAAATATTTATAAAACACGTCGAGTTCGAGCTCAATATTTGACAAGCGAAGAGCCCTGATGTACTCGACTCGGCTGGTTTGCGGCCATATGTACAACTGTTGATTCGTCTTCATCTCACGCTTTTATTTGGGACTGGTTGGTGAATATAACAAAAGCCAGAATGATAGATTTTCATCAATTATCAGCATCACCTAATTAGTTACACTTTTTTTTCCTTTCTAATTATGATCGACTGGCACAGAATTGGTGTGTGATTATTTTAGATTATTTGGTACAACAGACAAGAGACTCAAGCCGCTAAAATAATAATAGGTCACATTTAAAAAATGAAAAAGTTTGGTGAGTTGGGGCAGAATCAACCACACAATTTCTACAAGTCGGTGATTTATTAATTTGTTGGTCTTATCATATAACAGAATACAGAATCGTCCAGATGGCTGCAATTTATTTCTTTAAAGATAATTAAATTATTAAAATAGAAATCAAATATTCAAAATGGTTAATTTACTGTTTTACAATTCAGAAATTTTAATAAAATTTTATTACAATTCAATATATATATTGAATATATATATATATATATTATTGTAAATAATAATAATAATAATAAAATGTACGGGAGAAAAAAAAGTAAGTACTCAAATAATAACATAATAAAAGTAACAGAATAAGGATGAAATACACACTTACAGCTATTTTCTGTGTATATTCCTACAAATTAATAACAAGCGTCATCTTGCAATTGTTTCGGACCTAGATACCACCATAAGTGAAAGATTAAAAAAGAGAAATATAGTGTAGAGAAATATCACCAAAAGTATATATTTGATTTATTATCAAATTGATACATTATATACACTTTTAAAATAATTGTATGATTCATCAGACATATGGACACATGTTATTTAACATTAATTGTGGAAAGACACGTGCTTTATTAATATACCACACTCCCCCTTACATTTTTACTAATTTAAAATTTGTCTACCTCGTTAAATCCTACCAGAAAAACTCAGTAAGATAAACAAATTGATGAATGAAAAAGAGTACAGTCAAATCTAGATATTTTATACTCCCCAAATAAAAATATCCTCGATTTCCAAATTTTTCGGGGTTTAGCATTTGATGATATTTTCAGTAGAAAATCTTCTGGATTTCTTGGAGATTAGAATCAATTTGTCTAGATTTTAAAAAATATTGGGAGTGATAAACGAGGCATCTGACTCGTATATTTAGATATGGTTACATAAGGACCAAACATATTTTTTTGCCTTCCTTAGTTGTGATGAATCTCTCCAGGGATCAAATCAAGTGTTTCAACAACCATTACTGTGCTTAATGGATGAACATTATTCATATTGAATCTTTTCAGAAGTTTCCAATATATGATATTATTTGGTTTATGCTCAATTTCCAGATCAAGATAATATTTTGATTTTCCTAATTCTTTCATCTCAAACTCCCTTTTCAAAAACTTAACAGTTTGATTGATCTCTTCAGGAGTTCAAATTTTATCAGCATAAACTGCTACAAATGGCAAATTTAGAACTCAACTCCTTTAGAGAAATAATAGGCAATGGTATCATTCAAATATCTGTCTTCTATTGATATTCATTAAAAAAACTATACCATATTTACCCATATTATTTTAATCCGTATAGGGATTTCTATAACTTTTTTAGTCTCGAGATTTTATTGATGTGATTCTAGTAAGCCTTCAGTGATTTCTATAATTTTGAGAGTCATATAGATATGCAGTAATAAAATCTATCAGACACACTTCCGATTTTCCAGAAATGATACTGATCAGAACATGGAGTCAGAAATTGGAATATAATGGTATTCACAGCTGGGAATAAAATTTTATCATAATCAATTCCAAATCTCTGTGAGAAACCAAATCTACAAGTTGGATTTTCTATCTCACAATTTTATTTTCTCTCGTTTCGTTCGAACGAATACATTTATAACCAACTAATTGGACATTTCTTGTGTTTTAGCGATCTCTAGATTGATTTTGACCATTTTCTAATCATGTCATTTTCTTCATTTTTCCATATTAAGTGGTTCACGATTATAAACATAATTTGTCATTGTTAATTCCACCTCTTTATGAGAAGTTCGGATTATCTTTCTATATTTTCTTCTTCGGGAGATAATTTTAATAAATTTTGAACTTGTTCATCAAATATGATTTCAGAATCAAAACCAAATTTCTATAAAATTAGGTGGTCTCTACGCTTCTGGCGTGGTATTGGAGTTTCATTGTTGTGGCATTTTTTATTTTTCTGCTAGAACAGTTACTTTTGCTGGTATATTATCAACTTTTGTATATAACATTGTTATTTTAAAAGTATCACGTGAATGCTCATGGCATTCGAATGCTTATGACATTTGATTAGCTATTATTTGTATTTCAGTTACATGAATCCATATTCATATGTACTAAATATATGGTTCTTCGTAGCAATACAAATTTCTCCTCTGGAGAAATATTTTCCTTTCCAAGTGATAGAAAATTAATCTCATCAAATTGATAGTCAGCGAATCTTGTTATGAACAAATCTCATGTCAATGTTTCCAAACTGAAACTGGCAATTTCGAGCACTTTAATAAATTTCGCACAATTATCTGAAGGTGCTAATGATTCAGCTAATCCATTTCGAGTACGAACATGCAATTAGTTTGATTACATACCAATATTATACCAAATGACTCCAATCACTATATCAAACTCATGCTTTTTGGGTTTCTAATACTTACTCTCATTTTATCTATATCCTTCTGTTTTGTTTTCTTTCTTTTTTTTTTCTACATATTTTCGCTACCTAACTTGAATGATGGAATGTCTACTGCAGACACCCTTCTACACTATCATTATTTTTAAACACGATAAATAATGGGATTTTGCCTTAAGTGCAAATACACACCAATAATATTAAGTAGTAATTAATATTGATCCACAGAGATTAGTTTGTTTTGAAGTGAGACTTAATCTATTAAGTTCAATTAAGTGAAAGATCAAGAATGAGTTCAAATATTAATTTGTGAAAATTCTTTTGAATGGACCTTTTAAACTTCAAAATATAATTATAGGTCTGTTTTTAAAAATATACAAAAATAAACTTTTAAAAGTTTGGTTTTCACTCCGTAGGCCGAGTTTCCCAAAAATATCCCTGAATTTTTACAATTCACAAATTTTGTGAATTACGCTCACAGTTTATGAATTACGGTCATAGTTTGTGAATGACATATGGAGTAAAAATCAAATTTTAGTTTTGCAAACTTTTCAAAACTTGCGTATAATTATATAGTAAACTTTTTATGGCCTATAAAAAAAATTCTCTAATAACTATGTTAGCTAAGCAATAAGTGTCTAAGATGAATTCAAATGGAACTAATGAGATCTTTATCCCCGTAACTACAACCATGTTATCCACTAATGTCAATAGTATCATTTAGTTTCAAAGATAAGTACTACTCTAACTTTCATGCAAAGTAGCTTAACTATCTTAATTATTTACTTATGTCACTTAAGAGAATAGTTCACTGTAACTACGCATCATCAACTCTCTAATTAACATAACTCATTTATAGTATCATGCTCATTAAAGCATATGAATTAAAAACTAGCATATCCTACTCTTTCAACCTAGTTTATACCATTAAATCATATAAATGTTAAACAAGCATTCACAAACATTAACACCCAATTAATATGAAATAAAACTCACATCATTCATTAATCAAGAATAGCAATAACCACAATAACTAGGGTTCGAATAACCTCAAATTTTAGCTAGTCATAAGTCTATCAACACAAGTTACAATCAATGAGACATAAGAAAGATTAAGAACAACTAAACCGCCTTGACGAAATGATATCCTTATTGCCTAAATCAAAAACTACCAAAAAGTTGTTGACTTTCTCCCTTGAAGTGACCCGATTGTTAAAGTTTATTTCTCCTAGAGCTCCAAAAGTGGCTTCAATACCTTTCCCATTCCAAGTGGTTCCTAAGTCTGTTCAGAATTCCCTTTAAAAATCCTACTAAGTTCGCTTTTATGCCCCAATTTTTTTCTTCCAAAAAATGCCCTTAAAAGCATCCAAAATTACTGGAATTCGGTATTTGGGCACCCTGGTTAGCGACCTAGTAAAGGTTACCAGGGTGCTGGGCTTCTTCATTGTCTTGGGCGGCCTAGTTAGAGTGAATAGGGTGTCCGCCAAAGATATGACTCGCGGTACAATTTCTGGTAGGTTGGTCAACGGCCTAACCACAGTGACCAGGGCGTGGATGAGGTTGTGAAATGACCTTTAGTACCAAATTTGGCGCCATGATTAGTGGTCTGGTCAGGATTACCAGGGCGCCGAATAGGACGGGCTAAGAGGCTTCGTAACTAGTTTTGGCGCATTTGTCATGTGAACTAGAGTATGGAACAGTGTGTGTTAGATGTTTCGGTATCACTCTTGGTGTTCTGGTCGAGTCTTTAGCGACTTGGTCATATGAACCTAGACGCGGACCAGTATATGTTGTATGATTCATTACTATTATAGGCACCTTGGTCAGTTGCTGACGGTCTGGTCAGGCCAGAATACGGACCAGGCGTGAACAACCTTTGAGATCTTCTGAATTGTCCTTCACTTGTTCCAGCCAACATATTTTTAATCTCCTTATAACTTCCTTATTTGAATACAGTATTCTCTCATTGATTTTCCGTTGTTTTATTTTCATGACTATGAATTCTGAAATAATCACTAAAAAAAAAATAATAAATAAAAATAAAAATAAATAAAAAAATAAATACAGAGAACCAATCTTAAACAGTTATATAATAATCGGACATCAATAAACAAATGCTAGAAATACTAAAAATATTCGATTGAATTTCTAAAGATATTCTATTTGTATTTATAAAAAGAATACTAAAATATTATTTAAAATATGTTTTCTTTTTAGTTAAATAAGCTATTGGGGATAGGGTATGTGGACAAATGTGAGATAATGAACATTTTGACATTATAATTAGAAGTCTTCTTCGGTGACCAAATCATGCATTAACAAATTCTACATATTAAAAAATATAGTATATACAAATAAAGATAATAACAAAAGTGATCCAGTTGTAAATTAAAAAATTGACTTTCATCCCTCAATAATTTAAATATATATTTTTTGAAAAACAACTTACATTCTATAAATATTTAATTTAATTTTAAAATAATAATAATAATATAAATATAATATTACAAAATATAATATAAATATTATATTATAAATTAATTTATTAATAAATTTAAATTTAACAAAATTTTTAATTGTATTCCAAATTTATTAAAAAAATTATATTTAAATTAATTTATACGAAAAGTCGAATCTAAATTTCAATTTGAATTTTATTATTTTAAAATAAAATAAATATAAAATTAATTTAAATTTTTTTATATAATTATATAAAAAAATATAATATATACACAATAGTTTAATCTTTAAAAATTCTAAGTGTGTGTTTGGAAAAACTTTTTAATTAGCGTTTTATATAGCGTTTAGATTATATATTAGCTTTTTAAAAAAATACGTGTTTGATAATAGCGTTTCAATTAGTGTTTAGCGTTTTAATTAGCGTTTAAGATAGCGTTTAAAAAAACTATCAAATATAGCTTTCAACCCAAACGCTAATAGTGATTTAGTTTATTAACCTTTATCTTATAATTAATTATATTATTATCTTCAGAATTACATTTATATATGTAATAAATTTTAGTAATTTTATATGTAATAGTTAATTTAAAAACTAAAATTAATACCAAACGTTCAATCAAACAACTAACTTTACGGTTAATTTAAAATCTAATCTAACAGTTAATTGTTAACGTTATCTGTTAATTTAACAGCTAATTAAAAATCTAAACACTAACTATAGAATATAATTTATTTAAATTATGATTTTAAGTCCATTAACCTCATTTTCATTTTCAACTTTAATTCAGATGTATCAATAATAGTAACATAATTTTCATAAAATGCAGACATAATTTTATTTAAAAAGAAAACATGGATTTAAATCAAGAAAATATCAAACTTCTTTTTATTGAAACAGCTGCAACTGCTATTTACCGAAAGTTTGGAATACCGAAGTGATAAATTCTATACCAACAGGACCACGGTAATCGTATGGACCACCTCATCAGAACATCCGTTATGACGAATCCCACTAAATCATCACCACTGTTTAGACAAAAATTCAATTTCTCCTCAAGTTTATCCAAAAAGCAAATCCAGTCTCATTGCAGTCTAGAACTGCACATTGACCACTTAAAACCATCCACGTGTATATTTACTTCTGTCCACATGTCTTCCTGTGAATTCGCCGGCAAATCACTTAGTTTCCTGCACCCTCCCCATTCTAACAAAACCCATCACGTAACTAAAATATTTGTTATACAAATATTTAAAAAAAAAAAAAAAAAAAAAAAAAACAATTTCCAACCGCTTTGAATTTAAACGGCCCGAGAGACAATCATATTTTTTCTATCAGTGTTGAAATATATTGACGAGTTGAATCGGAGAGAGGTCACCGGACACAAATCCCTACACTCACTCCAAATGTCCGTTCTCCCGAAATTCTCGCTATTGTTGTAACCGATAAAATCTCATACTCAAACCCAAACGCACAATTATATCGTTTTTTTTAACCTTAACCGTTCTCGGAGCTCTTCTATGAAAAAAAATAGAATCCAAGCCCAATATTCACACGCAAACGCTTTGAAATACAACCCCAAAAAAATAAAATCCATCCAAAGAGCATGATATTGACAAACGAAGTCAGAACACCATCGCCACGTCAGCACCGGCGATTTGGTGATTTCTAGTTGATTTGTTAATGGCTATGCATCCTTTCTGTTGCGTCTCTACCGTCTCCGATACTCATCACTCTCCTCATAAGACCTTCGCAGATCATTTTCCGACCATGCCGCCCTCGGCGAGTTTGAGTCTCACATCGGCCCGGTCGGAACCGGCGAGCCGATCTATGACGAGCCAGGCGAATCTTAATCAGAGTCATAACCATTTTAATAGCATCAACAACGGTGATTGTATGGAAGCCAATCTGCGGCTGAGTCAAAGAGCGGAGCCGGTCGACTTGCGGATTAATGATATTGTAGGGAATGGGATAGCCGGAGTCTTGCATAAGTGGGTGAATTACGGGAAAGGCTGGAGATCGCGGTGGTTTGTGTTGCATGATGGAGTTTTGTCGTATTATAAGATCCATGGACCTGATAAGATTGTTGTCACTCAAGAGACGGAGAAAGGTTGTAAGATTATCGGCGACGAGTCGCTGCGAATGATGACCAAGCGAAAACATGAAAACGGCTCTCAACGCCTCGCTAACCGCAAGCCATTCGGCGAAGTTCATCTCAAGGTTTTTTATATTTTCATTTTTGTTGATTTTTAAAGGCGATCTGATGTCTAATTGGTTTTCGATTAATGTTTTGTAGGTATCGTCGATCCGTGAGAGCAGATCGGACGATAAGAGGTTCTCGATATTCACCGGGACGAAGAGACTTCATTTACGGGCAGAGACGCGAGAGGATAGATTGACTTGGATGGAAGCATTGCAAGCAATGAAAGACATGTTTCCGCGGATGTCCAACAGTGAATTGATGGGTCCTATTGACAACATGCAGGTCTCGACTGAGAAATTGAGACAACGTCTTATGGAGGAGGGCGTGAGTGAAGCTGCAATACAGGATAGCGAGCAGATTATGCGGACTGAGTTCGGTGCAATGCAAAATCAGTTGCTGTTGCTAAAGCAAAAGCAGTGGTTACTCGTCGATACCCTAAGGCAGTTAGAGGTACATGTAAAGAAAACTAGAAAAAACCGATTTCGGAATTCTACTTCTACTACTTCAGTTTCTCCTGGCAATGCAAAATGATTTTTTTTACATCTGTTGAAAGTATTTAAATGAGATTGTTACGAGTTTAGTGTCAGTATGTATAGCAGGAAGTCTAGGCTGTTAGTCGTGCTATGATTGTATAGGAATCGATTTGGAGATTGGATTTGTATTTTTTAATCACGCTGTAACAAGTGGTGCTTCCTTATGCTTTAATTGAAGCAGTAGGTATAGAAAGGAAGGAGATTCACTGAATTTTGATTAGGCAGTTGCTGTATAAGTTTCTTCTAGGAGCTCTTTTTAATGGTGGAGAAAGTGAATTAATAAACTCCATTTCTGTTTGGAAATGTCAATGTCACATTGTCATATTTTTCTTTTTCTTTTTTCTTTGTTTTGGATCCCATAGGTTTTCAAGATAAATTTGTTAAGTTCTGAGTTTTTTTTATATTGATGTGAGTATTTAAAAGGGCTGTAAGTTTTATGTAGACTGTCCTTGAGTTTTTTGTTTTGCAGGTTTAATAAGGGGCAGATGTAAAGGATTAAGGACATGAATAGTAGCATTGATATTACTTATCCCTTGCATTTAGAAGTTTTAGCATAATTTTGGTCAGTGTCAAACTGATTAGAGGATTGTACTGGGAATATTTGTTCTGTTTGATGTATACTGTATATATTGGTCTGTGTCAAACTGATTAGAGGGTTGTACTAGGAAATGAGGAACTACTGATTCTTCTGTACTTGCGCTGTGATGGGAATCTGGTTAGGTATCTGGAGAAAGTTTTGTTTATTGTTTAATTAATTTTGGTTAATTTGACAAGGTGTAAAGAGGATTGAGAAGTAGTTAAATGACATTTTTGAATGAACTAGCCTGAACAATTTTATTTTAGTTTTTTTGGCTTAGATAATAATATAGCACAGTAAAAAGTTTGGCAGGATGAAGGAAAAATATGTAAGTAAATGACCATCAAGATGAGAATTGGAACTAGGTTTGTATGAGTGTGGTTGACAACAATTGCTTCAAGGTCAGAGGGTCTTTAGGCAAGTGATTGTAGTTCTGTTAGCTACGTTGGTTGAGCTGGAAATCGAAATTAGAACGCTTAATTTATGAATGTTTTGGGTGCCACTGTCAACTCACCATGGTTCATATTACCATGATGCCTAACAAGTAGATATAGTGGAAATGGTGAAAATGTAGGGGCCCTATTGTTGAGGCTAACAGATTTGATTATGTTATTGAATACTTATGGCTTATAGTTTCATGTTCATCGCGTCTATTCTCATTGAGCTTGTGATATTAACTTAGTTGGTAGTAGTAGTATGGTAAACAGTGATATGTTATTGAATACTTGTGGCTTATAGTTTCGTATTCGTGTTTATTCTCATTGAGCTTGTGATATTAACTTAGCTAGTAGTAGTATTAAGGTAAATATTGATACTATCTTCATGATATTTTATAAAATGGCTTTATTATCTTATTTTTGTGATTTTCATCTTGCTGAAAGAGAATATACAACTTGGTTTGTATTAGAGAGCAAGAGGAGTCATTTAGTATTATGTACTTGGGAAACTCTTTTGTTTATTATGCCTTAGGCTCTCGGGAAATTATATATTCATGGTATCTTTGTGATATAGTTATATGAATTTGGCTGAGCAAGGTTCCCAGATTTCATTTATAATTATTCTATTGTTTCTGTTCATTATGGCATCTCTTTTAAACTTTCTGTCATCTAATTTGTGTTTGAATAATCTCCCTTGTAGACTGAAAAGGTTGATTTGGAGAACACCGTAGTTGATGAAAGCCAAAGACAATTCAATGACCTTGGTTCTTGTTCGGGATTGAGGCAAGACAAATACAGTGGTAAGTCATTTTTGTTTAGCAATACCTGTTATTAGCTGGTGCAGTAAGGTACTTATTCTGTAATTGGAGTCAACTTTCTAGCCAGGTCATAGTTCTTCACATTCTTACAAAATTAGATAGCTGAATTTGAACTGCGTGCTAGTAAGAGATGTGACTATATTTGCTGAACTGATATGTATTTCATTTCACAATGAGGGATACTTCCCTATGTTGTTTTGTTCGTTTGTTTTTCTTTTTTCTCTGCTTTTGACTGTGTCATTGGCTGGCTGATGGTTGTGAAGCATGGCATCTATTTTCTTGAGTTTGATTTAGCTAAAAAGTAATCCCAGGCCTAGTCTAAATTGTATGTTTCGAGTTGATTCACTTGTTTGTATTCCCTTTCAGCTTTTATCAATGCTTGTTATTCTTAAGATGATTGTGTGATTCTCTCCCTTTTGGTTGCTTTTTCAGAAGGCACTGCATCTGAATCTGATGATGATAATGATAGAGTTGATGGTCCAGAGGAAGAAACAGATGAAGATGAGAATGCTTTTTTTGATACTCGTGACTTTTTATCCTCAAGTTCTATGAAAAGTAATGGGTCTGATTTTCGAAACTCATCCTTCTCCTCTGATGGTGAAGGGATCTCTTTGGTTGAGTCAGAAGATGATGCAGATTCTACTATCAAAGCTGTAGGGTCTAACTATCCTTATGTCAAGCGTCGTAAGAAATTGCCTGATCCCGCTGAGAAGGAGAAGGGTGTAAGTCTATGGTCAATGATTAAGGATAATATTGGAAAGGATCTCACGAAAATTTGTCTTCCTGTTTACTTCAATGAGCCTCTTTCTTCTTTACAAAAATGCTTCGAGGAGTTGGAGTATTCTTATCTAGTTGATCGAGCATACGAATGGGGGAAAAGGGTAAGTCTTTGGAGCTTGATAGTGTTGCTTATTTCTCTTGTCCTTCCTTTATACACACATCAGTGTGTTGTTTTAATTGGTTTGCACGTTTCAAACTAGCTGTTATATGCATATGCTGTAGTTAGTTTTTTCATATTTGTAAGCTACTTTGGAGTTACATCTTGGCTGCAGTATGTTAAACCAACTTGAACTTACAGGGTAATAGTCTTATGAGGATTTTAAATGTGGCTGCCTTTGCTGTATCTGCATATGCTTCAACTGAAGGGAGGATATGCAAACCATTCAATCCGTTACTAGGGGAGACATATGAAGCTGATTTCCCTGATAAAGGCCTTCGATTTTTCTCAGAGAAGGTTTGTGAACATTTAGAATCTAAAATTTTATCCTGTCTGTTTATAAGTCAGCACTGACACCTATCCTAATTAGTTCCTTTGAGAATGAGAGGAAAATGAGTCCTATGGTATGATTAATGATCTAAACTAGGTTGTTACTTATGTATGACATGCGCATCA
This sequence comes from Cardiospermum halicacabum, assembly GCA_031304145.1. NCBI lineage: Eukaryota > Viridiplantae > Streptophyta > Magnoliopsida > Sapindales > Sapindaceae > Cardiospermum > Cardiospermum halicacabum. The sequence continues at coordinate 3,699,121 of CM062394.1, forward strand.
AGTTTCATGCTTTAACTTCTCGTCTGCAGAATAGCTTAGAAACTTGGTGGTAAGCCTCTCCAATTTAGTATGGTATGTATATAGATAGATAAAAGCTGAGATTGAGACAAGGAAAGGGCATGCTTGGGGTAATGTCCACATAAAAAAGAACAGAAATAGATTAAAAAAAAAAAAAAAAAAGAGAGAGAGAAATTGTTGCAAGTTAACTCATTGAGAAAATAAAAAATGTAAATGTCGGAATGGTTTTGCATTAGGAAGTATAGACTGATTGCAACTGAGCGACTGCTTATCCATTCTATCTTGTCCTGTTGAAACTAACTCTTCGGCACTGCATCCATTTAATAAATTATTTTATTTTTTTCCGGTTTCAGGTCAGTCATCACCCCATGATTGTTGCATGTCACTGTGAGGGTTCAGGATGGAAATTTTGGGGAGATAGCAACCTGAAGAGCAAATTTTGGGGTCGATCAATCCAGCTTGACCCTGTTGGTGTATTGAGCTTAGAATTTGATGATGGAGAAGTTTTCCATTGGAGTAAGGTATATCTTTGAAGAGAAACAATATTTACATATTATTATTATTACTAGTACTACTATTATATCTTTTATTGGAATGAACAAATTTCTTTCTTTTGTTAGGTTACTACTTCAATATATAATCTCATACTGGGTAAGTTGTACTGTGATCATTATGGCACAATGCGTATAGAGGGAAATCGTGACTACTCATGCAAACTAAAATTCAAGGAGCAATCTATTATTGACCGAAATCCTCACCAGGTTTGCTGATGTTTCTTAATTTGATTGTGTTTAAGTGGTGTTACATGTTGTGAATTAATATATCTGTTGGAATTGTCAAAGTTTGATAATCATCTTAATTTCAGGTCCATGGTATAGTCCAAGATAAGAATGGCAAAACGGTGGCTACATTATTTGGAAAATGGGATGAAAGTATGCATTACTTACATGGAGAATGTTCTGGGAAAGGTAATTCCTTGTCAGAAGCTCGTCTGCTGTGGAAGAGAAGCAGGCCTCCACAATTTCCTACTAGATATAATTTTACACGCTTTGCCATCACATTGAATGAGCTCACCCCTGGATTGAAGGTGAGTGATTTTTTAATATGATTATGTTGTTTCCTCATGGTTGCATTCTCTTTACATTTATGCATATACTACATGGTGCAGGAGAAATTGCCACCAACAGACTCAAGGCTGAGACCTGATCAAAGGCATTTGGAAAATGGGGAGTATGAAATGGCAAATGCTGAGAAATTGAGACTAGAGCAACGGCAGCGACAGGTAAAGATATTTTTTTTTCCGGGATGAATGTCAATTAGAAGAAATTACAGTGTTGTTGATTATTTGTTTGAATTGGAAATCATCAGGCTCGTAAGATGCAAGAAAGTGGGTGGAAACCTAGATGGTTCACTAAGGATAAAGGCAGCGATACATATCGATACAGTGGCGGGTACTGGGAGGCCAGGGAAAATAGGAAATGGGATTCATGTCCAGACATATTCGGCCATGTTCCTTCAGATAATCAGCTCACAACAACAACAACAGAGTAGTAGGTTTAATCCAAATATTAATCATCTCTCTGCTTACTACAATTCTTTTCAAAAAGAGATTCGATTTAGGGTGTAAATAAGTTAGAATATTAGGAATGATCCATTTCAATTGTAAGAACAGTTGCTGCCGCTGCTTAATAAAAAAGTAAATCAATGGATGCTGCTTAAGATAAGAAGAATCTCTGCAATGCCATGTTAAATGTCAGTTCCAGGTGGATGTTTTTACAGTTGCGACCAACAAGATGACGCAATGTGTTTTAGTTGGATGAAAAGTGACTTAACCAGATCTCTGGTGTGATGTCTGTCTATCGGCCACCAAAGGTCAAATCAATGTTTGACCATTCAATCACATCTGTGTCTACTGAAACGTCACCCAGATCTCAGATTGGTCATTTCATTTTCTGTTGAGTTCATTGGAGTGAATCTGGAAAATGTAGAAGAAGATTGGTTGCGTATAGTAGGCAAATAAGAGGAATGGGAATAGGGCGGCTACTTTGGTCGGCTTCTCGTCATTTCATTTCATTTCAAATTCTCTCTTCTTTCTTCTTCTTCTGCTTCATCATGATTTTACTCTCACCTTTTTGGATGTCCCAATTGCATTTGGTTCTGTTTTATGTTTCTGTCTGTCTCTCTCTCTCTCTAGTGTTCTACTATTTATGCACGTGATCGAAGTGGAGGAAGTACTTGCTCCATATCATGACAAATATTTTGGCTAATGTGGAAGATCGATACTTTTGTTTTACCTATGCAGCAGCAGTACTATCTAAACTAACGTAATATCATATGGTCTCCATTTGTCTTCCACCAATTATCTCCCCCACTAATTTACATTTCACTTATGCTATGACCTAAAATCCTCATCACCACCACTCTCATATCTCTTACTTGAAGAATCTACTACCATATCAAACACAAATAAAATATACACACAGCGTTCTTTTGTATCACATGCTATAAAGTGATGAAAACATCACAGAACCAACCTAATCACATGCAAATCTCAATGAATCCCAATTTAAAAATGCAAGCATGGAGATAATGGTGTGGATTCTTTGGAATGAAACCAAGATTCAGATTTTAAGAACATGGAAACTGTAGAATGCTGCCAAAGAATATTCATTATTCATCTCATCTCTCTCTTGCATTACAAAACATATTCTTCTGCTCTGCTATCCCAACCTTGCCTTGTTGGATTTGGACTACTTTGGTATTATTTTTTATTTTTGTCAAATGTAAATTGCATGTAGAGTGGTTTACAGCATATGACATTATGGTAGATTTTGAATATGGAGAGACATTGTGGTTGGACCACCTTCGTTTGTTGAGAACTTTAATTTTTAGAAGAAGAAACGCCAGCGAAGAGTATTATGGACAGACTTAAATATATTCGATTATCGTTATTTATTTAGTGGGGAAGCAATGCAAAGACTGACTTGCAATGAAGGTGGCATAATACTGATACTGCCTTCCTCGTCCTCTTTCTTTTTAAATTAGATTCGGCTTCATCACGTATATCAAGTTGGTGGATCATGGATCAAGATCATGATCGTAATAATAATATTGAGAATTTATATTTTTCAAAATATAAACAAGTACTATTAAATTATTTCTAATGGCTATTTACCACCACATCCCATTAACTTAATTAGTTAACTAATTGAGACTTAAAAATGGTCCGTTTTCATTCCATCTGCATTATATTTATAAATTTATTATTTACGAAATGAATTATAAATTCTTTTTGAGTTTTATAAATAAAATCATTTTAAGTTTTTTTTATAAAAGTAGTTTTTCTAAAATTTTGTTTGTCATTCATATATTTGCATATATATATATATATATATATATATATATAAAATATTACTAATAATGTCATAAATATTTCGTGTTATATTTTGATGTGAAATATAATTACCTATTAAAATAATTAAAAAATTATACAATAGATTTTAATACCATATTCATCGTTTCTCCTCGAATTGTGGTCACCGCTTCTCCTCGACCACCACACAATAGTTCTTTAATCTGATCGAAACCATTGCTTATCCTCCTCTTTCACCTCATCTGTTTTTGTCGTGTCCATTTTCGCCTCACGTCTTCATCATTTCTATCTCTATCAATGTGACTCCAGCTACCTCCTCCATAACCCATTCCGTCCACTTCTCATTTTTTGCTTCATATTTATTCACCTCTTCATTCTCATGTATTAATCGACTGTTTCTCTTTTATGAGTTCTAAAATTTCATTGGGGTTTAATTTGCTGTAAGAATTTCAATTTTGTTCCATTCTTTGTCCTATTTTTTGATACTAAATTAGGGTTTAATTGATTATTGTGTTTATAATTTGGTAATTATTGTGGTTTAATAATTTTAGTTTTTAACTATATAATTTGTATGATTTTAAATTAAAAAGAGTGAAGAAGAATACTATTACTCATTGTTGTTTAAGATGTAAAGTACTTATATGAATTTCATTAGTTATTGTATTGGATCATGTTTTAATATATTGTTCGTAACATTTTGAGTTTATTCTGTAAGGATCACGGTGTATTTAGATCTATTTGTTTGTTTGTTTTTATAGAGTTTGATCACATTATTCTATTATGTTGTAAGGATCATGATTTTCCTATATTAGTTTAATCTAATTTATGGTTTCATTAATTACTGTTATATGCTCATATTGTTTGTTTTGATCCGTTTCATATAAAATTTGGATAATGATATTGTTGGGGTTTAATTTGCTGGAATGATATTTTCTTGCTTTGTTGAGTTGTTTCATTCATTCGTTAGATTTATTTGATCTTAATTAGTTACATTATTTTCTTTTTGAGTTTATTGGATTTGATTTCATTATACGAGTTGTCTATTTTCTTTGTTATATTGATTCAATCTTAATTAGCTAAATTATTTCTTTTTTTAGTTTAATTGATTTGATTTTGTGATTTTTTTCAAGTTGGTACATGAACTGGGTTAAAATGAATTTGAAATTTGAAGTTATGGGGCTTCTAATAAACATTCAGAATTTCTTTGTCGGAGTTGGAATTTTAACACATTCTCATAACTAGTTAAAATGGTGAATGAGATTTCATGAACGTGAGATTTATAGTGTGTAGTTCTTTTTGGAATGAATAACGACAAAAAATGTAGCGTCCGTAAGATGGCGGTAACATAGTGTTGTAGTTTTGTGATTCATCTATCCTCTTAACAACCTGGTGTGACATAGGATGGAGGTTTAACGATCCAAAATAATTATTCTTTACTTTTCTAGAGGCCTAATCAATAAGATTATTGAGTTTTTTCTTCCTGTTAATCACACACATACAATTTAATAGATAGTATTGAGTTTCAATAAACTTTTTTTTTGGGTAAATATACTTATGTTCATATTCTTCCCACTAAGTTTAATAAGGGTTTTTTCCGGAACTGTCATTTACACATTAGAGGTACTAAAATAATATGTGCCCTTATTGGTTAATTTATTTTTAAAATCTGATAAACTATTATAATATATTAAATTAATTTGAATTAAGTTTCTATATAATTTTACAATATATAATTTGCCACTATAATCTAATATCACAATTTGTGATCGACAATAAAAAAAAAATAGTGATTGTGCATCAACCTTAACCAAAAAAATTGCCACTAAATGGAAAAATTGTACATTAAGTGTACAATTGTGATGTATATAATCAGAATAATAATGTATTATTTTTTTTAAAAAAAAATCGATTTCTACTACTAAACTGTGGACATCAAATAAGACAATATAGGTTCTCATTCCGTCATTTTTCTACTTCTGTTATATGAGTTCACAAATTGTGAAATGACATCAAATATTGTGATTAATATCACAAATGTAATAAATGGTCATAAAAATGATGAGCGTGAAAACTTAAAGCGTAGATGTGATGTCCACACTATAAAGAACCATATATTTATACAAAAATAATAACTTCCAAGACATTAGAAAATTTGAGATGTCAACTAGGTTGGAATGTACGACTACATTATGTAAAGACATTTATAAATGGTTTCCAATAAGGTACTTGGAGATAGATCTTTATGATTATTTTTTCAAATCTATTTCATGTAGTAAACTTTATATAGCAAATTAGGCATTATAAGTTCTCATTCCGTCATTTTTCTGCATATGTGATTTGAGTTCACAAATTGTGAAGTGACATCAAATATTGTAATTTAATATTACAAATGTTAATAAATGATCATCAAAAGGGTGCACATGAATAATTAAAGCGTAGATGTGATGCTCATAGTGTAAATAACCATACTCATACAAAAATAATAACTTTTAAGACATTAGAATTTTTGGTGTCAACTAAGTTGAAATGTAAGAGTACATTTTGTATAGACATTTATAAATGGTTTCCAATAAGGTGCTCGGAGTCCAGATCCTTATGATTATTTTTTCAAATCTATTTCTTGTAGTAAATTTTATACACCGAATGAGGCATCATAAGTTCTCATTACGTCTTTTTATTGCATATGTGATATGAATTTACAACTTGTGAAGTGACATCATTGTAATTTAATATCTCAAATGTAATAAATAGTCATAAAATTGATGAACGTGAATACTTAAAGTGTAGGTATAATGCCCACACTGAGTAGAAGCATACTAATATAAATATAATAACTTTCAATATATTAGAATTTTTTGTATCAGCTATGTTGGAATGTAAAAGTATATTGTGTAAGGACATTTATTAATGGTTTCCAATAAGGTCCTTGGAGGCGAGATCCTTATGATTATTTCTTTAAATCTATTTCTTGTAGTAAACTATATGCACTAAATGAGGCATCATAAGTTTTTCATTTAGTGTTTGGAGATCAGATATGTAAGAATACATTGTGTAGATGCATTTATAGATAATTTCCAATAAAGTTCTTGGAGGTCATATTTTTATGATTATTTGTTTCAAATCTATTTCTTGTAGTAAAATTTATAAACCAAACGTGGCATCATAAGTTCTCATTCCATCATTATATGTAATAGAGTTTACAAATTATGAAGTGACATCAAATATTATGATTTAATATCACAAAGGTAATAAATAGTCATAAAAAAGATGAAAGTGAATACTTAAAACGTAGATGTGATGCCACACTATAAAGAATCATACTTATACAAAATTAGTAACTTTAACGACCTTCGAATTTTTGGTGTTAACTTGGTTGGAATGTAAGAATACATTATTTAGATATATTTATAAATGGTTTCCAACAAGGCGCTTAGAGATCAAAACCTTATGATTATTTTTTCAAATTTATTTCTTATAGTAAATTTTATACACCAAATAAGGTATTGCATTGGAACAAGACCTGAGTTTATATGAGTTTGAATTTGAGGTTACGAGACTTCTGTTAGACATTTAGAACTTTTGAGTTGGGGTCAGAATTTTCAACACCTTCCCAGAAAATGTTTAAAATGATGGGTGAGCCTGCATTAACAAGAGATTTAATGATTAGTTTTTTTTTTTTAATGGAGAAAGGCAAAAAATGTGTTGTTTGTAAAGTGATGGTAATATAGCATTATCGGTTTGTGATTTGTCTATCCCCTTAACAACCTAGTGTGACATCGGATGGAGATTTAACAATCCTAAATAATAGAGCCCTTATTTTATTTTATTTTTTTCTAATAAAAATGACCACATTATGAGGAGTATTAGATTGGAACAGGACCTGACTTAAAATGAATTTCAAAATTTGAGGTTACATGACTTGTGATTGTCGTGCGGAATTTTTGAGTCAAGGTCAGAATTTTCGACACCTTCTAAAAACGGCTAAAAGGGTGCACATTGATACTGCACTTACCTATAATAGCAATTTAGAACATACTGAATATATTCAAAGTATTTTCACTATTTTTTCAAATAAATTAGTCTTGAAATACACGCGATAAATACTTATTAAATATTTCAATATAATACATAACAACTATAGTTGCCAATTAGCAAACTATAAACCATCAAAACCAATATTCTCTTCTGGTAAAAGCAAAATTCAATTTATTATCATCTATAATCTAAGATATAACCTACAAAAACTAGAGTTATCAAGATCTTCTTGAACATTATAATTCTAAAAAAATAAGTCTATAATAGAAAATATAATCAAATCAATTAAACTTAAAAAAAAAGTCTAATCAATTAAGACTAAATCAATTTAATAAAGAAGATGAAACAACTCATATCACATAATCAAATTGTAAAGTTCGGCTGTTGCCCTCGGATAACCCGAGGCGCGGTGGCAGGGCGCCACATTATTAATTAACTGGTCTTAAGGCTAGTCATTAGCCCCACAAACCACCATTACACTTTCCAGCATGTTTTATCCTCACTCGCATGCTTTTCGAACAAACATCTCTTAATGTCACCCATCCCAAGATTGCTCTAAGTCAAGCATGCTTAACTTTGGAATTTTCAAGTTCTGAACTTCCAAAAAATAATATGCACATTGGTGATTTGGGTAGCAATTCAATTTATTTTAACCCCGTCTCAATATGGGGTGTTACAATCCACCATCTTAGGACACAACGTCCTCATTGTGCCCACAGTATTTTCAGAATCTTTACCCCTGCTACGCAATTGCCCTGGGCTCTTCCGTCCACAAGTGCACCTCACGGGCGCAGGATTACTCTGATACCATTTGTAACGTTTCGATCCCGTCCCCAGATGACATGAGGCGCGGTAGGCGAGCGCCACCTTATTACTTAACCGGTCTTAAGGATGACCACTCGCCCCACAGACCACCATTACGCTTTCCAGCATACTTTGTCCTCACTCGCATGCTTTCTGGACAAATTTCTCGAAAGACCACTCATCCCAAAATTACTCTAAGCCAAGCACGCTTAACTTTGACGTTATCAAGTTCTAATCTCCCGAAAAATAATGTGCACATTTATGATATAGGTAGAATTTTATTTTTTTTTTAGAAAGTTCTCATGCCAGCCTTAAGTTAATCTTGGCTAATGGGACAATACATTTTACTTATAATTTCACTTTTTGTCTAGAAATTTGTAGATTACATACCTAGCAAGTTAATTAAATTTATCTATTGATTTATGGTATGATCGATGGAAAAGATTTAGTTAGGCGGGAATTCTACCCAAATCCTATATGAATCCCTCTCTAGCTAAGTTTTTTCCATGATTGGGTCCTACTCAGATCTAATGAAATTCCTCTAAGTTGAGGGTTTTTTTTTTTTTTTTTTTTTTTTTTTTTTTTAATCTTTTAGATCTTTAACATATCATTTGACAGTGAATTCAATTCAACAAATAGTCTTCACTTTTTGATCGAGCTATCTATCATACACTTAATAGTGATTTTTGCATCCGCTTGAAATGTGTAATCTCTTATATGGTTGATTTCTTCACGTGTTATGTCAATAATAACTTCATTCAAAACCACATCATTCTAGATATATATTCCAATAATTTCAATTATACAAATTCCTAAAAAAATTTCCCAAAAGAAATCGATGATGAGTGGAAGAAAATATAAAAACAACAACAACGTATCATACACATATTGGATGCAAGCATCACATTCACAAAGCATAATTCAAAACAAATAAAATCTGGATCACAAAACATGAAATTGAGAAAGACTAATCTATGCTAGCCTCTATATGGTCCATCTCCCAAATAACGCCACCTGTCCTTAATCACTCATCTTTGACTTTCAAATTGACTCCAAATTTCAAACCCTAGAACCGGCCAACACGACCCATACCCACATGTCGGTCGGACCCGCTATGAAACGACGTCGCTCTTACGTCATTCATTAACACAGGGCGCGTGAAGACTACCGACGCATGTTAGTTGGTTGGTTCGTAGTCGAGACACACTTCATGGGCTGTGTTTTTACTTCTCTGTCTGATTTCATTTTCATCAGGTTTTGTTTTTCTTCACCAACTACTCTGGTCTGGTCTGGTCTGGTGTGTTTATGGTTTATAGACATGTTTTTGGAGTTATTTAATGGGATTGAGGAAACATACAAAAGCAAATTCAAAAACTGAATGAGGTCTGTTTTGGACATGAAATGCGTAATTAACTGTCTAATTTTGAAAGGAGATTTGTCTTTACGTGAAACCATAATTGACTGGTGTTTAACAAATGAGGAACGTGTACTCTCTGGAAGTTGTGTGTGTGTGAACGTATATGCAGCTGACGGATTTCTAGATTTGAATTCGCCGTTGGTGTGCATGGTGGTTGGATAATGTTGAACTGAAATGGTATGTATTGTCTGGACATCTCTGCCGGAGAATGCATGTGAGATTAATTTGGAAGATGAAGACAATGTTAAGTGTTTTAATTATGAATATCATTGATTAATTATACGACTTTAAGATATAAGTACCACAAAATATACTTGAAAGTGATGGGCGAATGAAATAAAATAATTGAGAAATAATTTAATTTTGAATAGTTATAATTGTATAAATTCGTGGGATTTTATATAGGTATTTAAACTTACAAATGGTAGGTCATTTAAATATCATATGTCTACACATTATATGATTTATGTAGATGAATAATTATACCATATGAAATTTATTTTTATCCGGAAATATAGATATTTACTAGTCCACTCTATGGAGTGAAATTGGAAAAAAATATATAGTCATATTAAAATAGATAGATAAAAAGTTGTTATTATCATCTCATTTATCAATTTACTTGGGACTCTTAGACTATTTAGTTGACATGTGTATGCCATATGTCCAAATAAAATACCGTAAAATAAAAAAATTATAATATATAGTATGAATAGGTAGTAAATAAATAAATTATATTATTTGATTAATTGCAATGTCTTATTAGAAACCAATTATGATAAGTAGATTTAAGAGTATATTAGGCTCGCTGAATAACAGTGAATTATAGAATTAGATAGTAAATGAAAGAACAGTGAATAGTGAATTATAGAATTAGATAGTAAATGAAAGAACAGTGAATTATAGAATTAGATAGTAAATGAAAGGATTAGGGTTACTAACAACAAGACCCATGTTTTATTAATTAATGTCCTTATATAAAATAGCTATTAGTATAATTTTAGGTTTTTTTTTTATTTTTCAAACTCTAATATTATGTGATTTAATTTAAAATAGAACTATCGGGTAGTTCAACGACCACTCATTTTCGATGATCTTTTAGTGTGCCATATAAAATGTTGGCCACATTTAGGCAGCATATTTAAATCTTAAACCTACCATTTTTATTTTTTATTATTTTGTTTACATTCTTTCCGTAAGTCTATATAATCGTATTGTTAGAATTTTGACAAAAATTTGGAAATATTTCGGTATTCATAATTGGTTGGTAATTTGGAAAAGACTTAAAGACTATTTTGGAAGTGTCATATTTGATTAGAAATGGTATTTCCTAATGTGGGATTCTAATTAGGAAAGAGATCCTTGAGAATCCTAAATAGGAAAAAGTTTTCTTAATGGTTTAGAATTACTTTGTGACTAAGTAACCTAATGCTATAAATATGGTGCTTGTATCTATTATTAGATATCCCGAGAGAACAATGTAGATCTAGTTGGTTAGGTTTGGAAGGTGCCCAACTGGGGCCTGGGAATTATGGAGACCATGGAATCTTGAGTTCTAGGATCGAGTCTTGTTATCTTGTGAGAGCCATATTGGGAGAGTTTTTGTGTGAGACCAATGTAATTGGATTGAGGAGTGAGAGAGTGATATTCTGGTTGTAACTGTTACTTTATTGTTACATAGTGAATTAGTCTCTCGTCGTCCTGACGTTCGTGGTTTTTTCCGTTTTGGGTTTTCACTTAAAAAACTTGTGTCTTATTTCTATCTCTATTTATTGCATTGTGTATGTTGTTTTACTTTATGGTTACCAATACTCGTCTCCACAATAATGGATCACCGATTTGTTCAACAAGTGATATCAGAGCTAGCTGACACGTATATCACATGTAAATTCCCAACAATACCTACACTTTTTTTTTTCATGGTCAAAATAATTACAAACCCTAATAGGACACAATCGAAATCCATCGAACCGTCAATAATAATTAATTGAGGCAAACCACATGAAGTGTGAAAAGATGGCTAATGTTTGCAAAAAAAAAAATTATAAAGATGGCTAATGAATAAACAACCAACCTTTCTAATCTCAGTTTCGTCTCTATACACCTTGTCTCACATTACCAACCCATATATACACCCAATCAAAGCGCGTGGAAATAAAATAAAACCCAGCGACTGGGCGTTGAGAAAATTATTAATAAAAATAAAAACGTAAATGTCGCCCAATATTGATACAAATAAGAGTGGTTGTGTTGTCAGTTTGGTGAAATGTCCACGTGGACCGTTGTTCTATAACGGAGTCCGTCCAAGACCGGCAAACGCTCTCTCCTTTCACTGTTTCGATTTCGACACCGTTACACCGGGACCCACCTCCGACAGCTCACACACCTGGTCTTCTGGGACCCAACACCTTCTAGCCAGATCAGCATGGACACGTGTCCCTTCTATTTAAAGCGACTGTTTGGAGCCACTTGTCGAAATCTAAATAAAATCGAATATAGATTATAGATTATATAATCAGAATACGTAATCATGTTCTTATGATGGTGATTCGATTGTTATTAATTTATTGTAGCCGAATTTGGTATAAGTTGATTATATAAATAAGTCAAAAGGTTTGATTCAAATTCGATTTTTTATTTGTGGGAAGGTGGAGATTAAGGATTAATTTAATTAAGGATTAATCGGTCGTCATTAGAGAAAACTACTATGTTTATGATTGGTTCCAAACATCGACAATGAAAATAGATATGTACAAATGAGTAGATGAATATCAAATGTTGTGTTGATCTTGATTTAGTATTTTATGTTTTATTTTGCTATGACGAGGCTAGATTTTGTAACTAATATATTTATGTGTCACTATTCGAACATCATTAACGGTGACAACATAATACAATAATCTCTCAATCAATTTATTTTTATTTTTTTAAAAAAAATCAAATTCTATATATATATATATTAAATTCCAATGTGAAGAAATCTTGTATTATGTACCGTAAAAATATGAAAATATTCTCTTTTGTTTTTATAATTTAATAAAAGTGAGCTATTGTCTTTGTTTAAATTATTACTGCTGATTTTTTTTTCTATTTTAAAATATATGTTTTAATTAATTAAAATTTTATTAAAAATTATGAAATTAAATTTTCATTCATCGTTATTTTCTTTTGTTTTGTATTAATTTTTCCACGATGAAATAGTAAAAGTTGACATCTCCATGTTTAGATTGGATATATCTTCCTCAATAATTGCATATAGATATACAAAATTTGAAGGTAGGGACAAACTTGAAAAAAATATATTATAAATAATCATAAATCAATTATTTTCCAACAAACAATCTTCTTTAGATGTAAACATAACTGCCAATAATATCAAATTGGACACAAAATAGCTGTGTATATGCGAAAGAATAATAATAAGAATAATAATAATCTACCACCATGGACAATATCAACACAAATGACACCAAATCATAATATAGACAAACAATTTAGCAAACCATAATCTCCTCGTTATAGTCTATAGTTCGTATTCACACCAATCTCTCTAGTGTGTTTTGATACCACATGTTGCTCTCATTACTTCGATTTATTACAAGGCTCCTCCTAGTTTTTATAGACATTAATTTGGACCGATGTGAATTTGGTGCCTATTTGCTAAATTAAATGCATGCATACGAAATGAATGTCTAGGCCGTGCATTGCAATGCATGGTAGTGGAGCGGACCTTATCTTAAATATAAGCCCCAGAAAGACAATTGAATTGATATGGAAACTTGTTTGTATTATTATCTCTTTGTGGAAATTAGACCAATTTTAGAGTAACTTGGGTGTAAAGTGAAGAAAATGATTTGATTTGATGTTGTCTGGTGTAGAGTACAATATTTCCAAATCATGGTTAGATGTTTCATTTGATTATGGATAACAAACCATCAATGAGTGTGTATATATATTATTACAATAATTGAATTGGAAAATAATTATTTATTTTATGTAATACACAAACACAATGTTATCGTTTGTAATAATGATGATATGAGACATGGTGTCACCTTAGTCATTCAACTACTTGAATACTATTATATAATTTTTTACAAATTAAAATTTAATATGTATAAATAATTGTATTGCCTTGCCATTCTCGTTTTAATATAGAATTTATCTTTACACTGTTACTTATCATATAACAATGCTAAATAGTGTATATAGCTATCAAAATGATGAAACATTGGACATATCCTTCTCACTACTACAATAATTCCAATGTTATAACGACATTAAACATTCAAATATTATATATCATTCTTATTAGATGGTTATCAACTTATCACAAAATATTCCAATTATTTTCTCGATAATAATTTTATTTTTTTAATTAATATTTGAAATATCTGTATCCAACAAAACCATATAATTGGTCGAGATACAAAGTCATCCACAATAATTCAAAAATTAAAGACCACATAAATAAATTATCCAAAACTATTAATTAATTAATTAATTAAAAAAATAAGGAATAATCTGCACTGTCTAAAATTCAGTTCTAAAAAACAAATGGAACAGCAGAATCATATGAACAAAACAACAGGTAGGTGCATGCACATCCATTTGACAAGTTCCAAATTCCATGGACTGCCCATAATTAATTACAATTTATAATTAAAAAAAAATATCAAAGAGGGTAAGAGTAAAACGGCATCGTTTTAGGTAGTGAAAATGATGTAATAATTCCCCAGAGCCTTTCATGTAAAATAAGGTCATCATATCCAGAAATCTTCATGGACAGACCCACCTCACCATAATAAAGCAAACATTTGTGGGCCCCACTTTCATTTTCCCAAACTCAAAAATCTTACTACTATATATTCATCTACTGCTATAACTTTTTTTATTTTTTTCTTTAAAATAATTTATAATAATAATAGAGATTAAATTATGGGATGTTAATGGGAGGATTAATTGATAATTAATTAGAGGGTAATAGTATAATGGAGGCGATTATGGAACAAAACAGAATAGAATAATGTGATGGAATCGTCAAAATTAGACTGTCTAGGACCAGCTGACCACTCGAAAAAAATAAAGCGATGGCAGTTTCGAAATTAGATGGGATTTGCAAGGGGAAATTGGAAGTGGAAAATGACGGAAAATACCCTCGGGGTTTATAGGCGAGTCCGTCACGTCACGAACAAGGAGGATAATAACTCGAACAGAAGGGTATAATTGTCATGTGAAAAAATATAAAAAGTGAGATGAGGTGAGGTATATATTAGCTGATACCTTGCATCGTAACAACGTTCCCTAGACAAAAGCCGGCTCATTCATTATATACACATACAAATAAATAATATTTTTTTAAAAATGATATATATAATTAATTAATTTAATTTTCATTTTTAGTTTTGGTGGAGTTTCTCTCTCTTGTCTTCTGTGTGTGACTGTGTTTGTAGGATTCCCACCTATTTTCCCCAAACACAAAGCGCAAAAGCGAAAGAGAGGAAGACAGAGAGATAGATAGATAAAAGAAATTTCTAGAGAGAGAAAAGCTTCGTAGAGTTCGAGAATTGGAAGAAGATGGAAATGCTCACTCTCTCCGGTCATGTGAGAGGCGAAATGTTTCCGTGATTGGATTCTGAATCTGCTTTCATAGGGAGATAAGGTTGTGTTTGAGAGAGAGAGAGAGTGTGTTGTGTTGTGTGTGTTTGTGTTGTTTTTGTGGTGTTTATGAGACCGAGAAGATGCATGAAGCAATATTGGTTGAGCAGCCAAACGACGCCGTTTGCAACATCGAGAGGAAAAAATCAGACAAAGATAACAAAGGGGGAGCTGCTACTGGTGTGGTTGTTGTTGGTGGTAGTACAGAGTATAAGCCGTCTGTGCCGTCGCTTCCGGTCGCCGGAAGGAGTAGATCGCAGGCTGCCACGAGGAGAGTTACTCCGACGACGAGTATTACGGCTTCTGCTCTAGGTGTGGAGACTGGTACTAGCGCCGAAGGGTCTGTAATTGAGAGAGGTCTACCTAACGGCGATCTGTACATCGGGAGCTTCTCTGCAAACGCGCCTCACGGATCGGGGAAGTATCTCTGGACAGACGGGTGCATGTACGAAGGGGAGTGGCGGAGAGGAAAGGCTTCCGGTAAAGGAAAATTCTCATGGCCGTCGGGAGCGACTTTCGAAGGCGAATTTAAGTCGGGTCGGATGGAAGGATACGGTACTTTTACCGGATCCGACGGAGATACTTACCGTGGGTCTTGGAGCTGTGACCGGAAACATGGATACGGCGAGAAGCGTTATGCTAATGGTGATTTCTATGAAGGCTGGTGGAAGAAGAATCTTCAGGACGGTCACGGCCGTTATGTTTGGAAGAACGGGAATGAATATATCGGCGAGTGGAGGAATGGTGTTATTTCCGGTAGAGGGACATTGATCTGGTCTAACGGAAACAAATACGAAGGCCAATGGGAAAACGGTGTTCCTAAAGGTAATGGAGTCTTCACCTGGCCTGATGGCAGTTGCTACATTGGAGCTTGGAACATCAACAACAAGGATGTTAAGTTACAGCAGTTGAATGGTACGTTCTACCATGGTACTAATGGTAAGGAGCAGAGTCTGATGGTTACTTCTTCTCGAAAGCGGTCCTCTGTTGATGGAGCTAGAGGTAGCTTGAATGAGAAGACCATGGTTTTTCCAAGGATTTGTATATGGGAATCCGATGGTGAAGCCGGTGATATTACTTGTGATATCATCGATAATGTAGAGGCTTCTATGATTTATAGAGATTTCGATCGAGATGGATTCAAACAGTTTAGGAAGGGTCCTTGTTGTTTTAGTGGTGAAATCAAAAAGCCTGGTCAGACCATTTCTAAAGGTCATAAGAATTACGATTTGATGCTCAATCTGCAGTTGGGCATTAGGTATTCTTCTTGACTCCTACTAGTATTGCTTTCCATTTCTTTGGTTTATGTCATCAATTGTTTTTAAGCCTTTGACTGTAAATATATTAGGTACTCTGTTGGAAAACATGCTTCCTCTTTGAGACAGCTGAAGCCGTCTGATTTTGATCCCAAGGAGAAGTTCTGGACTAGGTTTCCTCCAGAGGGATCCAAGGTCACTCCTCCACATCAATCCGTGGAGTTCCGTTGGAAGGACTATTGTCCTGTTGTTTTTAGGTATTTTTCCATCTGTATCTTTTCTAGTGTTTTGAGTTGAAAACGAGTACTAGTGCTTGCTTGTGTCCATTTAGCCTTACCCTTTATGTTCTGTAACGATGCAGGCATTTGAGGGAGCTGTTCCAGGTGGATCCTGCTAACTATATGTTAGCTATTTGCGGAGATGATGCTCTTAGAGAGCTTTCTTCGCCAGGCAAGAGTGGTAGCTTTTTTTACGTTACTCAGGATGATAGGTTTATGATAAAGACAGTCAAGAAATCAGAAGTCAAGGTTAGTTGATTTCAGGATGGACTCTTAATTACATTTTAATGTTTCATTGACTTTGTCCTATGGATAGCAATGTTATAGTCAAGAAATGTTGATTGTTGTTTCATTGGATTCCACCAGCTGTTTCCTAACAAAGCTAGATACCTATGAGCAGGTGTAAATTGGACTAAGCTTATGATTGTTTTTCTATGACCAGGTGTTGCTTAGGATGCTTCATAGTTATTACCAACATGTGTTGCGTTATGAGAATTCTCTTGTCACTAAATTCTACGGTGTGCATTGTGTAAAACCAATTGGTGGACAGAAGGTTAATATATTGAAATCTATGAGCTTATATTGTTCAAATGTTGTTGATTTCAAGCTTGTTCAAAACTTGCTCAGTGTTGTCTAATTATTATTATTATATTTTTTTTTTGGAAATTAGACTCGGTTCATTGTCATGGGCAATTTGTTCTGCTCAGAGTATCGAATTCATAGACGATTTGATCTTAAAGGATCCTCTTATGGCCGCACAACAGATAAGCCTGAAGGGGAAATAGATGAAACAACAACTTTGAAGGATCTTGATCTCAATTTTGTATTTCGTCTCCAGCGACATTGGTTTGAAGAGCTTATTAAGTATGTTGAAACTGTTTTGCTTTTGGCTATGTTGCTGTTGCATTAGCTGGTGTTCTCTGTTTGATTTTTCTAATGCCTCCTGTGACGTTATTGAATTTATCAGGCAAGTAGAACGAGACTGTGAGTTCTTGGAGGCTGAGAGAATTATGGACTACAGTCTTCTGGTTGGTCTTCACTTCCGTGATAATACAACAGGCGATAAAATGGGGTTGTCACCATTTGTTTTGCGTACAGGTAAGGACAAACCTTCTGCCATATTTTGACTTAATGAAGGGTCTTGTATAAATATTTTGCTAGTATCAGCATGTTGATCTGAATGTTTATGTCTATTCAGGAACCAAGGGTTCTTACCAAAATGAGAAGTTCATACGCGGCTGCCGCTTCCTTGAAGCAGAGCTCCAAGACATGGATCGGATTTTATCTGGCCAGTATGTTCTCTATCCGTGTTTCTTTACCAAGTATATAGCCTTGTGATTTGTAATTTAATTCCCAAATATCTAGAACTGCACTCCATGAACAGTATACATCATTCAAATGGCTTTTGGAATGCACTTATTGATAATTATTTTCCTATCACTAACAACTGGGAGATCGAGTTGTGGTTGGGAAGTTGTGTCTGTTCGATTGAATGAAAGGTGTTTGGTAATCTACATCCTCAAAATTTGATACTATTCTGTGCATCTACCGAAAGTGGTTTTAGCTGTCATGGGCTTCTGAGGTTAGATCAGAAGGCAACAGTTTTTGGTGGGGCATATTGGATTTGTGGTCCTTTGTGGTCATTGATAACTACTGATAATTTAGTTGATTTATTCTCCCCTTTAATAAGATTCCCAATGAATATGGTCTACTGTAGGCTGCTTAGTAATTCATTTGTAACTTGGAAGTATTTACTTTAGGTTGAATGTAGATTTTATAATTTCACAGATACCAAAGTGGGAATGTTTACAGAGAGTAAAAAACCTCAAAGTCTATTTGCTACTCTGTGATGAAAATATTTATGCCTAATACAATTGAATTCAGGATTTCATTTCTGCAACTCACATCTTGAGATGTGTTATTTCAGGAAACCTCTGATCAGACTGGGAGCAAATATGCCTGCAAGAGCAGAGCGGATGGCTAGAAGGAGTGATTTTGATCAGTACACCCAAGGTGGAGTTAGTCACTTGACCCCTTCTCGTAGTGGAGAAGTGTATGAAGTGGTCCTATACTTTGGGATCATTGATATATTACAGGACTATGACATCAGCAAGAAGTTAGAACATGCATATAAATCCTTACAAGTTGACCCTACATCAATATCAGCAGTGGATCCCAAACTCTACTCAAAGAGATTTCGTGATTTCGTGGGTAGAATCTTCATAGAAGACAGGTAGCAGCAGCAGACAGTGAAGTAAAAATCAGAAATAAAAGATCCATCGCCGTGGAAAGCACAGTGAAAGAATGAATTGGGCGGATATTTTGGCTTCTCTGCCTGATTGATGGACCGGACTGGGAATGATTGGAGGGATGGGTTCCTGGTTTCATGTTGCACAGGAATGTTGTTGTAGTAAACCAGAGGGTTAACTAGTGACTGGTAGATATTCTCTGCTGGTGTGGTGTGAAAGGTCAATGCAGGCAGTCAAACAATGAGGGTAGGGTTTGTCAATGGTTGAGTTTTGATTATCATCCATGACAAGGAAAAGGAAAGGGCAGGTGCGTTTTGTACATTCAACGGGAGGTTTGAAATGGGGATTTCTTTTTTATTATTATTATGTTTATTTTTAGGTGAAATTTTGTGGGAACCTATGTGAATTGTGAAGATTTGAAAGATAGGTGTATGGGGAACGGAAAAAAATGTGTTTCCCGGTGAAAAAAAAAATGGGGAGGATGGAAAATAAGAAATTGTACAGCTTATACAAAAAGGATATGGGGATAGTTGATGGAATTTCATGAAATATTTAATTTTAGTGAGATTTTATTTGTTTTTTTTCCTCTTTTTGAAAACAAAGTGAAAAATTTGAATGAATGGTGTTATATCAGGAGGGGGACCCCATTTGTGTTGTGTAAAGGGATCTCTTCTTCTGTGTCTTTTTGATTTTGATCAGTTGGTTTGGTTTGGGTATTAGAAATGGGGTCTTTGTTTTGCTTTTTGCAGTGAAAGGGAGGTAAGAGTTAAGAAGGGAGCATGAAAAGCAGAGAAAGCAACAGCAGCTCATGTTATGTTCCTGGTTCTTCTTCCCCACTTTGTTTTCACTCTTCTGCTTTTCACTGTTCTCTCTTCCTCTTTATTTAATATCTTAATCTAATGTCAATTTCAAAGTTACAGTTCTACTAATCTTCCAATCTAAACAACACACCATGTGTGCTAGTCTATAATTTACAAATTAATTGACTGCTTTATTGTTATAGGGAATCGTGTAGGTATGTTTATATTTTACTGCAGAGGTCAAAGTCAGTGTTGTGTGGGTGTGGGTATGGGTGAGAGGGTTTTTCTCTTTTGCTTTTTGTATTTGGTGTTAGTTTATAGGGTTGTGGTGGTCTTTTTTGACCTCTTTTTGGGACCTTCCATTGTCTCTGATAATGCACGCCTCTGATTGATAGGTCCATTCTCTAGATTCTCACTTCCCTCGTCGATTTTACTTTTTTCTACGGCGTTTTATTACCACCTTACCTTTTCACCTTCAATTGATGTGTAATTTTACCAACTTCTGGTAACAAATCAAACTTTATTAAATTTAGAAATAAAGTCATTTTGATTTCAGTGATTTCATTCCCCTCAACACTCAACACATTCCCATATGATCTCCTTACCTTATTATGAACATCTTTTTAAAAATAATAAACCCTTATGCACTTATTCTTTTACTAATAAAAACCCTTTTGCAGAGGTAAAAAAATCTAACCAATAGTAAAGTTTTCATGAATAAAGAATTTCTTATTTAGAGTTGGCTGTTAAGAAATAATTATGGATATGAATAATTGAGGTCAAGACTAGTCAATCTCTCCAACCTGTCTAGCCAAAGCCACTTATTTAGAGCATTGTGCAGTGTGTGTACACAGTACAGCAGAAACATTATTAATGACCAAATTTATTAACCTAAATGATCAAAAATAGCAATTACTCCTTAACGAAAAAAGTCATATACATCAGATTGCATTAACTCTGTTATGGTGAAGGACTCTGCAGGAAAAAAAAGATGCAACGAAATTGTTTCAAGTGCATTAACAAATAGTTCAGTCCTGTCTGGTCTTTTCGTCAAGAATATTGATTACTATCTTCTGTTCATTTGTCTTCAATATTTACATCTAAGTTCAATCAATTAGAGGGGGTTGTGTTGTGTAGTCTTTTCATTTCTTTATAAAGGAGGACTCTATACAATAAGAGTCGGAGGTGGTGGACCAAATGAAACACAAATTGAGAAGTGGCGAATTTCTAGAGAGAGTTGAATTGTGTTTTGCTTTTATTTTTATTTTCGTTAAAAACAACAATACAAATGAAAAC
Organism: Cardiospermum halicacabum; assembly: GCA_031304145.1. Taxonomy (NCBI): domain Eukaryota; kingdom Viridiplantae; phylum Streptophyta; class Magnoliopsida; order Sapindales; family Sapindaceae; genus Cardiospermum; species Cardiospermum halicacabum. The sequence continues at coordinate 3,720,305 of CM062394.1, forward strand.
AGACAGGACCAAATTGCACACTTCTCAAAACTGACACTCAAATTTAAATAAATACAGATCCAATAAACAAACAAATTGTGAAGATTTGGGTTTCGTCTCTGAAAATCCATACTATAATTAAATAATTAAATGAAGAGTGGTACTTGATGTAGTTGTATAGTCGCCGCCAAGAACTGTTCTGTCACACAGCCTGTAATTACTCTGTTTGTGTTTAAATCCGTCCCGTGATCTGGTGGATGAGAGAGATAGATAGATAGATAGCTAAGGTAATAGTACAGTTGTTATTGAGTGAGTGAGTGAGGAGAAAATGAATGAATGAAAATCTAGCAGAGGAGAGCTGAGCAATTTATGTTATGTTTAGGGTACTCGCATCCTTTGCCATATTGGATTTTATATTTTATATATTTATTTATACATTTATTGTCTTAAAATCCCATTTTTAGTATGTCTAGTCTAGAGCTAGACTTTAAAAAATTTAAAGGGTTATCTACTTTTGAGTTTATTTTTAATAAATTTTTAAATAATTGTATAAATTTTTATTTCATTTTATTAAAACATATTTGAATAATCAACTTTAGATTGTTTATTTTATAATACAAATACAATGTTTATTATATACTAACATAAAGTATATTAATTCTACAAAATAAAACATACATTAAAAGAGATATTATATATAAATTATCTGTCATGTTATAATAACAAAAAAGTCAACTTTTAATTTAGTTTGGTGTAATTTAAAAAAATAAAAGTTAAATGAAAATTAATTATTTCAAATAAACTAAAACAGTATATTATTTACTAATTCCAATTATACTTCCAATATTAATTCTAACATTATCCTTTAAATATATATTTAAATACAATTTTTAATATAATTTAAAAAATTATCTAAAATGTTTGTATATATAATATAAATTTAGTTTTTATTTTAAATTAAAAATAAATATTTTGGATACGAGGTGGAAATATTATCAATTAGCATTTTTATTTAATTATAATATTTTTTTTTATATAAATGATATAAAATGCGATCAAGTAAAAAGTGATTATTTAAATTAATAAATATATAAAATTTTACGATAGTTAATAGCAAAGCAATATTAAAGTGTACTCATCTTGGTCGTTTATACTTAAATCAATATTTATCCATTCATTTGAATTTTCACTTTGACTCCTATTTAAATATATTAAATAAAGTATTAATTTAATATATTATTTTAATATAATTATATATAGAATATTCATGTATATATATATAATATAATATATTAAATTTTTTATGGTTAATTTTAAATTTAGTATATGTTTAGGAAAACTTTTAAATTAGCTTTTCAAATAGTATTTAGATTATATATTAGTTTTTTTAAAAAGAATACGTGTTTGTAATAGCGTTTTAATTAGCGTTAAGTGGTTTAATTAGCGATTAAAATAGCGTTTGAAAAAGTTATGAAAAATAACTTTCAACCAAAACGCTAATAGTGATTTACTTTATTAACTTTTATTTTATAATTAATTATATTATTATATTCCGCATTATATTTATATTTGTAATAAATTTTAGTAATTTTATATGTAATAGCTAATTTAAAAACTAAAATTAATACCAAACGTTTAATCTAACAGCTAACTCTGCAGTTAATTTAAAATCTAATCTAGCAGCTAACTGCTAACGTTATCTGAAACATTGATCTAACAGCTAATTAAAAATCTAATGTCAAACATATACTTAATTATTCAACTTTTTTTAACTTCAAAATAAATAAATATATATAATATATTTTTAAAATTATTTATTTATATTTTTAAATCGAAATAATATTTTATTTAATTATTAAACTTTATTAATATAGCAAACAAATTTATAATATTACATGTACGTACATCATATTATCTTATTTTAAAATTATTTTTATGTATTAAAATTTCACTAATTTTTTTGTGAAAAATATAAATATATATATACTTAAAATAAATTTATGTAATATTAAAAATAATTCACTAATTTTCTTTTTTTGGAAATGCAAAATTACCTATTCGATTTTTTTTTTTTTAAATCCACATTATTTTTAAATTATAAGAGGATTTATTAAAAACGAATGAAAATATTAATACTATCAGCATATAATAATATCTGAATTACATGTTTTATATATATAATTATAAATTATAAATTATTTATAATTTTATATTTTTAAAAATGTATCGTGTTAAATCATACCATATGTTTATAAAGAATGTACAGAAACAGCTACACCAATCTTCACCTATAATATTGTAAATGTAAAAGGAAAAACATTCCATTTTGCTCCAATAGATTTCACTATCAACGTAATGAAACCCACGGTTGGACGTCATATTCTCCAGAGCTGTAAACCTTATATCATACATCATCCTCATCAACAATTAATCAAAAACATCATAATAAAAATGCAAGTCAGTTTCATCATTAAGAACAGTAATCATATCTCCTGTGCCTGCCTCTTATGATAAATTCAAAACCTAACATTTGACAATAAATACTCCAAATTAAAAGTTAGAAAGTAACATGACTCGTTTTCTTTTCGTATTTTTCTGCTCTTATGCTCTCCACAACCAGACAACTCTTCTGACTTATTCAATAATTCTCCGGCACACTCATTTATATCTTTGTCAACTCAATCTTTCCACTCAAACCCAGTTTAGTAATATTACCACATATTTTAAATTTATATATATATATATATATATATATATATATATATATATGAATATGTATATGTCACATAGTAGTACCATTGTCATAATTATTTGTATTATATATATAATATAGTATATATATCTTTACTATATATTAAAAGTGTGGATAACTGGTCTTACTTTTGTTTTCCCTTTTTTACCCTTATCAATCTAATATATTTACATTAATTTTTTCATGTTGGCTGGAAATTATTTGAAAGCAGTGGGGCTAATTTTGATAACAAGATTCAAGATAAGGAAGTTAATAGCAATTGGCCATGTGTTCGACCATTTAAGGAGGTAATAGCAAATTAGCCATGTGTTTGTTGATCTTAACAAAGCCTCTGTATATAGTAAATATCTCAACCTATTAATCTTGGTTGCTTCCAAAGCATGCCATGTGTTCTCTCTTCTTTCTACTATTTTCTTCATTGTTGGACTTAACAATGAAGTATTTATAATATTATTTATGCAATTTTACTAAGTACAAATTAGAAATTGTGGGATTACATTCTTATGTTTAGTTTGGTTTTGGTGTGGAATAGCACACCATTTGGATAATTAAAGATGTTATTATATGTAAATTGGGACTTAGAAACAATCTCCTAATTAGATTAATATATCAATTTTCACAGTGAAAATAATTTGGACTTTTGAATTAATGTTCAAACCATCTATTAATGATATATACATCATTTTTAAAAAGTATTGAATAGTATTATTTTTAAAAAGGATTGAATGGATTAATTTAAAATTTTAAAAATGATAAAATATCATAAATATAGTTTTTAAAGTTAGGAATAGTTTATTTTTCAAACTTAACACCTAATTTAACAAACTTAACACTTAGGCTGTATTTGGCGTGACCAGCGTTTTATTAGCGTTTAGCGATTTGGGTAGCGTTTAGCTTATTTCTAAGTGTTTAGTGTTTTTTAAATAATGGATAGCGTTTAGCGTTTTAACTAGCATTTTTAATAAATACTATTTGGTAAACTAGCGTTTTAATTATCTAATAATATTTAAATGACGTAAAAAGACATGACATTAAAAAGTTATTATTATTAAATAAATTATTTTTAAATTAAAAATATGATTTCAAAATGAAATTAATTTTTTTCCAATAAATAACAAAAATATAAATAATACATTTGTAATAATCAAGTTTTCTTTTTCTCTGTCTTTGTAAAAAAAAATAAAATTAATTTATTAAAAACAAAAATAAAATAATTAATTAAAATATAATTATTATAAAATAATTTGATAAAAAGAGAAATTAATTTGGATAAGGATAATTTTGGAAGAATAAGTTTAAACTCTTTGATTGAAACTCTAAATGTTGCTCTGAATAACGTTTTAGAAACTTGGTGAAAAACTCTGATGAAAAGATTATAAGTTGAAGACCAAACACAGATATTTAATGCTTTTAGAGTTTTGACCGGGTCAAAACACTAAACTCTGTGAAAAAATCGGGTGCCAAACATAGCATTAATGTTAACACTTTTAAGTGATTTATGGTATTTCTTTTTAAAGAAAAAATCGATATTAACTGATTTTATATGTAACGATTAAGATTTTTTTTTATTTAAATGTGAATGCAAAATGCTGATTGATCTCTTTTTACATTCGAAGTAGATATATTTGAGATTGTAAATTTTAATAAAAAAAATAAAATTTACTAAAATTAATTACTATTATGTTATTATAATTTCTATGTTTATATGTAATTGTAGATTTCAAAGGAAATAATAAATATTTTGGGTTGTATATTTCAATAAAAATAATAAATTTTATCTTTTTACGTTATTTGCATAATTAAATGTTACATGCTTATTGTATTTATATGTGTATATGTAATCATAATAAATACAGAAATTATTTGTATTTTCCATATATATATATATATATAGAATATCATAAATTATTTATTTTAATTAATAAAATAAAAAATATATTTGATAAATTGATTATTTATTTATATTTATTTCATTTAAGTTCACAAAGAATAAAATTATATAAATTATAATAATATATATTTATGTATTAAAAAATAATAGATAAAATTATTGATCTACAAAATAATTTTTTTTTTAAAAAAAATAAAAACTAATAAATAATAAAATGATAAAATTATAAATTGACATCTAATTTAGAAAATAAACCAATAACATTATTTGAATGGATTAAGAATTAAGTGGAAATTAATAATAGTAATAATAATAGTGTTAAGTGAAAAAAATAGTAAGAGTTGAAATATTAATATTTTAAAATGAAAATTTATTTAAATTAATATAAAATAAAAAATTGAAATTAAATAATTTTAATATATTTTTAAAATAAATTATAAATATAACATTCTTATTATATAATTTATATTAAATTTATCTTATATATGGCATGTCAAATATTTTATTATTTTTTAAACTGATTTTAAAATATTAAAGAAAAAAAATAGGACCACCTGCCTTGCAGGTGGTACAATACTAGTCATATGAAACAAACATATACAACAGACAACAACAACTACCCTCATGTTCTGGTAATCTCAATTTATCTCCTCTCTTGTCCTCTTCTCCAGTACAGTCTTTTTCTCCATACATTACTAGGATCATCATCGTTTTTTAACTAGTGATTCACTTAAACACACGTAAACAACACAAACATGGTAGTGGTTTGGTGTTTAAAGAATGATAGAGACCATACACGTGCAAGTAGTTGATATCTTCAACTTAAAAACCACAACTACCCATGCATTAACCACCTTTAACTATGGGCTCCATTTCTGGGATAGGGATAGGGATAGGGATAAGTGTAAGCTTGTAGCCAAACGGGGAATAATACAAAAATGATAAATGAGGTGCGGCCTTGTGTCGGGGAAAAGCCGCAATGATAGAAAACATAAGGCCTGTTTGGAGGGGGACAAATCATTTATTGCTTATTCCTATTTTTTTTTTTTGTTTACTTCAAAGTACATTTTTATATTACTATTTTAATGTGTTTTTTTAATTTGTGGTTTTATATATTTTGATATATTTGGCATTATTAGGGGAGATTTGATGAGTGTGGAAGACGTGATTTCCACTTTGTGGATAAATTGTTTAATTTATCGAGTAAACGTGGGTGGCATGAAGGATACATACGAGAGTTTATTAATTCCAGTTGGAAGTGATGTTCCTTGGAGCTCACGTTTTGTTTCATGAAATCTGAGTTTATTTGGTTTTTGCTAACTAATTCCTGACCTTATTTATATGAGGTAAATAAATAAATTTATATGTTTTTTTTATAAATTATTATGAGAAATTAATATTTAATAAAATGTAGCCACCTAAACGTATCAGAATACTATAAAAATATGTACATAAATTTATAACCATTACAATGGAATTTTAACAATGTTATTTTTTTAAAATTAAAAATTATTTAAAAAAAGAAAGAAAATTATTATATATAGAAATATATAGAAACTTGTTTCTTATATAATTGAGCAGGAGACAGAGTCCTTATTCTTACATGTGTATGCGTATGCATACACACTATCTAATATTTTCTGATTTTAAATAGCAACAAAATCAAATCATTTGCAAAAATTAAGGAGGCCTTTATCTCTAATTATGCATCTTTTGTAAGACATTAAACTTAAATTTATATTGTTTTATCCATTTTTTAATCTATTTTATAAATGAAAAGTACTCACATTTCAAGCAATAAGTTAGTAGTCGCCCATTATAATGTAAATATATCTACAATTTAAATCCACTCAGTCACCCATATTCTATAAAACAAATATTCCATAAATGAAAATGAAAATTAAAAAAACAAAATGAGATGGCATTGTCTCCAACACAACACATGACTCATGCGAAGCCACTTCAATTAAAAGTTGTGGTGGTGTTGGAGATTTTAGTCTTAATAAAAATAATAAGTGAGTGGGTATTGGTGTAGAAGAAGTCTATATCATTCCCAACACAAGGTTCCACATAAAGGGGACACTCACCCAACTATTTCTTTCCCTTTACTTTTAATTATTCATTAATCAACCACCCAACACTTCATTTTCAATTATATTGTCTCTCATTTACATGTTAGCATTTCAGATAAACTCAACTTCGATGGTAATAAGAGAGGCTCCACATGCACTATTGTCAATTAATGTTAATTGAGAGAATATGGTGTATGTGCTTTCAAATAATTTTGTAGTGAATAATGAGAAGAGAAGAATATGCAATTGCAAGTTGAATGGTGTCGTTGTACTACAATTAAGTATCTTCATTTTGATTTTTTGTTTTTCCAAATTATTATTGCAGAGAAAATATGATCGTCACCTACTACCTCCCATTATTATTTGGGCTTTTAATTCCGGCCCAATAGACTTGGGCCGGCTAAGAGAATCGATTCTTCAGATTCTAATAATTGATATATTAGACAATGGAACGACATTTACCGAAAGTTTGTGAGTAATTGATTGTAATGAAAACGAACACACAATACCCTTGGGTGGACACCAATCAAATTAACAATAATGTAGAAACAAATGATGATACGAGTAGTGGGGATACTAAAAATCTATTTGTATGATATGCGATGTAGATTTATCATGTGCCAAATTTCTCTAAATTGTGGCTAGGGTTTATATATCTAGATTTTTTGGACCACCCATTGTAGAAGACAATTACATGCACCAAACAAAACATAAAGCTGGTTTTATATTAACAGGGGAGGGGAGGGGAGGGGTTGAAAAATGAAGATGGGTCAGAATTCTTTTTTGTGATCTGGAACAGTGATATTGTTTAGGGACATGGTGTTTTTTTTTAGCAAATTGTATTTGTCGTATTCTCTGCAGTTATGTTAAAGACAGGGTCTGAATTGGATTTGTCTGCGTTTTCTGAGTTTGGTCGTTAGTGCTTCTTCGTCTGGTTTTGTTTTGTTTTGTTTTGAAATTTGAATGAAACATCTGAATTTTCTGGAGAAACCGTACGTATTTCTGCTTTTGAAATATTTGGATATTATCTTGAATATACGTCCATTGTATAGATGTTTGGCTAAAAATCGAAACAAGTATTTTTTTTATGTTTTATAGTTAAATATGTACATAAAGTTATATATCTGGTAGCAGTACTCCTCATTAAAGGCCCAGCCCATATGGAATGGTAAGCCCATTTATGTAACCATTAAATAATTTGGAAGTTAAGTAAATAAGGTGATATCTGAACATTTATAATCATTATCATATCATCTCAAGTGATATCTGAGCTCAATTGAGGCATTCCACTTGATCCTACCATTATCACAAATATTTGAAATTTAGAGTTCCAAGTCTTCCTTAGAATTCAATAAGTTCTACATGGTTGAATTTGAAGTTTAATTTAAAGAGTCTACTTTATTCTACTTTTATAAACGAGAATCATGACCTTTCTAAATAGAATTAAACTTAAACTTTAGATTTCGAGGTTTAATTTAAGGTGATTGATATCATTACTATTGTAGATTGAGTCTTTTAGTTCTTTGGGTATCAGATCTGAATCCAAACTAAGCATCATTCTGTGTCCATCTGAGCTTGTCTTCTCTTACTCTAAATTACAGTGATTGTTACCATAATTATTGTTAGGTGGAAATAGGTGGACCGAGTAATTTAACTTGATTTGCAACTAACTCTTCAGCGTCAATGACTTTTTTCTATGTTATTGCTCTCAATTTAAGGCAGTGAATGGTCCTACTATTTTGAGTATGCTGGAAGAGAATGTGTATCTTAGAGTAGTAAGCTTAGATTATAGTGTTTATGTCTTTGTTCTTTCTATCTTTGTATTCTCACTTCAAGGTAATGACTGATCTTACTACTGTTGAATCTTTAAGAGCAAACACAGTTTCTTTTAGTGTGCAAATCCTTTCGAGCACTCTGGTTATGCAGTTCATTACTGATTTATCTCAGTCTCTTACCTAGTATTCTGAATTTAAGGTAGTGGATGATCTTATTATTGTTGAATCTATGTAGGTGGATTGAGTACCTTACATTGCATTTCAATATATGTCTGAGATCGCTACTATTGCTGAATGTAAGTTAAAAATGCTTTGATGCGTTGGGATAGGTCGCATCACGAAATTCAATAACCTCAATTTAAGGTAGTGACTAATCCTACTATTATTGGTTGTAACTTTTGATGACACAGATCCTCAGTTTGAGTCATAGAATGAGTAGATCACCAAATTTATAAATTTTGGATTCTAACATCCATCCTTTCCTTCATTTGTTTGTCGGTCATTAGCATTTCGATCATATTTCTTCAGACTGCTTCATAAACATCTTCCATGAGCACATCTGTCATTTGCTGTCATTTTCTCCATCCTTGTAGCAAATGGACAGACTGTCCAATCTACTTAAAGAGCCAACATATGAGTTTTTGAGATTATAACAGAGAGTGTATTATTTGTAAATGGATGATGACTAGAATTACCTTGCACTCAATTTTATCAATTTAATTTCATCCTAATTTCTTACTATTTTGTTTACTCTACCTTATACAATTAGTTTTAACAAAAATTACTATGACAGTTGATTTTAATAAAACCTTAAAAACTCAATAATGCGTGTGTAAAACGCTCTAACTATTATTTCCTAAGAACCTATGCTACGATAAGGTAGACATTGCTTCTATCACCAATAAAAGCTCTTATGGATTTATAAATTTTGCTCTTACCCTTTTTCTACTTAGTAGTGTAAGACAATCTACAAATATAGTGGTGTACCAAAAAACTAGCATTGTTGCCCAAATGAGAAGAATGACACTTGGGATTTAATTGAGTCGCCTACATGGGAGTTAAATAAGTGAAGATTCAGTATCGACATAAAACCTGATAATAAATTGAGGTTTAAAGCACAATTAGTGGTTGGGGAGTATTCATAAAGTAAAGATGTCGATTGCGCTGAGATATTTTGTCGTCTCCATTTTAGGACCGTCAACCTAATTACCATTTGATGGCTTGATTGCCTTTAAAAATACACTTTCGTGTGACGAAGTATACTTCTAGAGTTTTTCCCTAAGTCATGTCTTTACTCCTACAACTATTGTTAGATGAAAAGGTTTTTATTACGCATTGATTTATCATTACTTTTTCATTTCCATTCATTCAATCATTTAAATATTATCACCATTGATCTCACACACACACACACACATATATATATATATATATATATATATGAGATCAAATATACGTTCCTAAATATTTAGAAGGTTTAAATACCACAACAACTTCCTTTTCACACTTAGAAGGGCTCAGGGCCAAATAATATATTTTCACCATCTTCCTTCGTTTAATTTCTTTTAGGCATGAACCATGACATAATTATAATTACAATACTCATGTCCATTGTGAAATCACAATTGTATCATTTACATAAAATCACATTTAAATAATATAAAAATTCTTTTAAATGGGCCTTTTAAACTTTAAAATACAATTATAGGCCTGTTTTTAAAAATATACAAAAACAAACTTTCAAAAGTTTGGTTTTCACTTCATACGCCGAGTTTATTGAAATACCCCTGAATTTTTACAAGTCACAAATTCTGTGAACTATGCTCACAGTCTATGAATTACGATCACATTTTGTGAATGACCTATAGAGTGAAAACCAAACTTTAATTTTGCAAACTTTTCAAAAATGGCCTATACTTGTATACTAAACTTTGTATGGTTTATAAAAAAATATTCCCTTAAATAATTCATATAGTTATTTTTATATCATTCACTACAACATTTTTAGCTTTTTGTGGCGTATCAATTGTGTCAGTATATTAAAAAAAAAACGCCACAATTATGTCAATCGTGGCGGTTCACAATTGAGGCGGTTCACCTTATGAACAACCACAAAATACATAATTGAGGTGGCTCACTATATGAACTGCCACGAATGATATAATTGAAGTAGTTCATTAATATGAACCGCCCCAGTTAAAAAATATAATTTTTAAAAATATTTATAAATAAATATAGAGTTTTATGACTTGGTAATGATATATATATATATATTTGCATTATTAGTAAAAAAAAAAATTATAAATAGCTCTATGGATCCACATAACTAAAAAAAACCACAATGTTAAGCGTTCTTGGTATAGGAGGTTGGGTTACCTTTTGAGAAATTATTTTTTGCTCATAGTTACATCAATTGTGGCGTTTTTCAACCGCCACAAACACAATATTTGTGGCATTTTTATAAGCCACAACTATATCACACCCGTGACGATCTAAAAGCGCCACAAATTTATTCGTCACCCCCTCAGTTGTGGCGGTTGAAAAACGCCACAAAAAGTAATTTAAAGCGCCACAAATGAGGATTTTTATTATAGTGATTTATCACTATAATCATGCCTACTAACATGTAAGGGTCACAAAACCACTTTTAGGTATCTCAAAGCATCATAACATGTATGGTTTAATATTCACAATATACATGCTATCATCATTTATTACATATCAAACATCATGTCACTAATCCAATTAATGCAACACAACCATTAAACAATAACAAATAATGTATATGGCTGAAAACGGAAATACGAACCTCGCATTTTAATGACTCACTTTGGGCTATTCCAATGAGTTTTTAGATATTCTCTAACATTGGTACAACACACTACAAGCATCACAATACCATACTAACACCATTAGACACTCGATTAAGGGTAATAATAAACTAATAAGATTAATGTTTTGAAATAGGCTAGAATCAACCCAAAAGCTTTCACTAACATCTTAGGATCATTTATCTAACATTTATTCAACTCAAGAACATCAATTTTGAAATTAATAAAATTATAGGGGTTTTAAGAAAATCCACCAGAGACAATAATGGAAGTTCAAATGCATAACATGTGATCAATTTCTTCTCACTTTTCAAGAATCAAAACACCATTTTCGAAATCAAATAGAGTAGAGTTGAAAATAGTTACCTTACACGTTAAAGGAAGAAGTTTAAGCTCTTAAACTCAAAGTCCCTTTTTGTAGTACATTTAGATGATGATAGAGTCCCTTTAGAAGTGATTTTTGGTGTTGGAAAAAATAAGATGAAGAAGAAGAGTGGAAATGAGAATGAACACTTAGGGTTCGGTTGGGATAAGAAGATGAGAAAAATTAGTAGCGAGAGGGAGATGAATAAGAAAAATGTGAGAAGGTGTTGTGGTGGAGTTGAGTGGAAAGTGGGACCCACTTATATTGACCACATGTGGGCTTTTAGATTGGAATAATCTCAATCCGATTCTCAAGTCCAAACTTAAAACCTTTCAATTCCACTCATTCTCAAATTGTAAACCTTATATTTCAAAATACTTTTATTTGACTAAAATGCCCATTTCCACCGTTTACAGTCTAGTTTCGAAAATAAAACTATATTTCATTTCAACTCCCAAATTCTAACAAAAATCGCATTTCAAAATGAAGGCTAATGTTCAGAATTTAAATCATCCCTCAAATTTTGTAAATATATTTCATATTAAAAATCCAGTTTCAAATTAAATTATTCACTTCCAAATTTAAATATCAAAATTGATCTTAGGTTTCAAATTTTAGTTTAAAATTCATAATCTCATAATTACCCTTAATAGTAATTTAGAATTATTCTGAGTTAGAATTTTCGAAAATAAAGCATACGAAAAATTTTAAATTTGTTTAAATCTATAAGCCCAATTTGTGGACCTTATATTAAAGGTCTACATATTGCAATAAAAACCTTCAAGTATAGATAAACATTCGGAAATTTTAATATATGTGTACATTTAAAGCAAGTTTCAAAAACCAAAACATTTGAACAATAATGAAAGTTCAAAAGTCACCTTCAATTTCAAAATGCAATTAAAAATTGAATGAACACTTCACCAAGCATTTGAAAGCTGAAAAATAGATTGAAAGATCATAGATGATGAAGAATCGGTTAGACTAAGTGAGAATTATGTGTGGAATTCAATTATAGAAGCTTTGAAGACAAAGCTTACCCATTTGAAAATTGATATTGTTGGAACACTTCTCTGAAGCGAACCCTAGGTGACGATTGATTAGGTGACGATTGATGAAAGATTGATTATTTAAGTGTGAAATGGGTGGGTTGATAAGATGAAAACTACAACTGCATATAACAGAGCATAAAGACATTTGTGTTGAACCTTGTCAATCGTGGAAATGTGAGACTGATTAAAAGAGGGACTGGACTAGTTAAATCTAATAAGGTAAGTGATAAAGAACAACCTTTTACTTGAGGAGCTCTGCAGCTTATCCTCTCCAGTGATCCTCTCCACTGTTTTTTATGAGGAACAACATATAACATGAGGAGCTCTGCACCTAATCCACTCCACTACTGCTTTTAGAAAGTCCAGCAAGTTATGCTTCTAGAATGTTCAAGCTATTATTAGTTAATGAAGTTTGTTAGAATCTGTTAGCCAACAGGCTAAATCCTAGAACCTAAGTTGTTAATTTGTTAGAAATTGATGGTCTATATCTCTTTAGTTCTAATATATAAAAACTAGTTGTCTTGTACTAATATTAGTTTTTAAGACGAAATATAACAAGCAGATCCTTTTGTTCTAAGCTTCACCTGTAATTTTAATGACTGTTTTTCTTTGAGACAATTCATTAAACACTTTATAAGTAGTCTTTGTGCAGTAGAGATGGAGCCGGGGGCCTATGGGTGTCATGCCCCCCCCTTTTTAATATAAAATAACTAATTTTAAATTATAAATAATATATATAATAATAATTTTTAATTTGTGGTTAGATATTAAAAAAAAAAAGTTTAAACTATAAATAAAAAGGTTTTAAATTATAAAAAATTTATATATGTTTAAAAAATTTATTTTATACTATAAATATTCTTATTAATTAATATAGTATACAACTTATATTATATTTTTTTAATATTTATTTCAAAATATTATACCGTACCACGGGGCGCTGCCCGCAACCATCAATAATAATCTTCGTATTCGCCCCATTCCCTATTAGCTCCGCTCCGTCGCTGTTGTGTAGTCTTTATTTTGAATCTTTTTAAAATCACGGGCTTTATGTTTGGGCTTGACCCTTTTTAAGTTCAAATCTTTTATAAGGTCCTTTTGGATATTTAATAAAATTTTAATAAGAAACGTTTCTAGTAAATGATTAAAAATAAAATATTAAAAACGCTGAAATTGAAAATAAAAGTAAAATTCATGAACAAATTAAATCCTGTTTAAAGTCACTATTTTACGGACTTTTAACTATCGGTTACTTTCGATTTCGATATGAAATTAAAAAAAATGAGACTATAAACCCTCAATATGAAATTGTAAAAAATGACTATTTTAATTAAGTATTTTAAATTTTTTAAAATAAATTAAAAATCATTTAAACTAAAATTATTTATTAAAATAAGGTAATAAATTTTGTATATTGTGTCGATTTTAACTCCACATTAACCCATTTATTATGTGGGGATTAATTAAATAATAATAATATTTATTAAAAAATATATTATTTTCAATTATTTAAATAATATATTTATAAATATAATACTAAATATATATAAAATTAACTTAATATATAATATAAAAATGTAAAATAAAATTATTATTATTATATATTTAATAAACTATTATTAATTAATAATTTAACGAATTTATTATATTGACACGAACGTGCCAATCCATTAAAATTTCAACGGATATGTAGGGTGAACTTAACCTGCCGTGACCCAATTTACTACCCTTACATTAAAATCACTTTCATTTAAAATTCTTTATAAATTATAGGCCTTGCATTATTCTAAATTTCTTCGCTGCTATGATCACAATAAAATCTTTTTTAATTTTGAAATTAAACAATACTATTATTTTATACAATGAGTTGAAAAACAAAAATTTGTGGAAATAGGGGTGTTTGTTATTTTCGCTAGAAACAAATACAGGAAATGGTCTGAGAGAGGGGTTGGAAGATGATCCAAAGTCGTAGCATTTTATAATCGATCTATTCCATAAATATTGATATTTCCACCTTCCGATGTTTATATTCGCAAAGCTGTGTTGGTCAATATTACTGTAAGAATGATACACAAACTTATATAAATATGGGAAAAAACGATGTCCAAAGAATGGATAACAAATTTGAAGGAAGCTATAAATGGAGTTTGGTGCAGTTTTTAAATTGAAATAAAAAAGTGGAATAGTAATAGGAATGGGTAGAGTTGCATGGGTTTGGCTAAGGACAAAGAGCATGTAAAGAAAAGATTGAAAGTAAAATAAAAATTTGTTCTTTTTAAGTATGTATAGGTACTGGTATAGGGTTGATATAGGGTACATACATGACAGTATCACAGTGCAGAGTGAGTGGCAGTCAGGGAGTGACCTGTACAAACTACAGAGTTTTCGGTGACTCATTTATTTATCTCCCAGTTTCTTCATGCACTCATGATATATATATATTTTTTTAAAATTATTTAAAGCAATATTTTCTAAATATTTACTTTTTGTATTTTACGATTCTAATTTTAAGTATTTTTAATTATATATAAAAATATATATATAATAGTTTTATATTTTTAAAATAATTATTCAATTATTATTTTAAAATATACATGTGAAATCAAATTAATTATTTCGAATACAAAATATTTTTTCTCTTATTTAGATTAATTCTAACCCAACTACCCTATCTTATTTTTAAGGAAAAAAAAATTATCAAAACAAATCCAACACATCCATACTATTATGAATTTCAAGAAATTTTAGAGTATTTGTATGGACATTCTCACTGTTAATAGTATTTAACTTTCCACCACATTATATTGGAACTATTTGTAATATAATAATATTAAATTAAATTATATATTTATTATGTTATATTATTAATTTAATTTATATTTATTAATTTACCATTTAAAATTATTAATTTTAAAATTAAAATTTAACCGTAAATATTAAAATATTTATAACTTAACCTTAAAATAAAAATAGGGTATGAATATAATTGAAATGAAAATCAAAATAAAATAATAAAATATACCTCATATTTGAGATGGGGTATCAGCATGGGTTAGAATTGTTCCGAGAAATCCCAGCCACCACAAGATTCACAGTCGTTTGGCTAAATCTGGGAGGTCCTTAATGAATAATCATTCAGATTTATTCAGATTTATTTTTTCTTTTGGTCTATTTAATCCAAACATATTAAACTGAAACATCTAGACGAATAAATGCATGCAACAAAGTTTTGAATTTTATTTTTTTTACTTATTATTATTTTTTAAATTGATCTGAAATTGAAAGAAATGAAAAGGTTTTGGAGAGGTGATGTTGTATGCAATGCAAGAAGCAGGTGAAATAGTGTAAAAATGATTACAGAGAGAGAGAGAGATTTTGAAAAGATAAAAGTGATGGAGTGATTTGAGGGGATCAGTCTCAAATCAGCCGCCAAAGCTAAGTATGGCATGTCTGCATTTAATGCAAATATATTATCAAATCCTCCATTTTCCTCTTTTCATCATTAACCATATTTTTTAACCAACTTCATACTATAAACCCCCCTTTCTTTTCACACATTTCCCTTCAACCTAATCACTGTCCTCTAATCAGTACTTATTACACCTATACACCCTGCCCTACACTCGCCATCACCATATCCATATCAATATAAACATATATTCACATTTGTGTGTCCAAAATCAAACTAAGCCCTCTCACATCACCTAATATGGCGACAACAGCTACAGACACTTCTCTTTCGTCTTCAAACCCGAAACCGCTCAACCCACTTGCCGTTCCTTTCAAGCCAACGGCGGTTGTCATCTTTGCTCAACACCGTTATTGGGTAACTCTCAACAACCCCTTCAGACCTCTATGGCTTCCTTACTATATCCAACCCAAAATCCAACAATACAATATAAACACGCAGCCTTCTGCTACCCCTGAGAAGCCTGTCACTCTCAAGAAGATCAAGAAATGGGCTCCTAGAAAGAGTCATGAGGATGATGAACCCGTTTGTCGTTTTGAGTCCATGCTCTCTGGGAAGACTTCGTTGATGATTAGAAATATTCCCAATCATTTATTGTGAGTGAGTTTGTGTACTTTTTATGATCGTGTTTTGATTTCTAGGGTTTAACGTGTTAATATTTGTGATTGGCAGTAGAGAGGACTTGTTGAGGCTTCTTGATATTCACTGTCGGAAAGAGAATTCTAAGGAGAAGTTGGTTTGCAGGTCCGCGTATGATTTTCTCTATCTCCCTATGGACTTCGGGTAACATTAAATTTACTTTACTCATTTTTTAAAATCACTATGGGTTAAAGAGTGAGACTTACGATAGTTGTTCAATGTGGTGGTGTTAGTTTTGGCGCGAATCTGGGGTATGCGTTTGTGAATTTCACAAGCAGTGCAGCTGCTGTTAGGTTCTGCTTAGCGTATGATAAATATGAGTGGGAGGTTTCTGTTCCTGGACAGAAGAAGAAAATCTGTGAAATCACATGTGCCACTATTCAAGTAAGTTTCATATATAGTACTACTTTGTGATTGTTTTATGGATTATTTTTATGATTGTCATTTGGAAATAACCAGGGCAAGCATGAGATGGTGAAACATTTTGAACAGTCTAAGTTCGGGTGTCACACAGCACGGTACCTTCCGGTGATGCTGTGTCCTCCCCGCGATGGATTTAACGTCACTAAACCCGTTACGATTGGGAAATGGGTCGGGTCTGGTTCACCACCTCCAAGTAATCTCAGGAAGGTGAGGCTCTCACTCAGGAAAAAAGCATTACCCGACACCAACCAATGAGACTCTCTTTTCTTGTATCTTTTTTAGCATTTATGTATGGTTAGGATTTGGCATGTTGATGTTATGTTGTGTGTATTAAATGTAGCTTGTGTTTTCATTGTCTCCCTGGAACGTTCGTTTTGTGAACAAGTCGGGGCTGTCTGGGGTGAAATGGAAACATTAGTTGTGTAGTGTTCTACTTCTGCTGCTTGTTTTACTCAATGTGGCTGCAAATGTCGGAGTTTTCATCATGTTGGTATTATGACTTTGTTTTGGAATGAATATTCCGTTGCCGATTATATTGCATACCTTACTGGGATCTGGCATTGTTATTACTTGCATTTCTTCAAATGTCTTGTTGAGGATGTTGACTTCTTCATGATGGTTCAGAATAGTTTCTTTGATTGAAACTATGGGCATTGATATTTGTCCAATTCATTTACGATTTACCACGACGCCAAACAGTACGTCGCAATGTCTCAATTCAATTTTCATGGGCCGTTTGTAAAGTAATACTAATACACTATAACAAGAAGAGAATGTTAGTCTAGTTAAGATGGAACATATAAATGGCTACTTGATCCTAATGTAACTGGATTATTTGTTTCGGATCTGTTTATTTTTATTTATTTTTTACACTTATATACTCTTTTTTTTTTTTTTACTCATTACACTTTCTATTTACATGTTTTTTCATATTTAATTTTTATGGTACAAAAAATTATAATAATTTTATATCTAGAAAATAGGTACAAAAAATTATAATAATTTTATATCTAGAAAATAGACATTAAAACGAATAAAACGATCTTGATTATATTTCTCTTTATATTTAAATAATAACGAATAAAATAAGATCTCATTTGACTATATTTCTCTTTACATATAAATAATAACAAATAATAACACGTATACATAATAATATACAAAATAAGATCATGGATGAATAAATAATAACACTTATACATAATAATAACATACGAAATAAGATCATAGATGAATAGTGGCTACATAAGATCATGGATACAGAAATAAGATCATGGATGAATAGTGGCTACATAAGATCATGGATACATAAGATCATGGATACAGAGGAATTATATATGTATATGACTTTTTATAAAAAAAATTATTTATTTTATTTTATTACAAAAATATCATTATAGATAAAATATTTTATAGTAATATATAGCTATGGTTAGTTTTAAAAAGGAAAAATGTTATAATAAAATATTATAATAAAGAAAGGTTAGTTTTAAAAAATGAAAAATGTTATAATGAAAATATTATAATAAAGAATAGGGTTAATTTTAAATAATTACTACAAGTTTGTTTAATTCTAAAAATAACAAAAAAAAAATTGAGTATTTTTATTTTACCATTTTTTTTCATAAATAAATAAAAGTTACCTCACATCATTTAACTAAAAAATGATAAAATAGAGAAAACTCAAACGAGTGTCAATTTTTTTTTATTATTTTTAAGAATTTAGTAAATATAGGGTGGTTTTTTTAGATTAAATTTAAAGAATAATTGTTGCATAAATGTGTGACTATACTTATTGAATTTACTTTTAAACAAGAAAAATGTTCTAGTGAAATATTATAACGAAGAATAATTGCTGCATAAATCTTTGACTATAGCTATTGAATTGGATGCAAAAATTGATTCGAAAAGAATGAAAAAAAAAATTCTTTTTAATAAAATAAGATCTTACTTGACTATATATATATTTTTTTACATATACAGAAGTCACAACTTGTAAGATTGGTCGAACAGAATAAAATCTTTTTTTACTATATTTTTTTTATAAATAAATCATAACATGTGAAATAAGATTGATCGATAAACAGATAAACAGTGGCAAAACCTTAATGTCGAAAGTAATTAGGGACGGAGATAGTACTTTTTTTTAAATAAATTATATAATTATTAATCTTAACTTCACATCATATTATTATAGGTTATAAATGATTTTTTTTAATAATCTATTTTAATATATGGGTTTGAATTTTAATTTTAAATTTTAATAAATATGTAATTTTTTTAACCTTTTGAATTATACTATATAATAAAACTTTTTTTAATGTTGTAGTGGTTCGGAACTACAGTTGATCTGGACTGACTGAACCGGATGGTTCAAAGTTCGATGAAGACCGATTTCAAGTATTAGGGGATCCTGCAAAATGGGAAAAAATAACGTTCGAGCGGCGGTGTGGTGTATGTTGTAGACATTCCGACGGTCGATTCAGATTTGAACTTAAACGATTTGATTAAAGAAAGTAACAGAGTAATTATTAACTTCTTGTGGATAAATGTTCTTGTCGGAAGGAAGAGACTCGGTAGGAGGTGACAGACACCTTGTGAAGCTTTGGGCTTGAAGGATTATGTCCTTGGAAATGACCGGAGCCTGGGACGGTAAACTGGAATGTGATCGGAGACAATTAAACGTGAGAGACTCGATAGTGCTTATCAATATTGATTTTTGTAGCGTTTCCGAAAAGAAGAGACCTTATCTCTACAGCGAATGAGCCTTTTATTTGTAGAAGGTTTGGAACCTGTCGTGTGGATCTTGCCGAGATCTTCGAGGAAAGATCTCCGCAAGATCCCGGATTCGATAGCAGGTGATTTGGTCATTTTTGACTGAGCTTGAAAGGTGGTGGGCTGATGAACCTCTCGTTAGAATTTGGCCTTTTGAAATATTGGGCCTGAGCCTGCTATCCATATTGGGTTTGAGTGTTCGTTCCGAACCCGATTGAGAATATTTTGGCCATAAAAAAAATATATATATATATATTTTAATGAATGATTATTAGTAAAATGGTATTTACTTTTATTCTTTATAATTAAATATTTGTTTTCATATATAAATTAAAATTTTGGTTAGGTAGATTGATAATGATTATAATTATAAATAAAATAATACTCCATATACCAAAAGAAAGGCAG
Organism: Cardiospermum halicacabum; assembly: GCA_031304145.1. Lineage (NCBI taxonomy): Eukaryota > Viridiplantae > Streptophyta > Magnoliopsida > Sapindales > Sapindaceae > Cardiospermum > Cardiospermum halicacabum. The sequence goes on from CM062394.1 coordinate 3,740,735, forward strand.
TCAAGCCCCAGCCCGCGTTGAAAATATCCTGCCTCCTTAGGTCACGTTTGGTACGCTGGACTAGAATAGGATTGGATGGGATAATTTAAAAAAATTATCCCATCTCATGTTTGGTGCTGCTAGGATAGGTTTCATTAAATTATCCCATTACAAATTATCCTCCCTTGTCCTACAATTTTCCATTCCATTTCCAACATGGGATATTTTATTTATCCTCCCTACTTTGTCTCTCACCCACCTAAATATCATTATTTATTCATTATCTTTTATTATTATTATTATTATTATTATTATTTATTCAATTCATATTATTATTTTATTATTTATTATTATATATGTATTATTTTATTATTATTTATTCATTTATTATTATTATTATTTCACTATTTAATATTATTTATTCATTTATTATTGTTAATTAATTAATTAATATTATATTATAATAATATCATTTTATTATTATTTATTTATTCATTTAATTATTATTTTATTTATTATTATTTATTTATATATATTAATACTATTATTATTATAACTATTATTATTTTTTATTCATTTATAATTATTATTATTATTTTATTTATTATTATATTAGTATTATTTATTCATTTATTACTATTATTTTATTATTTTATTAATGTTTTATTCAGTTATTACTATCATATTATTATTTTATTTGCTATTATTAATATTTATTTAGTAATTATTATCCTATCAAATCCTACGAGACACCAAACATGGGATGACATTAAAATTTATTTAATCCTATGTCATCCCACTCCATGTCATCCTATGTCATCCAATCCTATCCTGTCCTACGTACCAAACGAGCACTACCTTATCCGGCAACACATTATTTTTGTATTTATTAATATATATTATTGATTTAACTTTTATTTAAACATGTGGAATGATAATAATATACTTCCCCGTTTCTATATATTTGCAACATGCAACATTTCAATAGTGTATATTATTTATTGATCAATTTGTTTTCATGTGTTATTCCTTATGTATAAGGAAAAATATAGTTAAGTAAGGTCTTATTTTATTCGTCATGGTATTTATTTTTTAAATATTAAGTTTATATAATTTTTAATTGTATATTATTAAAGATATTTACCGTTAAAGTTAAACATTAAATAGCGTGCCCACATGAAATGTTGCAAGTATTCGGAAACGGAAGAAGTATATAATTATAAATGCTCATTAAATTTATCTAGATTTAAAGCTAATAATTTCGGTGACCATCAATCAAGATCTGAATTATATATTCTCAAATAAAATACAATCAAAATTGTAGAATATAAAATACAATCAAAATTGTAGGATATTTTAATGTGCTACAACCATACAACTATCATATCCAAACAATCATCCACTCCTTCAAAATAAAATATAAATTGCGGACTACCCATGATCAGTGCACGGGGTCCAGATGGTGTCTGTTTTAATGCATTGGTGAAACGCTCCATTGTGGGAGACTTGATACTTTTTAGGACCATGGAACGAATGCTTTATCACACTTGAGGATGTTAAAAAACCAACCATTCATTCTTTTTATATCTCCATTACATCGATTCAATTACCAATTTTAGCGGTAAATAGAACCGTAACCACCTCGAAAACACGACTGCAATCGCACCAAGTACATGTTGATTAGAAAAATTACATATGATAAGTATTTGATTAATTCTTATATTCCATTTTCATCGATTTATGATACCATAAATATAAATGCACTATGATAAAAATGGCAAAAGGTTGGCGGTTCAGACTGGGTTGCCCAGGTTAGAGATATCCTGCCAGCCTAATGCCTCGCCTGATTACAGGCCAACACTGACCCAGCGATTCATCTATCTATCTTATCATTTTGAATGCAACCTGATGTGATGTGGTACAACAACAGTGAAAACTATGGGCTTCAAGGCTCACTGAAATTAGGGCCACAATCAAATATGGACCTAATTCTAGAAATTATCCCAAACTTCTTCAGTGGGCTTGGCTTACATATTCTCAGAGTGAAATGCAAATGATCAACATGCTATGGACCAACCATGATCAAGCGCCTAGTTTAATGGCATATAAATGACAGAAATCTAGATAGATGAAAGAAAACAATGTATATGCTAAATACATTTAGCAAGGGATCAGATTTAAAATTACATGTACCTTGTACTTGCATGTATTTCTGCAGAATGTGGATGTATATTATTGCTTTGAAATAAAGAAACTCAAACTGATGCGAATTCCAGGCCATTCATAAAACATATAATGCCATAACTGAAGACGATAAAAGAATAACAAATGCACAACTAAATTTCATGTCCTAAGCCCAGAAACTAATCAAAGAACAATTGTTTTCAGTTCTGCAAAGCATCCCTGTATAGAAATGACTACAACACAAACTAAAAGCGGTGGTTGAATACATAAATTCAACAACGAAAACAACATTACAAATGAAAAAGCATGGACCAGAGGAAACAAAGAAGTAGACTACTCCAAGTTAACAAACCTAAATGGTTCTAATAACTCATCAGTTAAAACAGCAACTTCAATCTCAAGAAACAATTTAAAGGGCTGATTTAAATAAAGTATCAGAAGCAAAACATCTCAGCTAAACAGTTACTAGAAGAACTGTTCTGTGGCAACCAACGAATTTACATAACATTGATACACCAATGTACTGATTTCAACATACCAAAAAACTGCATAATGTGATAAAGCATTGAATCAACGAGGAGCTTTCTTTTTGCCAGGAATACTAACTCGCTTACCTTTCAATGTACGGCAATTGTTCTTAGTGTGCTGGCCTCTGCAAGGCAAACCTTGAATGTGCCTTATTCCACGGTAGCATTGAATCTCCTTCAATCTCCTTATAGCTAGTGCATTGAAACGTCTCTGCAGAAACCCAAAACCAAAATTGAATTCAAAACCGATTTAGTTGTTTTGTGTATTTAAATTTCTATACAATTACCAAATCTCCTTCAATCATGTACTTGGAGACTTCGTCACGAAGCGTGATGAGCTCGTCTTCGGATAAATCTTTGGTGATTTTGTTCTGCATATTGAGATCAACAAGAATCTGACGAGCTCTGGTGCGTCCAATTCCGTGGATGTACTGAAGAGAATACTCGACTCGCTTGTTGTTCGGTATCTCCACACCTCCGACACGAGCGCATTTGATGCTCAGGCTTGGATACTGCGATTTTGATAACAATAAAATTAACTAATTGGAAACGAAAAGCCCTAATTCAAAAAGAAGAATCACAGAGGCGACCTTGAGCTGGTTGGAGAGCGGAAGAGAGAGAGAATTGCTGTTGCGTGCGTTGCAAATGATGGAAAGTGAAGGCGCCAGTGGCATTGCAAGTGTTTGAGCCATTTTCTCGGCAACCAAACACTATCTCTACTGCGTCAATACTCAGAGAGAGCTGAGGTTTTGCTTGCTTGCGGGACTTATCCTGATTAAACGGAAATGATACGCTACTTCGCTGACCAGGATAAGATTTGCTGATTATTGGGCTGGGCTAAATCTATTATACTGGATTCCATTAAAAGGCCCATAAACTGGTGACCAATAAAATAAACCATGAACCTTTCATGAATCGAATAAATGTTACAAAATTCAACTAGCAAAGCCATCATCTTTACGTTTCTATATTACGATACACAAACGTAAAGATGGTTGGGCTCTCTTAAAATCTATATAAATACACGTGGAACAAAACTGGTTAACGAAACTCTGATCAACAAAACAAATCTCATCTTTCATGAGAAGACATAGCAATTACAAGCGTGTAAATCTGTGATTATTAGTTCATTTGAAATGAGTGAGTGATCAAAGAAGCCAAACCTTCTAACTATCGAAATCGCAACGCAATATATAAGTCGATCGTGTGCTGAGCTCCTTTGTAAATTGTGAACACAAAATGAAGACAAGCAAGTACATAATAATACGGTGGTCGATCATACTCGCTCTTCAACTATTTGTTATCATTTCTTCTTCCACTAGCTCCAATGATGACAACAATGGTGTGACTGCAACTCCGAGCGATTCAAGTGGTTCAAGCGAGGGAGATGGTTGGAATTATAGATGCGGATGTGGCTCTTCCCCTGATGGAAATTGGAACTACAATTGGGGTGTTGGTGAAGGGCCTAGTGGTGATACTATCAGCTTTGGGTCGGGTTCGGGTCATGATGATCAAGGTGATGAAATTGGATTTGGTTGGGGCTCGTCTGGTGGTGGTGTGTCGTATGGGTCTGGCGGTTTCGGATTTAGTGGTGGTGTCAGCGGAAATGTTGGTGATGGAGAGTCATGATTATAATTATTTTTCGTATTACTAGTCTTATACTTCGTTTTTATATTTACACAATAAACCAATTTATCAATGTTATTGCAACTCACCCAATTCAATAACAATAATACCTTATTGCAATTTCACTCTATTACATATCAATTTCAGTTCGGTACATTTTAAGTATTAAATACAAAACATTAAAGAAGTCTGGTAAGAATCAACTGCAAGTCCTCAACACTAACAGCACCGTCACCATCGCCATCCATAGAAGCAATAATCTCCCGACAAGTACTCAAAGACATATCAGCTCCGACATTTTCCATAACAGCATGTAAATCATCTCCAGTTACAAACTCATCCTCACCTGCAACGACATTAACCGACTCCAAAACTCTTCCAAACAGATTCGAGAGGCTTCCGAATTCCATGTCTTTAGTGTTCATGTCCAAAAACTCCTCCAAGCTCAGTAAACCGTCCTTATTACCATCTCCTTCTCGCATCATGTCTGTAACATCTTGTCCGGTTGTTTTGTAGCCGAGCGAACTGAGAATACCTCCAAGCTCCTGAGAGGTGATCGCTCCGTCGTTGTCGGAATCGAAGGCTCTGAATGCCTCCACTAGACCCATGACGTGGCTTAGCTTCTCGGTTTCCGCTGAGAGAGATTGGGATTGAGGTTGAGCCATGTTTTGGTGATTTGACGACGTGTTTGCGTTTTGGTTGATTTGATGATTGTGCGTTTAAATAGTGGTGGTTAGGTAGATATTGCTATGCCAGTGTGTAGATTATTCTTGTTTTTGGTATCTTTGTGTCGACATAAAGAGTTTGGTTCTGATTCCCACTTATCAATTCTAGCATCTTGGATTGGACCAACATTGATATAGTTGTGTATAGTATTTTCTTCTCTTTGAAATTGCTACGTAGAGAATGTATATTCAAGCTTATTGATTACAGTTTTTCGATTGATTTGTTGTGAGGTGAGTGGGTTCCTTTAATAAGCATCTTTCGGCGTTCTTTAGGTTAGAATTGGGCTCATCCTCAACTTATCTTGGCTTCTTGGGCCTTTATAAGGAAACTGACCTATAGTATCCAATACAATCCAATCTCCCGTGCATATATAACACTACCTTGATGTGTTTGTACAGTTTCGGTTTGCGAATCAATAAAATTAATTTTACGACCGACTTCACAACATAATACTTCACACCATTTTCCAGACATGCTAGTTGTATGGGCTGATGAGGAGAGGCTGAGAAATGTGATGGATTGACCTTGGTCATGGGCTGGTAGATAGACGACCCAGCCCAACATATAAGGTCCTTAACAATCATATACATCCATATTCATTAATCTATCTCTTAACTAACCGCATCTCCCATGGTTCAATAGATTAAGACATATGTGACATGATAAATAGAGGGTGTGAATAATAATGAGTTAAAAATATTATTTTTTTAAGGAAAAAAAATTAAAAACAGTTCATAATAGTAAGTGTCTATTTAGATTTTCCTAATTTATAACCCATTATAATTAAACTTTTTTTTCCTTTTAAATTTATAATTTAGGTAGAAATAAGGTAATTACAATTTAAAAATATTAAAAAGACTAATTCACACCGTCAACTAGGACGTCAAAAATAAAAACTCTACCTCAGACTCTATTATTTTTTCTATGGCATTATCAGATACATTATGAATTCACATTGCCAATGAATTTTTTAAATAAAAAATCCCGAATATTCACATAAACATAAAAATTAATAAATCCACATCCCAATGGAGTTGCTCTAATATCTCCCCCATTCATAAAAACACAATACACTATTTTATTAAAATTCAAAACTATTTTATTAAAATTCAAAACGCACACACCCCAAAACTAACATAATCCTAAAAGAACAACACACCCTAGATATTTCAAAGGTACGAAGATACTAGCTAGAGAGCTCTAGCATAAGCCTTCAATAATTATCAACATCAAGCGAAAAGAAACCTGATACATCACAAGAAGATGTGGTAATATTATTTCATTAATTACAAGTTGAGTATACATAGACCCGACACAAGAAGTTAGTCCATCTTTTCATGAACCAGTAGATTGCGAGTGGACCAACCAAATTTCACTTGTTATTGTCCTTTCCACCTAAAGAATCTGACCACTCTTTCGTGTGAATTCCACACGCAAAATTTTTCAATGTCATGACTTGCGAGGCTGTGAGCGCATGCAACTGGGGTCTATGTACTGAAGATGACATTGACTCAGAAAGGCATATTATAGGTCAATGGTGCGCATGCATGTCATCTTCAATTAAAAATCAATCACCTGGCCACTCATATTTAAGCAGCCAAAGACATAAACCCACGAGCTACATTAGTCATGTACTGTGGTTGTATTAGTTGATATTTGGAATAGTTATTAGTGTGATTTATATATGTCTCATCTAATCACTCCAGCTGCATTGTTTGAAATAGGAAAAAAAATGTCGCTCTCATTCCTGAAAATATCAAAATTTGTCTATATAATGCGCCACAAATTTCCTAGCCGCTGTTTCATTTTCGTATGGGTGCTGGACTTGACTATAAATAGGGGGCCTTTATTTTATATGCCAATGACCTCTCATTTGGTTCCTTATTCAGAGAATGTAGTAAAATATCTACGAGGACTTTTAGTATCTATAGATCATAGATAAGTGTAGGAGAAGGAAGTTCAGATATCATACAAACAATCAGCTAGATCTAAAACTATTTTATTTATTTTTTTAGAAAATATATTCTTATCTAAAAAGTATTTTCAAAGATTTTGAGATAAATAAATATTAAATTAATATAAATATTATACTATTTTTTAAAATGGTTAGAAATTTCAAAATTTTAAATTTTTTAATTTTAAGGTTTTTATTAATTAGAATTAAAATCTCAAATAATTTGAACTCCACTGTTTATAAATTTTTTGATAATGAATATTAATAAAATAAAATAAAAAATAATTAATATAAATTTTAGAAATTTTCGTATACTGAATTTAATATTTTTATTAAATTTTCTATAAATCAAATCTTCTTTAATATTTAAAGCATACAAATTCCTAATTATCTCATTTCAAATAGTTATAAGTCTTCTTGGACTCCTTTTAATCTATGTCTAATAAATTTTTAATTTTACACCAGATAGTTTGAGGGATCTCTATGTCCAACGTACATGAATCTATTTCCTTTTTTATCCTTTTTTTTTTTATTTCCGATACGTCAACTTTTTACTGACTTTTATATTCAGATTCTTATCTTCATATTCATAATGCTCATTCAATTTGTTTTTAATAAATTTTAAAAATAATAAAAATATATCCAAATAATTTGCCATTATTTTAGTAAAAGAACAAACATCTTTTTATATATACAATATATATTCATTTATATGAATTAACAATTTTTTTTTTATTTATTTAATTATGTTCAATGGTGACACTTCAATTGTAAAAACAGTGGATTAAGTTAAAAAAAAAAAAAAATACAAAAGAGAAACATACCTTCCGAGTCCGGCGTCGCATGTAATAAATAGGTATATGTTCTTTGGAAAAAGAAAGAGCCATCAAAATACCACTCATAAACTATATAAGGTTCATGGTCCATTTGTCAATTTTATTTTACTTTATATACCAGAAACTAAAATATCTTCCCCAGATTCATGAATGACGGAACTACTAGTAAAAGAAACGCACTTTTGATTTGACCAGACACTTTTGAGTATTATATTTGAAGGCCATCATTGACTGATTAATTAATTTAATTTAATTATAGCTAAAATGGTGATTATAAATAAAACCAGGGCAAGTGGTGTGCCCACAGCTATAATGAAAACGACTCACAATTCGTCGTTTAATGTTCAAAGACAGCTGGGCATGTATATTGTAAATTAGTAGTGGCGTTCTCCACCCAATGTTATTGGAGCCAATCTCCAAATTCTGTGGATTTAACAATTAGCAACTTCACCAACTAACATGTTACTTAATTATCAAACATTATGTTATATTATACACTAACCTTTCTTCTTAAAATAATATTAAATTAAGGTATGACGTAACATTCATCAATTTGGTGCCTTTAACATTCGTATTATTTTATTTTGAGAAGCCAAGTGAGATCAACGGTCTAAGCAGCAAGTTACAAGCCTTAAGTTCATGTTTTGGAGAAGTAGCTATCGCAAAGATTTGTGTGATGTGCAGTATATTCGATCCATATTCTAATAAATGAATAATAAAAATAATAATAACAATATAAAAAATAAATAAAAGGGATGGGGGCACATGCATGGCAATGAAGCCAAATGTTTTTTGTAAAACGTGATATAAGAAATGAATAAAGACAAAGATGATGAGAGAAAGGTCACCAAAGAAATCGATCTGACCCTTGAGCAATGTTTAGGGCTCGCCGCAACATGAATTCCGGACGCGGCGGTCGTCATTTTTAATAATAATAATAATAATAATAATAATAATAATAATATTATTATTATTATTATTATTATTATTACTATTATTATTATTATTATTTGAAGTGGAAAATATATAATACCCAATCTTTTGTGAAGATAATGTTATGTCATGTTTTGATACATGACATGATGACAGTTTTGTTACATGAACTGATGATGATCAGAGTAGAAGAGTGGTTCTGTTATGTTATGCCTGAACTATAGACGGCAGAGTTACAGACTGATTGTGCTATGTAAGTAAATGTTGCCTTTGGAGAATGGAAAAGACACCTTAAACTTCATCTATCAGAATCTCACATGTGGGAGACCAGGATTTGTGGTAAATTGGTTATGGACAAGGCAACTTCCAATCTTCTCCAACCATTTACTCACTCACTGCCCACATAATATTATTAATTCTATGGATCTGTTATTGTTTGTATTTTTCACGGTCTCTAACTTATGTAAGGGAAAAGACAAATGAATGGATAACATATAGGAATGCTTAATTTTATATATACAAAAAGATTTTTATTTGTCCTAAAGCACCCTTTTACATTTTACAGTAAGAGGGGCAGAAAAGATGAACCAATTGTTCGACTTTTCTTTGGAGGAAAAACAAAACAACAAACGAACAGTGCATACTACTAATATTTACATCAACCCAACCAAACCAAACCAAACCACCAAAAACCGCTTGCTCGACATCCTCTTCTCTTCAAACTTGTTTAAAACACCAACAAAGAATTCTTGGTGTCGTAATTCATCTTCTCCAAGTTAGGCTGGACCGCGAATTGAATCATCGGTGGAGGTCCACAAGCCAAAGCCAGAGTATCGTCTGATCCAATTGGAACATGCTCCCTCAGGATATCTTCCGTGATGAACCCCGTACTGTATTTCCACCCTTCCTTGATAGAATCTTGAACCACATACCACACCTTCACTCTCTCGTGCTTCTCTGCCCACTCATCAAGCTCGTCTCTTAGCAGAATATCATCTTCTGTCCTGTTTGCATACACGATGAAAACCTCTGTTTCGTCTTCAGGGTCCTTGAGTATAGCTTGAACAACTTGATAGATAGGTGTTATTCCGGTCCCACCTGCCAACATTGCTAGCTTTTTGCCGAATTTGGGTTTCCCGTGAACCATGAAGTTGCCCCGACCCATGTATTCGATATGACCCAATGGACCCTTCACATCTAAGAAAGACCCAACCGCCATTGAATCCAAATACTGTGACATCAATCCGCCGTTTGGGAATTTCGGATGCTGTCCCTTGTAGTAAACCTTTACCACCAAATCGAAGTGGCCCACTTCGTCGACGGAAGTTGTCGGAGTGTATGCTCTCATACAAAGCTTGTCGTCAATCGTGGCACATAAAAAAATGTGTTTTCCGACTGGTAATCCGAGTACCTGATCTTCAGATGGTAATGCGAATCGGAAGAGACGGACATCGTGTGATATCGAGATCTTCTCGATCAGCTTACACGGGACTTTTTCTCTTGGGACAAGAGCTACGGTTTTAGCTGGAGGAGTGATTTCTTTGATCGGAGCTAAATGGGTAACGACATTGGTCGCGCCATGAACAGATGAGTTAGGAGATGACGTGGCGGAATCTGAACCGTACCCAGTTGTTATCAGTTCACCGATTCGGTAATCCTCAAGCATTTTCTTTGCTTTGTCGGAGTGAATCGCGTCGAATTCTTCGGTACAATCGGTTCCAGCGTTGATGAGAATACTGTCGGTCCCACCTGGATGGTCTTGGAGGAAGCGAGTACAGTCGTAGATGTGTCCGTGGACAATGATCCAAGCTGAGTCAGCAGTGTTGTGTTTTTTCACTTCCGACAAGGAAAATGTTTTGGAAGCCGTGTTCATGAATGGTGACGACACACTCTTCTTCATAGACGGATTGGCTTCTGCTGCAGATTTCTCTAGATGTCTCTCTTTCGCCATCCATCCACCGGATTGATTGCCGGGTTGTGTCGGGTGTTCGAACACGATCCCGATTTCTCCCTTGTGTGGCTTACACATGTTTGTTTTCACTCGGAACCAACAATTGTTCATCATCCCCTGTTCAATGTAACAATTACTTCATTAGTCAACAAAGTCAAATCACAATTACCATTAGTCATGGGAGAATATAGAATCTATTCTTTCTAAGTTGGGTCCACAGTAGACTTATGGCTATAAATTATTGAAATTGGAGTAGCAAAAAGAGTTTATAGTAAAATTATTTTATTCTAAAGTGGGTGTAACGAGAATCTTATTGAATAGTACTACTAATTTGGACTTTTCAAAGAGCAATAGCATATTCCAATACTAGGAAAAGTATATTTTAATCAGTTGCCGCCAAACCAGGGGCGTTTACGTAAGCAGAAATCCACGACCTAGATTTATTTTTAAAATTCCACAATCGTGGTGCGCCCATGAGAATCCAATCCAATCCAATGGTTCAGAGCATAAATTTACTTGACCTTACTATGGTGGTTAAATTTGTAAAATCACGTACCATGACGTTCCAGATGAGCTTTTCGGGTTGGGTGTTGAGTGATTCGTCCCAGGCTCGGACCGCGATCTCTTTGGCTCCGAGTAGGTCCAGGACTTCAACCTCAAGGGACCAGAAGCACCAGCACCAGTACTTTCCATACTTGTTTGGTTTCTCAGGGTGGTCCAATGAGCACACGTGCCACGTTTCACCACCGTCCATTGTAACCTCGACACGTGTCACCTTCTTTCCAGCTCCTGTTTAGTTACCCAAAAAATTAAAACATCACTTTAGTATAAGAATCTTGAGACACAACCACTAATTATAAATAAACACCGTCTGTCATTGTCTGAGCTACACAATTTTAATTTGGTTTTCTTAATTTCATATAAATCACATTAAAAAAATATAAAATTTTGTTAACTACGGTAGATCTATAAATATTATCATGATAAAATATTATCATGATAAAATCTATAAAATATTATCATGATAAAATCTGTACTCAGCCAACCAGAGACCAACAATCTAATCCGACAAAAACTTATACGAAACAACAAATACCATTTTAAACAAAGAAAAAATAACGAGTAAATGTTAGGAAAACTAACCAGAATAAGCATAGCCTCTAACTGTATAAGGCCTCTGAGTAGTCCAAGAATTGATTGGTAAGATCTCTTCATGACAAGGTGTAGTTATCACTGAATTGATATTCAATTCGTTGATGATGTATTCTGGCTTGTACCACCAAGCTGTCAACAAAAGAAGTGTCACAATTCATCCACTATTACCTACTTTTTTTATCATAACCAATCAACTAAACTATGTAGTCAATAAAATCAAACAAAAGGAAATTACCTTCAGAATTGGCTAGCTCAGCATCGACATGAGAAGGCAAGACCCTATTGTCCTTATAATGATAATAGTTGTCGGATTCCTGTGTGGTCACTACAATCCTTTTCAACCACTTAACCATCCTTCCACCAATAAACCCAGGTATTATCATCCTAACGGGAAAACCATGGTCCGGAGACAAAAGCTCACCATTTTGCATGTACGCCAAAATTATATCTCTAGCCGGATCCATAGCGAACTCCTTTTTGATACTAGTACCGTACTTGGACCCACCGCCTCCAGGCAAATCCTCAGCTCCTTCAAAACAAACATTCAAAGCTCCGTTTTTACGGCTGAATATACCACACCGTTTGAGCACATCACATAACCGCACACCTTTCCACACAGAAGTGGAAACACCAGCAGCCCCCCAGTTGAAACCTATGGTCTGTTTAACCATGTTCTGTTCCTTCCTTCTATTCCCGGCGCAGACAAGAGTCACGGGAAACTCTCTGGTCGGAAACTCGTTGACCAACTGGTCCATGGTCAACTTGGTTGGACGTTTAACCAAACCTGTAATCTCAATACTCCAATCTTCCCACGAACATTTGGGAACATGACCGTGGTTTCTAACGTAATGAAGCGGGACCGGAGTGATGAAACCGTGGTGCATGAGTCGGTTCAAAGGCGCCTCGCAGTTGAAAGGGTGTTTCCCTGTGAGACGGACCATGGAAGAGTTTCGTTTGATCCAGTTGTCCGCCGTGGCTTCATCACGCGTGTCTAGAATAGACGGTTCGAGTTCTTTGTTGCCTCGGAGAACCAGTTCCTTATAGTCGGTGTCGTTTTCTTCATCGCTTGAATCCTCTTCCATGAAAGAAACGTGTTTCTTCGGACCGAAGGTGGTGTTGTTGTTTGTGTTGTGTGTGCGGATTGGTGAGTTTGGTCTGGTTTTGTACGGACGGGCGATTATGCCGTTTAAGGTGGGCTCAAGATGGGTAAACTGGCGATTGTCGACTGAAGCCGCCATTGAAGAAGAGAAGTAAAGAGGTTTGAGTGTTTTTTTTTCACCCACTGCTTTTGTGTTTGCAGGTTTGTGTTTTGAGCGAGAAAAAAACGGAGGATGGGGAGATCAGTTATATAGGCTCTTGGACGAAAACGTGTCAAATGAATAGATTGGTCCCCTTTTCATCCAATTGGTGACATCATATATAAATATATTGGTATGTGTAATTTTTTATCTTTTTTTTTTTTTTTACAAATAATTATTATACTAAAATTAACCAAAAAAATTAACATAATTATTGATTGTTTTGGCTACTATCTATCATGCTATTTATATTACTCTTTGTTAGTTACGTTTCTACTCATATGACTCATATGAGGCTAAATTAATTTGTATTTATATTAAGAAATAATTTACTCGATCAATTAAAAGAAAAAATATTAAAAATAGAATAATAAAATAAATAGAAATAATGCACCGAAAATAAAATGAAAATTAAAGGCAAACAATTGCTCTGCTCAATTAAAAATAAATGATGCACAACCAATAAAATGAAAAAAAAGGGGAGAAGATGAGAGAAAGCAAATGAAAAAAAAGGGAGAAGATGAGAGAAAGCAAACAAGGCTTACTATGCAAGAGCATTCAGCAATCTATTTCATTTAAGGCTTACCTTATTTATAGATCAGAAATATATATGTCAAAGAGATAAGAAAGACAATATTATTTACTTACACCTATACACTTGTGTGTCTATGAATCTCATGATGAGTTGTTATTTGTTTCTTCATTTTCATTAAAGATTCAAAATTTGAGAGAATTCATAAGAATGTGTACACAACTTATTAATTACATCTATTTTCTTTGGACTTGTGATTTAATGTTTTAGTTTTTAATTATGTTAATAATATTCTAGAGAAAAAAAGAAAGTGAATTGCTTGTTATACATTCATAGTTTTTAATTATGTTAATAAATATTCTAAAGAAGAAAGAAAGTGAACTGCTTATTATACAATCATAGTAGGATCGTCATACATACACTTTTTTTAAAAGCAATAATAGATTTATTAATACATATTACTTTAAATCTTTAAAATTATTTATACATAAATATGTTAATGGTGTGTAACATTATACTTTAAAATTTTGACATGTTTTGCAACTCCACATACACGCACATTAATTTATAAAATTACACATATGATTTTTATTTTTATTTTAATAATTTTTATTTCATTAGTATTATTTTTATTAAATAATATATATTTTAAAATATTACAACTAAAATATAAAAATATAAAATAAAATAATAAAAAATAAAATAATAATAATTTTATATGCATCATTTATCTATTCAATAAAATAAAAAAAAACCTTTAAGATTAATAATTAGATTTAATTATCTACTTAATATTTTGTAGTTTCACTTTTACTATAAATAATAAATTATAATAGTACTTTTTATCATATTTCTTTAAAGAAATTTATTTCAGATATATTTTTATTTTAAAAATATGTACATCAATTATTTTTTAAATAATTTAATTTTTATTTTTAGATTTTTCATTAATTTTTAATATATAAAAAATTCATTAATAAACAACCTACTATATATTATTATTATTATTTTAATAAATCAAACCCTATCCAAAATATACTGTAACACACAAACCGAACAAAATATATATAAAAAAATTGAAACAATAAAACCCTAAAAGCAGGTTCCCAACATGATAAGATCTGGGGAAGGAAGTTACTTCTTTTTCTTCTGTTCTGGCCTTTTTCCTTGACCTTCGAGAGAAGAAAAGGTTGCATAAATTCATGGGGTGCAGAGCTAGTAACCATCATCAATGCTCTTCTCTTAAATAAATAAATGAATGATATAGTTAACAACTCCCCCATATACTTCCATTTTCAAACATGTCCATGCATTTCATTACTCCATTGTCCTTTTACTTTTCTCTCTCTCTCTGTTATTTCTTCTCGAACACTCCCGTTTGAACAGATATGATTTTTAACAATTATTTTGTTTCGTGTTTATACTGTGTATGCCATTTTTCACACATATGTATTTATTTTAGATTTTAAGCTTCCTTAGGGTTTTATAATTATGAGGGCAACACATAACAATGAGAAAAAACGAACATCGTCCCTTCAAGTCCATATTAAGGACTTTATTTATAAAAATGATTAAGGACTTTATTTATAAAAATAATTAAGATAAATCAAATTGAATGAAATTCGTAAAATTTTTATTTTCAAAACATAGTTGTGAATTAATTTTTAACTTTCTACTATATTATTAAAATTTATATAATATCAATTTTTTTTAAAAAAAAATGATATAAATATAATAAAAAGTATGATAAATTATTTATTTTAAATTATTTTATTTAAAATTAATTATATTTATATTATGAAAAAATTAATACAATTATTTTAAAATTTTAAATAAAATTAAATGATAGATGGTTGGTTTACACAAATCATTTAGATACACACATACCTGCTAGATGCTCTCTGAGTACACGTTCACAAATTAGGTCAAATTGCATTATATATATAACAGCATAAACTATTGATCCATGTATGCAATTAAATCTAAGAAAGATCTTTGAAATATACATTGATAGGTACATCTTGTTACATTAACAACTATTTGGTACGGATATTCAAATATGGTGCATCATTTGTTTCTTTTTCATGTGAGAATGACTCAATCAAAATAAAATTGATTGTTGATTTCATTAATGAGGGAGGTATTTGGTTGCTGCAAGTTCATTTGTGAACTTTTGAGAATAAATTAAATGGCAAGAGCTAAAACGAGAACGAATGGTCCTTTGCAATTTCTAAATTCAATTTAAAGAGAAAAGTTAACAAAATATTGTGTGGGTAAAAATTAAAAGGAAATTTCATTTACTTCAATTTTAAAGAATTATCAAATTTATATATTTAATTGAAAATATCATTTAATTATTTATATTATTTTTAAAAGTGTTGTTATTTTTTTCACGTGATATTATTGTAATTAAAATTATTTAAATAAAAAATATATTAAAAATAAATGAATAAAATTACTCAAAATTAAATATATTATCAATGATATTTAAATATTTATTTTTTTTATTAAAGTGTTTCACCCAATTTGAAAAATGAATCAAATATATTCAACATAATAATTTGACTAAAATATCCTTTAAAAAATTTATTATATTTAATATTTAGTATAGACCACAAATTAATAAATAGTAGCAAATATAACATTTCTTTTGAAAATATTGTTAGACAAAATTATAATTATTATTTTAAAATATAAAAATTTAAAAAATATTTAACGAACCATATTAAATAGCATCTTTCACATTAAATCAGCTGGATCTAATGACTCATAATATCACGCCAATATATATAGTATGGTTATTTTAAATTAACAACATATATTTTTATTATTATAAAATAATATTTATCTTAGATAAATGTAAATTAACTATGTAGTATTTAAATTTTATATATTTAAAAAAATCAATTTCTACCGTATTTAAATTTAATTATATTTCAAAATTAAAATACTTAAATATTAAACATTTTATTTAATCTATCCAACTGCAGTTCTTAACGGTGATGTTTTATAAAATATATAAAATAGAAAACATAAAAATAAATAAATAAATAAACTACTAATCTAAAAATAAAAATAAAAATTATAAAGTCGTGGAGGTTTCCTCTGCAATACAAAATTACTAAATTAAAAAACCTAATACACGCATCTACCCACAAGTTTATGCCCTAATTTTTCAACTTAATACATATTAAATAAAAAAAAATAGAGGAAGATTCGCCTAAATACCCTACAAAACACATGTATATAAAATATTATAGAGTAAAAGTTAAAAAGAGAGTAAGTAGATGAGCCAAGAAGAAACACAACAGAAACATAGGGGCAAAATTTGAGCTAATGCGAAGTGGCGTATCGGATCACCCAACAGCCATTAAACAACACAAGCGTATGGGGCTGGACACACGCAGTGAACAAAAAAAAATTTAAAAATGAAAAAATTACAACAAAAATAGAAAGGGTCAAGCAAGCTGCAAGTTGAAGTGGAGGCGGCTAATTGTGAATCGAAGAGCAGAGAGAGGGAGATTGAGATTCACAATAATGGCCTTTTCGTGTCATATTGAGCCATTCTTCAATTTGGTGGCTCACAACTCAACTCAACTCTCTCTCTTGCACACACACAATAAAGTTTGTTTTGTCAAACTTTCTCTCACGTCCACAGATTCAATTAACCCTGTTATTATTAATTATTTTTTCTATGTTGTGTATCCATTACATACATGTTCGAAGAAAGACATGTAGCTAAAGACATAAAGTACATCAAACTCAATTGGAACACCTCCTCACATATTGCGGTGATTGTGATTGTAATAAAAAGAGGAAATATAATATCATTTATCGGTTTTTATATATTTGAGATAATGTTTATGTGATTGAAATCACTTTTCTGTTCTATATGGTAGATATTTTGGTGGAAATAAATATCAAACAGAAGAATTATAGAACAAGGACATAAGTACTTATGTTTTGTGCTGTTCATTCACTTCAAGTGAATGAAAATAGATACTGATCTTGCCCATGTGATCTCTGATCTTTGGCCACTACCAAACCATCTGTGTACCATGTGGTGATGGTTCTTTTATTTACTTTAAAACATTATATTGTCCGAATTAGCACACATTTGATTTTACAGTTCAATCATAGCAAAATGTGAAATTAAATAAAAAGAATTAATTTTAATAAAAATGATTGCAATTTGAATTGATTTCACTTTTCCAAATCTGAGGGCACTTTTTGGATGGGAAATGGAATCTAATATATTTCATTTATTATATATTCATGAAATCAAAGATACTATGAACTGTGTAGACTCAAACAACAACTAAGACAATAGACTTTTTGAGATACACAGAAGAAGGTGGTGGTGGTGTCTGACATCATCACTAAAATCAATGGATCAAACCAGACATAATTGGCTCTTTGATTTTTTAAGAAACAACACAAGAATGTTTTTTAGTGTTGAAAAAGGATAATGAAAGTGATTTGAAGATATGTTAAATGTTCTTTCTAGTTTGGCCTCATCGTGACCCAAAGGTGAAGCGGTTTGTGAAATCACATGTCTTTGCTTTGAAAATGATCTTTGAGATTCCTGGGTATCTGTATTTGTTAGGATATGTGTTCTTATTTTTGAGGACATGGATCAGAGATCACTTTATTGGTAAAGTTAAATAATTGGCTGGATAGGATAGGGGATATGTACATCAGTTTCTATTGCATAGTTCTAGAATGGTAAAATAAATTAAATTTTCAATAAAGTTTAAATACTTAACCCTAATGGGTTCGTGATGAGGTTCTGTAATGAACAGAAGAAAATCATGTTAACGATGAACTCGTTTTAGTTACATTTGTCTAAAGGGTTCTCGATATAGTTTCCATTTAATTGGCTTAATTTCTTGAACATCTATATTTTTTTACTATATATACTTTTATACTTTTATAAATTACGAACTTTTTTGTTTGATATTTCTTTCACTATAATTATAAAAACTAAATTAAATTATATGCTTTATTTAAAATATTATAATTTATTTAATTAAAATATTAATATTAAATTATTAAAGTTATGTTATTTTCTAGTTGGATATTATAATGTTGCAGAATTAATATTAGAAAATAATTAAAAAAATTAAAAAATGAAACTACAACTATAGAAAAATTAAAAATATGAAAAAATAAAAGAAAATTGAAGGAACAAAATAAAAATGTTTAAAAAAATTAAATTTAGACAGAGAGATATAAATATTAACAATAATAATTGTTTATATCCATCAAAATATGTTATTGGGAGATATAATTAAATATAATTTAAGAAAATAGCAGGATTGGATATCCAACTAACCCCCGAAATACTTCCTAATTTTTACGATTCCATAGATCGGAATTATTATTTTTTTAAAATTAAATATTTATATATTTAAAAAAATTATAATTCAAAATTATTGAATTTTTTAATTATTTTTCAATTTAATAAATATTATTTCTCACAAATTAATATAAAATAAATGATAAAATATATTTATTAATTTCTACTATCTTAAAAATATTTATTAAATAAATTATGACAATAAAATATTTCAAATCATCAAACCATATAATTTATTTTTATGACATTCATTAATTTCTACCTTTTAATATATATATATATATTATCAAATGGACATAGATGATATATTTACTATAAAATTTAATTATTTTTATATAATATTTTAGATAAAGTAACGATATCTTTTTAAAATTTTAAAATTTTATAAAAATATACATTATAAAAATAAATAAATAACACAATTTAAAAATTATCTTCTTGTAAAATATTCCTATAACATTTACAAGTTATTCATTTAGATGATTCATATAAATGAACAGCTGGATATTAACAAATAGTTTAATAAAATGATTTAACTATCTCAAACTCAGTTTATAATCACATATTTGCAGTTGCAATCACTGTCACTAGTTGTTTAGAGGTCAATTGGTTCGGGTTAGGTTATTTTTAACAACTGGAAACAAAAACAATAAGCCAAAAAGTTATTTAAGGATTAGTTTTTCTTGAAAGTGCAATTATTTTTAATCAATATGGTCACTTTCTGGTCAAAGGAGCCATAGATGAATTTTCTTAGGAAAGAATACTTCAAGGACCTAATTGAAAGTTTTATCACTGTATTTGCAAGGGACATAATTATCGCTAGGGCTGCACATGAGTGAAGCCCGCTCGTGAGCCGCTCCAGTCTATGATTCGGTTCAATAATTGTTCGATAAATTTTGTTAATGAGCCCGTGAATCAAGGTTGAGTTTTAATTTTTAGTTCGATTATTAAATGTGTTGAGCTTGAAGTTTGAATGTGTTCGATTTGTTGGCTCGTGAGCTAGTTTGGTAAATTTTATTAATTAAAATTATAAAATAAAATACATATATAGATATATAAATAAAAAAAATCAAATAAAATAAAATATAATTCACCTCTTCAACCAAATTGATTTGAATGCGTATTCACATCATTTCTATCGAAAATAAAAATAAAAATAAAATTTTATAATTTAAAATAATATAAAAATATAATATAAAAATATAATTATTCTCTTCTTTATAAATAATTATTATTTTAAATAAATTATATAAAATTTAGTATAATTATCAAATTAGTTGTTGAGCTCAAGCCGCTCGTGAGTTTTCGAGCTCCTAAACTTAAACTTAAAAATAAATTCATTAATTAAACGCCACTCAAAAATTAGCTGGACCCAACTCGTCTCGGCTCATGTCAAACCCTGATTAGCATATATTTAATTCAATAGGTATAGACTCTAATGCTTTAAACAAGTTTGGATGGGCCTGGGCTCTAATAACAAATCTAAAGGGAGGTACTAAAGACATCCTGATATTGTCTGAATACACCCACATAAAGATCAATGAAGAGATTTATTGAATATTAAACTGGTCCCACAAGATTTATTGAATGTTATCCCTCTGTACAATCCAAATTTTTTAGAGTCCACTGGATTTCTAGAACATCAAAAGTTCACTATATAATTATAGACCACTTTTGAAAAGTTTGCAAAATTAAATTTTGATTTTCACTCCATAAGCTATTTACAGCTGTGAGCGTAATTCACAGACTGTGAGCGTAATTCACAGCATCTGTGAATTGTAAAGTTTCAAGGGTATTTTGGGAAACTTGGCCTATGGAGTGAAAACTAAACTTTGAAAAGCCTGTTTTGTATGTTTTTCAAAACAGGCCTATAATTGTATTTTAAATTTTAAAAAGTCCATTTTTTAGAATTTTCACAATTTTTTATTTATTGATTTTGTTGATACAATTATCAATCTACCATATAACACTCATCATCATAAAGAAAATGTCATTTATTTAATTATCGTCATAAATTCCACCTTTATTGTATCATTTCCATACAAAGTTCAAAATGTGCATATGTTGATCGATGATATCGCAATCAAAAGAAAAATGAGTCAAAGTATATACCTATACATATAAAAAAAAACAAAAACAATTTCAATAATTAGCATTGTTATGATATACTACCTTATATACTTGGATTAATACCATATTCATGTCATATTTATTACACTCTTTATCAAAAATGAAACATACATAAAAAGAAAAAATGGGGACATAACTTTAGAGTTTGTAAAAGAAATCTAGATTCAAGCAATTTTATTTTATTTTTTTCTGTGAAGAAAATGTCAGAAGTGAAGAAAGATCCAGTTATCATCAGCTACTATGTGGAGAAACCAGCAATTGGATCACATCATGGATTGAAGCGCCGACATTTCTGTAAAAAGAAGAAATGGGGTTGTTCTGATAGGAGGTCAGAGCTCTTAGCTTATGCAAATCATCTCAGAACATCTTCATCGTCATATTCTCAACACCCCACAAATCGTTCCAACAAGGTAATTATGATAATAATTATTATTATTATCATGTGATATAAGAACCATTTAGTTTTTTATATTCTTATTATGTTTTGTAATTTTAATGGATTCATTGACAGAGATGGAAATGGTGCAGTGCACCAGCATCCAAGTTTCAAGTTTTGTTTCTTCAGATTTGTTCAGGAAATAAACATGATTTGAGTTATAAGCAGATGTCATCAGGAGATGATAATCCGCTCAAAAGAAGCAGAACCAGAAACAGTTCCAGTTCCAGTTCCAGCTTCTATGTAAAATTTATTTCTAAGTTGAATTTTCTTTCAATTATACCAAGTTGGTTGAACTTGTATTGTTCTTTTAACAGAGAAAATTGAAGAGCGTCCTCAAAGGTTGGTCGTTTGGTTGTCATCCGAACAAGAGTGTGTGACGATAATGATGATGATTCAATCTGGAAAAAGAGAATTTGTTTTTGCATAGTGTCACTTGATCCATTTATCGTGGTTCCGTTCTGTTACTAGTTGATGAAACATTCGAGTCCTGCTCTCATGTTCTGATTTGAGTTTGTTTTGTAAATCCTTGAATTGAAATACAAATTTGAGTTCTGCATTCACTTCATGTGGTTCACGGAGTTCTAACTGTGACGATCATAAAATATTAAAAACTCACATTCATACATCAATATCAACCCATAAAATGAACATCCAAATCCCAAAAAAAATGTTTAATGGTTTGTTCCCTTTGTTCAAATGATCAAAATATGCATGACTAAGTGAAGATCAATCGATCCATACATTACACTTGCTACCTACTTTGAAGCTTCTTTCTTCCACTAAACTAAATGCCTAAATATGGAAGGGCAGGTTACCCTTTTCTTTTTCAATTGATTTCTACCATCTGATGTTCTGTGTTCAAAAACTTGGTTATCATGGGTTTCAAAATCAACACACACCAAGGTACAATTAGCATGGTGATCAAGTATCTTGATAAGAACTACAGCCTCATCCATGCCCATTTTTTATATAGAAAAACTTTACCCGATCTTATCGGCTTCCATTGTTTCTTCTTTGTCTCCATCGCCTCCTTGAACTTCCCACCAATATCCGGGGTAAGATGCGTCCAGAAGCAGCAGCTGCTGGACCACCAAGAAAAGCTCTACGCATCATGAAATCATCTTCTTCTAGATCATCATAGTCCAGACGGCGATATCTACCACGCCATTGTATGCCTGCCCGGTTTTGTCCGCGATCAAGTGAGTCCAGCTCAAAGTAGCCATCGTCCAAAGAGTCATCAGAATCATAATCACTATAATTACCACCACGATAACCTGGTTCAATCACATAGTCTCCCAACACCATTGCTCCTGGTGTTGATGACATTATTGTGCTGATCACATCGCTTCGTTCTCTCTCACATTCAAGTTTCTTCCATTTTTCTTCAAGTACAGGATCAACTGCTCGGGGTCTTGCCAATGGGTGCTTAGCCCTAACATGCTTCCTCAGTTCTTTATATGTCCCGACAAATGAGCACTTATCTTGCATGCAAGATCGTTTTTTAGCATTGAGATATTTACGCGCTGGTTCCACCACTGTCCAACCCTTCACTTGCCCGCGGCAGAGTGGGCATAATAGCTCTGGAACTTCAGTCTTTTTGTCAGCATGACCAGCATCCCAACTCGAACTGAAATCACCATTCATCCCATTTGATTGTTGCCCAACTTCTTCAGGAGAAGATAATTTAGTGTAAGCTTTCTTATATTGTTCAAGACAATTGGAAAATCGACGGCTGGTAGCACACATGTAAGGTCGGCATCCCTTGTGATATGATGAACAAAGGAGAAGGACAGCATTGTGAGGAAATTCCAGGCACACAGAGCAGGTTGCACCTTCCCAATCTTTCTTCTCTAATGCTTTCGAATGTTTGTGGCCTTTAACCGCCATTGAGCAAGATGGTGATGAATATGGTGTCACTCGATGACGTCTTGAATCAGATTTGCATGGCTTTTCAACTTTCCCCATTAATAACTTATCCCTGAAACAAAAAGGAAAACAAGAAAATTAACAGCCCATTCATACAAACTTAAATGATATTAGAGGTTTAAATTATGCTAAATCCCCAAACACATATACATCATGGTAACAAAACGAATCCTGTGAAAAATAGTAGACTTGCAAGGTCAAAAATAAAGTCTCACACCACTAGTTGGCATCTAATTAATCAATATTACGAGTAACAACAAACATAACAAAAAGCACATTCAGCGGTAAACATACCTCAGCGCAAAATTTTCATGTTATATCAAACCTCTGAAATTTAAAACTATCACAAATGGAAGGGCGTGCAGGTACAGTGCAACATGCTGTAAAAACTCTGGTAATAAATAAAAACAGGTATGTATATCATGGACTAGGGTTTACCAACCCGATTCTATATATATTCTAAATGTTTCAAATGTGCAGTCCACTCATAAATAGAATCTACTCCCATTTTCTTAACTCCCTAGCAGTGCCAGCCTATGCACCAACTTTCCTAACTCCTCTAAATATTTACACCAACTTAAATCTCTTAACATTTTTTTCAAGGAGCAGATACATAAAGTATTTACACCAAAAGCCATTACTTGACAGAGATTATGCCGTTAATTTCATGTCTGTTTGGATAAACTAACTTTTAACTTTCAACTTCTGAAATCTATTTTCGTTGGTAGTAACATACCTGTGAGCTTCTGACCTCCCAAAAAACACTTCTAAAAAAAATAAAAAGTACTTTCATGAAAATCACTTATACTCTCTTTTTCTACCATCAAAAAAGAGAAATGAGCAATCCCAAACAAGCCTTTCCAACCATGAGGCCCAAGATAATAATATTTGAGATATACAAGTTACATCACTGTGAAGAGAAAACAACTGCACTTCCATATTACATACATAACAAAACCCATTCAGAAAAGGCAGGTCAATATTAACCCAAGTTTACCAATAATACGGCCTAGTAAAACCATAATAAGAGTCCAACAACGTTGATGAATACTTTACATCACATTATTAACATACAACTAGCGAATCCGTCAAATGTAATTTTTTTGGTATACTCTACATCTAGTATCACATGATTAGTGTCCTTACCTTACCACAACCCCACCTAACCTTCCTAACCCTCCCCCACATGCATTGGCTGAATTGGCCAACTTTTGAGGCCCTGATTCTTGGTGCTAATGCAACAAAGGGCTATCGGTTCAAATGCACTATTCACCTGCATAGCAGCTTACTCCACATACAATGGGAAAATATGATTGAATGAAACATCAACTCATAAATTGTATAGTGAAGATTTTGGTCTATTCATGCCTAAGAGCTATCATACTCTTCTGACACGAAAAGAAACCGAACTACTTATATCACAAAATAAAATTGAAAACAAATAAGATAAATGTAATAGCTTTTAATTAACTTCACTAATCCAACAAACTTCTGCACATCTCAAAAGGGTGATATAAATAGACTAGATGAATAAATCAATAAATTCTAATAAGAAAACATTCAAATTAAATTTATAGCAACAAAAATAACATAGTTTTTCATCCACAATCACACAAAGAGCATTTTGTAAATTGCAAATGCAACATTGCAATAACACCATAATTCTTAATATTTTTATTAAGTTTAGTTTATGGTAAGATTACAATTTTGAATTCACTATAGTCACTCATGAAATATACATGCACACTCTTTATCAAATCATTTGATCAGGACTGAAGGATATTTAATAAGTTATAAAATAGGGTTTTCAAAATAAAAGGGAAAAAAAAATCCAAAGAAGACAATTTGCAAAACTCAATTGGGAGACATTGTATAAATTTAATAATGCACACTCAAAATCAGGTTAGCACGTCAGATAGTGGACGAGTAAGAAGGAAGTCAATTTTTTTTTTTTAAAGTGATCATTAGAAGATATTTTCGAGATTAATCCACCCACATTTCACGACAATCAAACTTAAACACTACTTAGCCAAAATAAATTTAATAAAAGTACAAGATAAACCCTCCTACGTAAAAGTTTAAATCAGACAAATCTTTGGTAAGTTGTCGTCAGCAGTCGTACTCAGAGTCACAAATGAAGAAAGCGAAACGTTATACAAACCACAGATTTCAAAAGGAAACACAAAGGAAACAGATCACATCAAGAGATCAGCACAGTAATACACAATGAAATAGTGAGTGACATTAAATCCAAGCAATTGAGGTAGACATTGCAATTTTATAAAACGGAGTACATGTGAACAAAGTACGTGAGGAGCATAAAATTCGTAGAGAGAGAAAAAGGAGAAATACGAGATCGAGAGAAACCCTAGAAATCGAGAGGAGAGAAGGAAGCATAGACGTACCGGAGAAAAATGATGAGAAGTGAGGAGAGAAAAGTAGGGAATGATAATGAGGATTGCAAAAGAGGATGGACGGTGAATTGTGAAGAGGAGAAGTAGGAGGAGCAACCGATCTTCACGGTCACGATAGCCTATACTTGCGTTTCGTCTGCAACTTCTGGGCCTTCTAAATTCTTCCAACTTTGAATCTGCTGCCTCTCTTTTTCACGCCACCATCTCTCCAAATTTTAAATGGCCATTTTCCTAATGCCCCCTAATTTTCATGTAATTATAGTTGAATTTTATTACTCCTAACAATTGGATGTCAACATTATGTTGTCACGTGTCGAATTTATTTTATGCTCATAAATTTTGTAAATCTAAATTTAAAAAAATAATAATAATATGAAAACTTTTAATATTATAGTAATCAAATGAGTGTTTTTCTAAAATAATGTCAATATTTTAAATATATTTTTCAAGTTAGTGTAATTAAAAAATAAATTGATAATAAATATTTTTTTCAAAATAAATGTTGATAAATTTGTATAATATTAGTTGAATTTATTATATTTTATTTTTTAAATTAAATTTATAAACTTATTTTTTTTCAAAAATGTTAAATATCGCATGTTAAAATGTTAAATACCGCATGTGTTTTCAATTATACCCTTAGCATAATTGCATCAAAAAGTTAGTATTGTAGTCTTAATAAAATTCTTCCCTCTGAATTTTTTCTTCAACAATAGAATTACGAAGAACATCTAGAAACTTAATAGTGTAGTTTTAATAAAATTCTTTATCTCATCATCTCAACTCGTGTGAATTTTTTCTTCAAATCCAGAATTTTGATAGCGTAGTTTTAATAAAATTCTTAATTCGTTTGAACTTCTTTTTCCACCACATAATCAAAGAGAACATCCACGGAAGTAATTCAAGCAACAATATTGGAATGATATCGGTAAATTTCAAAACTCTTGCACGAATTCAGTTTACATCTATCTTATCCATTAATGCCTTCATAATATCGCTCTTCGCTACAAACTTTAGAAGACTGAACATGATTTGTTTTCTGAGTAATTAAAGAATGAAATTGATGAGAATTTAGTTACATCTTTGGACGTCTTCGCTGCTTTCTAATGGGATTTCAGATTAAAACATAGTATCATTGAACTTGCGATTTTCTTTATACACCTATCTAGGTTGAAAGGGTATAATTGAAATTTTAGTTGTGGTATTAATAAATTTAATGCGGTATTTAGTAATGCCCTTTTTTTTTAAGTAGATTTTTTCAAGATTAATATTTAAAAAATGTGATAAAATCAATAACAAGAATATTGTCCTGCTTTATTTAAGATTATAAAATTTTATTTAAATTTATAAATAATTTTTAAAAATTTTGTTTAAAAAATTCATAAATAAATTTTATTTAAAACAATTTATAAGCAAATTTTATTTAAAAAAAAAATTATAACTTACTCTTCATCAACATTATTATAATCTGAAAATCTATAATTTATTTTTTAAAAATAAATTTTATAAAATTTTGCTTTTATTTTATTTTTTTTTATAAATTAACTTACACATTTAAATTAATTGATTTTAAATAATGAGCTTTTTCCTGCTGGATAAAATAAAAAGATGAAAACATATTCCAGGTATTTTGCCAGTAAAAACGAATAGTCCATGGTTCTAGTAAGTTGAGTGACAGCGATGGTGAGCAGAAGTTTTAACGTGAACGTGTCAATCTGATAGATCATAGACTGGCGGCAATTATCATCCGTATATTCTTTTTCATGACAAATGCATTGAGGAAACCAACGACTGCTCTGTTTAAGTCACCGCCGCCTTTTAACATTAGCTTTCGGAAATCGCAACTTAAAGAAGAAGAGTCGTGTGGGAAGAGCATATTACCCAATTTTATAAAAATATGAAGAAAATAAATATATAAGCATGTACAAATCACTAACCCTGAAACAACAGATATACACAGGTCTGACCACAATTGGTCTGACCACAATTACTCCTGACAATTACAAATGTCAGCCCTAATAACCTTTTCATGGTTTTTTCAAAATAAAAAAATCATAGGAACACCAAACTAGAAACCAAAAACGCCCGCATAGAAGGAAGGAGTAACAAAGGAGCTACTACGTGGAACAAGTACTTCCCCACTGCAAATTAAAGTTGCTTGCATAATATAATAGCACTTAAAAAAAGAGCTGATTCCTAAGTCATCTCCAGCAATGCACGCATGCAATCAAAAACCAAAAGCATTGAAGATACTATGTTAGCTTACTTAACGATTCCCCAAAGCTGTCTCCAACAATGTCAATTATCCTGAGACGATGAGAATCTCCATGAATAACTTAAACCACTGAGAATCCTGCATTCACATGATAATTGTCATTTGTCCTCCTTGACTGCCCTATCTTCAAGCTCTATAATCACACAGCCATAGTTTCTATTATCACAGATCCCTTTCGAAGAGAGGGAACATAGTTTCCATCCGGCTCATATATGATTAAGTTTTCCTTGCATGCATGCTTTTAAATATTATTTTCCTTTCTTTCCACTCATTTACAGGAAAAAGCAATAGGAGACTACTTGACTAGAATAGGAAGATCATATATGCTCATTGTCTTTGATAATACACCACCATTCGCTTCGATCAGTTTGAAGATCGTCTGCCAAGACGGGGTGATGGTGAGCCTGAGAATGTAGGAAGTATTCTCTTTACAAATGGATGGTCTAACAGCTGAGCAGCAGTGGGCCGATCACTGGGAACTTTCTGTAGGCATTTGAGGATAAAATCCCGTGCATCATCTGAAAGAGAATCAGGAATCGGTGGTGGCACACCCTTCCCAATCTTAAATAATGCCTGCATCTGTTTAATCACAATAGACAAAATAAATAAATCCTGACAGCAAATGATCAACGGAAGTTAGCAGCTTAATGACTCAAAAGGATACGCTTGAGTGAAAGAATTTATCAAGCTCATTTATGTAAAATAAACGACAAATAACTGGCACATACAGATTCACATGGGGAGTATGGAATTTGGCGGGTTAACATCTCCAACACTGTGCATCCAAGGCTCCAAATATCGGCTGGAAGTCCATAACCTTGGTTCTTATTGTTCACAACCTGCAATTGTGCAAACTTTGTATCAGACCTTAAAACATATATAATGAGTTAACCTACATTTAAAATCCCAATCTGCTTGCATCACATGTCCAGCACCAAGAAAAGGACACAAACAATATGGAAAGAACATAAGAAAAAAAAAAATTTCATAAATGCATCAGAAGTTGCATTGACATCAGATTCAATTGAGTAAACATTTTTCAAGGCATAAATTTGACGATTTGAAGAAAAATTTATTCAACTGACAGATTAAAACATAAGGACAAACCTCAGGCGCCATCCAAAATGGAGTTCCCTTGCACGATTTAACATCATTCAATTTGGTGGCCTAATAACCCAAAAAGATGGCAGGATTAGCGGATAAAAGAAGCTGGAATGGAAATAATAATCAAAATATGCCAAAACAAGAGGTAACCTTTGCCAATCCAAAGTCAGCTAACTTCACTGATCCATTGGCATCCACCAATATATTCGCACACTTAATATCCCTTCAAAACAAGAAGAAAGTTATGAGCTTCAAAAGTAAGAAAAAGAACAAGAATTGTGCAACATTCTTGGACTGGTGTATAAAAAATTTAAACCAACCATTCTGGGCATTTCAGAATCAAAATTTACTGGAGACAAATATAATCTGTCAACAACAATAGGTAGAGAGCGTGTTTGACCAAGAATGTAGACAGAAAATGGTTGAGCTGAAATCTTTATTATGAAGGCAGAAAATAAGAAAATATAAAGAACAATACAGTGGGAAGAAGTGAACTCATTTTCAAAATCAGTACCACTGAAGAAAGAGTTCATGTTCGTAGTTCCAAAAATTAGCATTTAACATTAGTTTAAAACTAGGTATTCAAGGAAGGCAAAGAATAGCTTTTTCATCTGGAATGAAATTTTCATATACAGTGAAACCTCTCTATATTTGTAAGTTTTTTATAATAGCAATTCATCACTTTTTACTGAATATGGTATCTTATCCTTTATAACAGGAATTTATTTATAAAATAAATAATACACTGCGTATAAAACTCATCCTCTGTGATGGCTTACTCAAATGTAATACAATTTTTTGTTTTTAATAAAATAACGTAAAAACTAAAAGTTTAAATAACTATTGTAATTAACTTCAACGGTTAAAAGAATTTTTAATGTTTAATAACTAAAAATAATGAAGGAAAAAATGTTGCATAAGTAATGATAATCTTCATCTAAAAGTTTGGATCAAAATCTACCAGCTGAAGTGTTTTTTCACAATATTTGAATAAATTTAATAGATGTCACTCTTATAGATAAAATTTAATAAAATAAATAAATAAATAAAACCTTTATTTATACCAGACTCTCATACCAAAATGTTTGTGAACTATTTAATAGCATAAGCAACCCTTTGGTCTAATCTAGGACATATCAAAAAGTTATTACCAAACACACTTTTTATTATAAAAGTTATTACCCAACACTTTCTTTTCTTTTTTTTTTCAAAAGTTAATTTAAAATTTAAAGTCTATTCTAAACTAAAATTTAAAGACTAAACTAAACGCTTATTGACTTTTACCAAACAAACTTTTAAAGGAAATTAAATGTTTCTAAACCCAAATTCAAAAGCTAATGCTTTGACATATGAAGTTTAACCAGAAATATTACAAGACACTAAAACAACCAAAAGCTAGGAATTCAGTTTCAACACTAGAAACTCAAAATATAAGCATGATGCTCGTACAGTTGCAGCAAGTAAGCACATTGGAAATGTAATAAAAGCTCCAATCACAACAAATAATCAAAATCTGGGGTAGATCAGATGCAGACACAGAGATCTACTCAATTACCTGTGTACTACATTCCGGTCATGAAGATACTTCAGACCATGCAGAATCTGCCTTGTATATGCAGAGACGTGGGAATCTCTTAGCTGAAGCCTTTGATAAAGATTCATAAGGGAGCCTTTAGTAACATACTCCAGAAAAATGTACAGTTTTGAATCATCCTGTGAAAACAAAACATAATATACCAGAAAAAAAAAAATTAGTGAAAAGTTGAAGACACTACAGATATCTATTATTCAGCTTGATCCTAGATACCTAAGAAAAACAACTTAAGCAGGTATAACGGACCCCATACTTCAACAGATTTATATGTGTAGTTCCATATCCGTAAAAAAGATTGTGTAAGAGGAGAAAAGAAAAATGAAGCAAACACTAGGTGTAAAAAGAAAAACAAAACACACTATATGTTTCAAATATCTGAAAGAAGGAAAGTTGAGTCAATTTTTTATCGCTTTATTGCTATATCTTCAACAGTAACTGAAAACTGGACAAGCAGACATAAGAATATATTACAACTGCATCAGCACAACTTCTAAGAAAATATTCAAATCCAAACACTTACACTACTCTCTTTTATAGTTCTTTTATCAAATGCAAGCTAATTCACAATTTATGTGAAACATATTGAAATGCAAGTCCCATAGAAACAAGTTCATTTCTTCAACAACACCATCAGTCATAATTGAAGAGCCAAAAATCAGGAGATAAGACAAGAAAACAATACCGTCTCTGTTCCATAATATTGGACAATGTTTTCATGTTCAAACTGGCTTAAAAGAGCAATTTCCTGTGAAGATAAGCAGAAGTAAGAACAAAAGAAATTAAAGAGTGTGAATAATAAAATGTTGAATATAAATTTATTCCCTGTCTAACCTGCTCAAGTTGAAATACGCTTTGCTTCCCTTGGCTGTCCTGATCAAGCAATGAGAC
This sequence comes from Cardiospermum halicacabum, assembly GCA_031304145.1. Classification (NCBI taxonomy): domain Eukaryota; kingdom Viridiplantae; phylum Streptophyta; class Magnoliopsida; order Sapindales; family Sapindaceae; genus Cardiospermum; species Cardiospermum halicacabum. The sequence continues at coordinate 3,772,565 of CM062394.1, forward strand.
TTCCTTCACAGCAAAAAAGAACCCATCTCTGCAGTAAAGTCCCAAAACTAGTAAAGAACAATAATCATTTAAATTAAAGTCACCAAACCCACTTCCAGGCTTATATTCCAACTTCATATCTTGAGACAGCCAAAAACAATCAACTTCATAAACTTTCTAGAAGCATCAAATATCACTATGTGAATTGGTAATAAAGACAGGGGTTCAGCAGTTAGAAATTAGAATCCTTAAATGTGTACTCTTCAAAATGCAAGTCATATGTGGAGACCAGAAACATATGGGGAGGTAGATACCGGGAACATTTTACTGCTTTTTAAGCAAATACAGAGAGAAAGATGGCCTAAAGTTCCTGCTTTTAATGTGTGGGCAAACATTTGCATACTTGCATAAGAAAAGGATAATTTAATGAGTAAAGGAACTCTTTCACACTTGTATGAATAGCAATTAAAAACGCTTTCTCTTTCCCATCCATAAACCATTTTCTAAAGGTTATTAAAATTCAAAAATAAAATTGAAATATAAGCTACTCCTAAGGCTCCGTGTAACTGCAGTTCCAACATAATTGACAAAATAAACCCTTGCATTTTACCCTCATCTGAATTTTGAAGTATTAGTTTCTAAACCTAAAGAAAGAACATAAAACCAGTATCAACGAGCTATAAACTCTAAACATTAACTTGTCACTTGAACAACCATAATAAAACTAATTTCTTCTATTTCCTAAAAAAAAAAAATAATAATAATTCCTTGGTAAGTCTAGCAGCAATTTTTTGTCGAGTATACCCCATCCTAAAAAGGTTATAGACTCCAAATGTTCACATCAATCCTCACTGCAATATATATTGGATTCTCATAATAATTACATTAATTAGGACATTACAAGAATAACCTACAGGTCTAAAGAACAACCTTCACATGCAAAAGAAATTGCTTCCAGTTCCCAAAACAGGTTTCCTAAAAAGGTTATAGACTCCAAATGTTCACATCAATCCTCACTGCAATATATATTGGATTCTCATAATAATTACATTAATTAGGACATTACAAGAATAACCTACAGGTCTAAAGAACAACCTTCACATGCAAAAGAAATTGCTTCCGGTTCCCAAAACAGGTTCCCAAAACAGGTTTCGGAGATCAGTATAGCACAAGGTGAAATAAATTCAGTGAAAGAAAAACTTCTAAAGACAGAGAAGAAACTTACTCAGAAATCCCTTCGTACACTGTTCCAAAAGATCCCCGGCCCAGAAGCTCACCCTTTACCCAGAGAGGAGTTATACTTCTTTTGGACTTGGCATTGGGTGAAATAGTAGTTGAGCTCGACGAATCATCGTCATTAGACGTACTGAACGAATCCGATAACCCAATATCCTCCTCCGTCTTTATAGTTTCCCTGACGATTGTTCTTTTTTCTTCTTCTTCATCGGATGAACGATTAACCGCATCAGCTGAACATGTTCTGTGGTCTTTAGATGCAAAATCTCTAAATATGTCTGCTTCTTCTTCTCCTTCATCATCAGATGAACTATAAACCGCAACAATTGAAGATGCTCTGATGTCTTTAGGTGCAAAATCTCTACATAAGTCCCACGTGCTGCATCCATCATCTACTGCCGGTAGTGTCATTGCTGGCGGCGGTTTCAATACAGGCGGTCTAATTCCCTTGATTCCTCCTGTATGAGTACCTATAATACAACTTGCTCCTGACGCGTTCAGCTCGCCACGAGTCGACTCAAGTAATTGTGTTACTTGTCCTCCATCGCGGCTGTCTCTGCCGGAAAATACACCTGGCCACGCTCTTGACTCGGCCGAACCGTCCCGAGTCAACTCAGTTTCATCACGAATTCTAACAGTATTCAAAACCCTAGCAGACAAATCACCAACCGCCACCTCAGCTGGCGCCTCCGGTTCACTACCGGTCTCAGATTCTTTAGGACTGGTTAGATTGTTTAATCTCGACCTAGGTAAAAGATCCGATGAAGACCTAATCTTACTAGACTCCCAAGCTGCAGTCGGAATCGAAAAATCCTCAGGCGACAAACCTAAGCTCCGGCAGATTCGCTCAAATTCTCCGTGGACTCCTTCGATACGGAAGCTTGTCTTGTCAGATAAATCGAGAGATCGCGTAACTAGAGAAGCAGCAACAGAGGAAGAGTCACCAAGCGAAGACGAAGACGGAGAAGCATCGTAGTCAATGTTCTTTGCAGCATTACGTCGGTCCAAACGAGGTTTTTGCCTTATGTTCCTGGAGTCCATGGCCGTTCTGGCGGCCGCTTTCTCCTTAGGAATGAAGAATCGAGGTATGTGATTCATAGAGAACTAAATCCATCTAAAATCTCAACAGCAGGAGCTAGCAAATGAAATTCTCTTCTCTCCGGTGTGGAAACGAGATATTCAATGAACCTGTGTAATGGAAAAAGCGAGCTACAGTGGTTTAGACAACTGGATAGGCAGACAAAAGTCGTTTCGCAAGGGTTGAAATCACAAGTGTTAAAAGAGACTGGTAAGCGCCGACGAATGAGTGGAGAACGAAAACGCGGATCCACGTGGCAAGTAGATATTGGCTACTTGTTAAACGATTCGTTTCATTTGATGATGACGTAAGATATTACGGCAGTTTAGTTAACCAAAATGACAGTATGCCACCAGAGCCGTAGCTCCACTTGCCAAATTTATTTGACTATATTCAATCTAGTACTACTATCAACTTATTGGTGTGACATAATTTAATGGGCTCTTTTGAAGACAAGACAGCGTCGTAGCTTGTTAAGCTGAAGAAGAGCCACTTCGAATTCGGCCCATGTTGATTAGCAAGTTTAAAATATTGAAACAAAATAAAAGTTAAAAAAGATTGTTCTTGTTATAAAATACAAAAGGGCATGTTTGTTAAATAGCATTTTCAATTAGAGGTCAGCGTTTTCAGTGATTTCAGAGATTTGATTTTACCTAGTAATTTAATTAAATAATTTGATCCAAAACACTAATTTTCATAACGTTGATAGTAGAAGCGTTTGAGAGGTTTTAAAATTATAGATTTGTTAAAAAGACCAAATTATCTCACTTTTAATTAGATTTATATTAATTATATGTTAATAAAATAATTAAAACGTATTATAATAATATTTAATATTTTCAATATTATTTTGTTTATTATAATATTTTATAATTAAAAATTTTTGTAAATTATTTTACTATTATAGCAAATATATTATTTTTTTAGTATATTATTTTAATTAATAATTAATATAAAAATAGTAAATATTATTAAAATTATTATTTATTTGTATTATTAATAAATATTAAAATAGTTAACTCATTTTATTACCTATTTGAAGGTAGTAATGTAAGATATATTTTGTGAAAAATAAAAGAAATATTCGTTTACGTCATTTTATTATTGAATCCGCTAATAGTATATTATTAAACCGCTAATTACCAAATATTGTATTATTAATTTGCTAATCGCTAATAGTTGGTCAAACTGCTAATTGAATCCGCCAATCGCTAACCGCTAATTGAATCTGCTAATTGCTAATTGCCACACAAGCCAACAAACAAAAAGAAATCTGTAGAAGGGAATAAATGGAGTAGCATGCAGATACTTTGAAAACATATATACTGAGAAGTTAAGATGAAAGGAATTTAAGAGAAAAAATTCAGTTTTATTAAATACAGATTCCAGCGAAGAAGAAGTTGAATATTTGAAAAATGGGATAACACATTTGATTTAAGAGATGTTAAATCACTCTTGTAGATGCATAAAAGGTAACAAGAGGGATGATCAAAAACACTTACAAATAGATAGTAATTTGATCAATGGAGAAAGAACCAGAATTTCATTCATTTAGTTGCTATTTTTATAAAAGGTCGATGACATGTCTTAATATAAGAAATTTCATGAAAGCATCTAGAATTACAACACCCCATATTCAAGAGTGGGCTCAATTCAATATGTGATTTGTACATCTCGCTAGATGTCTACTTGCCTCATCTCCTTTAAAATATATTTTTAATCATTAGAGTGGGTTCTATATTCTGGTAGTGGTCCAGAACTACATATAGAGTTCGGATCTAGTTCATCTAACTGAGTTGATGACAAGAAGTCGATCCAAATTAAAAAATCCAACAAAAATAAAGAGTAAATATTCGAATAGATTTTTGAAATATTGATATCGTGTCTGCAGTGGCTATTTTGATGCTCAAGTCATTTCTAAACATAAACAATAAAAATAGTAACTGAGAAAAAAAATTTTGTGTTCATATATTTGAAGTTGGAATAATGAAAAGGCTATAAGGAGTCTGTTACTCGAACGATTTGCGACCGGAGTCGTGATCGTGATCGTAAAAAGACACCGGAGTGTGAGATAAGAGTTAAGAGCATTGAGCATTGAATTTAGCAGTGTTCTTGGCAAGTGAAATGCAATACCTGGAGTGAATTGTCGTGTTCCTATCTATATGAACTTGGGATTGTCGTTAGCTAGATCTGTCAAAATATTTGCAAGAGGATCTCCGTAAAATCCGAAATTCACTGCATATCTAGTAGTTAATTGAATTGGATGAGATATTGGACCATCTGGGTCGTTTGAAAGTTTGACCCAAGGCTAATATGTGTTAGGCTTGGGTAAGACCTAATGTAACTAGGTGGGTTTACTCGAAATTATCCTATTACAATCCTATATGAATACAATTATTACCATATAAAATCCTTATAAAAAATTCTAAATTTAAAATTTTAAAATTTAAAATTTTATCACTTTATTTGCTTAATGATCAAGTCTCTTAGACTTTGATGTTCACAATTTATGTTCTCAATCATAAAAAAATCTTTAATTTTGTACAATTACCTCTAAAGTATTCATAATTACAAAATATATAAATTAATAATAGAGATTTTTTTAGACCATAAAAATTAGTATATAAATATAGGTCTATTTTGAAAAGTTTGTAAAACAAAATTTTAGTTGTAACTCCAAAAGGTCATTTACAGACTATGATCGTAATTCACAGACTGTGAGCGTAATTCACATAATTTATAAATTGTAAAACTTTAGGGGTATTTTAGAAACTCGGCCTATGGAATGAAAAACCAAACTTTTAAAAGTTTATTTTTGTATATTTCTAAAAATAGACCTATAATTGTATTTTGAACTTTCAAAAACTCATTTAAAAGAATTCTCACTTAATAATATTCTTTTAATAAAATCCTCATCAAATAATAAATAAAATAGCGCATATTTTGCACTCAATAAATGCCACTGTCTTTAGCATAATAGTTGGCTTGCTAATATCACCTTTTGTATAAAACTTTCTTGGCGTAGTTTTTTCATTCCTAATGCATACAATCAATACTCCATAAGATTTATGGAAAGTCATCTCTTTCTCAAATATGAATCAAGCAATTAATGACTGACTGTGGCATCAAATTTCCTTAAATAAGTAGCCTAGAGACCTTCCAAATTGACATAATGAAATTATTAGTGCATTAGATGATAGTAGTCTCACCCTTACGAATTAAGTCATCGAGAAAGTCAACAAGTACTCCATAAGTCAACAAATGAATAGCACTAGAGCATTTCTATATTGTAGTAAAATAGCTCCTACTAGTTCCATCAACCTTTTCTTTTCTTTTCTTTTCTTTAATATAATGGTAGCAACTTTCATGCTTGTTAACTATGGGAATGAATAGATATTTTTGCATTTCGAACCTTTGGTGGAAATCGTAATAAGTATACAAAGGTTAGTTGGGAGAAGTAGTATTTAAACATATACTTTTCTCCAACTTCACATCTTGTTTCGGTGTTTTCTTTTGTTTACACGACTACTAGAGCTGCTTTCTTATGTTTCCGTTGTCGTTGTAAATGTCTCCCGTCGAGTAGGTTAACTATTCAGTTATTGCAAAAGACTTCCAGTAGTACTCGTGTCTTTAAATAGATTAAGATACTGAGACATTTTGTGAATGTATTTGAGTGTTTGAGTATGAAATAATAGGTGGTAGTGTTTAAGTGTTTGAGTATTAGAGGGAATATTGTAGAAAAGTGTAACATTTGGTTTAAGGACCTAAATTTTTCATTATTTTTGTTGTGGATTTTAATTTTGGTCAAAGTTTGAATTTTCAAAATTTCAAGTAGGAACAAATCGAAAATTCGCTATAACACAAATATAGGATCATAAATGATTTAAATGGAATAAATTCAATTAGATATTACTCACAAATTTTTTAGGGTTGTGGGCCTTAGGCTTTTAGAGCAATTTTAGCCCGGTATTACTTATGGATTAAATGCCAATTAATTTAACATAATAAATTAACACCAAATTTACCATGAGTCATATAGGTCTTTTAGTAATTATGTCTATCTTTAACATATTTCGCAACTAAGCTAATCTCATGAAATGTTGGAACAATTCTCTCTTTTATAGTTAAACTTGCAAATGAGTTGATCCGAACTGAGTTGAGTATATATAAACCTTGAGCTCAATGAACTTTACAAATTTTTATTCAAGGTTTGTTATTTTTTCTTTATTGGAGCTCGACTCGTTCTCAAGTCCTCTAATAACTTATTGAGTGGCTCATTTGAACTCGTTTAGTAACTTATTTATATTGAGCATTTTATTATATTTGGACGTTAAAGTGAGTTGGGTAATCATATATTACATGAGCTATAAATGAGTTATAACCATTCATGAACATAAATGAGTTATCATTCTATATAAACAAATTATTTAACGAGTCTATTTCTGAACATAAACGAATCAAACAGTGATCTTTACAGGCACAAGCCATGAGATTATATTAATAATCAATTGTATAGTTCTCAAGCGAGTTTTGACCAAGCGCTGACTGAAGTTGTTCGCAATATGCCCGCCTGTGCTGTTGTTTGCCTTTATTTATATTAGAATGAGTTAGGAATGTAATATGTAAAAGAACGATGTATTACGTAAGCACGGTTTTCATTTTTATTTTTTAAAACTAACTTTTGATTATTTGTTTTTTAAAAACAGTTTTGATAGCTTTTTTAATTTTACATTTTTAATAAACGAGAAAATAATTTTTTGAAAATGTATAATTAATAATTGAACCAAACTCATTTAAAAATTCATTTTTTTTAATTTTAGTTATTTGTATTCAAAATATTCATATTTTTTGTCTTTTTTTCCAATATTTTATTCATAGTTTGTCGTTTTTATTTTTAAATTTTATATAGTGTAAGTAATAAAAAATTGTAACTTTGCAAAAATAATTGAATGGAAAGTAATATATATATATATATATATATATAATGGGTTATTTACTTCCGAGCCTTGTTCAGCTCTAGCTCTAGCCCAAGCCCAAAATAGAGTAAGGCTCAAGCCTAAAACTCAGACTTTTTGTGGAGATCCTTTTATAATGATTTTGACAGGTTCTTCAACAACCATCTCACGTTCCTATAAATAGGATCTCAAACCTCTTTAATTCTCAACATTTTCATATTTAGAGAAATTCTGCCAAAATTAATACTCAACTGCTCTCGAGTCTCCGATCACATTCCGATGTCTTTTTTCAATCTCGATCATCATATTTGTCGTGATCCTTAGAACTCAGTGCTCTTCGGTGTCATCACTCGGGCATAACTTTCTTGTGAAAGGAATTGCTCTGTTCATAAATTCATTTTTTCTCTTAATTTGCTTTCTAATTTATATATTCAAATTTAAGATTGACTTGTGCATCGAAGTGTCTACGGTAAACACTACACCAACTTTCCCCAATATTCACTTGGACGTTTCTCTTTTACTTTTTGCAAGCTCCTTTGCATTAGATCGGTTCCCAACATCAATCTAATTCGATTTCGTTAGATCGAATTCTGACGGTAGTGTTTGAACCACTATAATATCTAGGGTTAATTTCAAAAACCATCCAATTTTTGAAACATTTTACTTCTGACATCCGGTTTTGCAAACTTATACCAAACCACCCAAAACCACCTAAAATCAAAACTACTAGTGGTTTTGGTGTGATATGGGTGGTTTTTGTATTTTTTTTAGTGATTTTTGTATTTTGAGTGATTTTGTTAATTATTTTGTTTTAATAATTATTAAAATTTTGGTTTAATAAGTTAATTACAATTTAAATATTTTTATTTAAAAAAATTAAAATTTTACTAAACTAAAATAAATTATTACATAGTTTAGTACTTTTTAAATGTTTGGTTTAATAATTTTTAATAATTTTAGTATAAGTTTTAATTTTTAAAATTTACTAAATTAAAAAAAATATTGTGTAGATTTAATAAATTTTAAATATTTAGTTAAATGATTTTTAACATTTTTTGTTTAAATTTTAATTTTTTAATTTACTAAAACCTAATTTTTTATAGGTATGTTTAAAAATTTATTAAAATTTATTATATTATTTATTGTATTATAATTTTATATAGGTTTTTAAAAATTCATATTAATAAAGAAAAAATATTTAAAATTGAAAAATAATTAGAAAATGTTGATATAATCAATAAACGGTTATTTTATTTTTGAAATGATAAATATAAAAATAAAACTCAAATGTTTATTAAAAACTATTTAAATTAGATATTTTTGGTTGTATGTTTAAAATTAAAAATTAAGGGTTGAAAATAAAATTTATTAAAATTATTAAGCCAATTAAATTAAAATTTTAAAAATTTAAAAATTATTGATATTAGTTGTAATTTAGTAAAAATAAAAGTTAGAAATTAAAACTATAAATTACTTAAATTAATGAATTAAAAATTAAAATTTTCTAAAATAATAAAAAATTATTCAAATTATTTAATAAAATATTTAAAATTTACTACAATTATCAAACTTAAAATTTTAAAATTATTAAAACTAAATAATTAGCAAAACATCTAAAAAAAATAGAAAAACCACCCAAAAACACAAAAAACCACTCACACCTCACCAAAACCACCCATGGTTTTAATTTTGAGTGGTTTTGGAGGTGGTTTGGTATAAGTTTGTAAAACCGAATGCCAGGAGTAAAATGTTTTAAAAATTGGGTGGTTTTTGGAATTAACCCATAATATTTAAGTGCTTTCTCTAAAATATACCACTTTCCCTTTATAAAAAAAAAAAACAAATAAATAAATCATTTTTGGGAAAAATATAAAAACTGATCCAATCAAACTATATATTTAAGTTAATGAGCCTTAAAAGTTTGACTTAAGTTTTTAAACCAAACAAAATTTTAGATTTTATAAAATGAGTCTTCACATCCTTCACATGTTATTAAAAGTCCTTCACACAATGTGAATGACCTTGTGACGATTATTTATTTATTTATTTATTTATTTATTATTTTTTTAACGAGGGACAAAAACGTCATAAAGGCTCATTTTGTGAAATCTAAAATTTGTTTGATTTAAAAACTTAATTCAAACTTTCGAGACTCATTAACTTAATTAAAACTTTAAAAATACTAAAAGTGAAACTATTTTTTAAAAAAATTTTTTTTTTATTAAACTTAACACTATTTGAAAATTTGGTGAAAAATACTCATGTCATTTCCATCATTTTTAATTCAAAAAGGGAAAAATGAAAATGAAAACTACCCTTACCAAACACACCCTAAATTGCTATATTACAAAATAAAATAAGTATTGAGGTTTAAGTTATTTAGAAAAAATCACCGTACTTAACACAAAGCTATATAGTATTAATATTTTGAAACTTGTATCTATTCAAAATAATTAATATCATTTTTTTTTCAAAATAAAATTTTAAATAATTTCAATTTCAAATTGGGATTAATTAAGGATAATTGCTATTTAGTCCCTTCAAGTTGACACGATTTTTCATTTGCATTCAAAATAATTGAGATTACTTTTGCTTTTAACTTTTAACTGCAGAAGAAGAGAAGCATAAGTCATTTGCAAGAAGTTAATATTTTTGTCTTCATCTAGAATAGTTTAGGCCAGAAACACTTCTACTAGTTACCAAAAAAACCATCTGAAATAACTTTCAAAAGTCAGAAACCGAAAGTCGGTCTATCCAAACAGGTATAAACTCAATATCTCCATCTCCCATAACTAAACTCTCACAGAAATCCATTACTAATTTATAGCAAGATATCAAATTTCTACAAATAAATATGGGTTAAATGATTAAATGATCTGATTTTAAAAAGTAATTAAATACATGACCCTCTCATGTATAAAACATTATACTAGAGAAAGTCACCCAGCAAAATATATACTACTTTAATATAAAAGATAGTAATTTAAGATAATAATCATTTGAATCATTTCCGAATGTATAATTTCTAAGTTTTATTTTAGTCCCTCCAATATGGGAAAAAAAAATCTTACAATATTAATTTTCCCATTTAACTATTTTAATTGAAAAAATAAAAAATAAAAAATGAACACTATCATAATATTACACTATCATTTCAAATCGTCTACCAATATAAATAACTTAGAGCACCTTCAGCGGGATGTGAATTTATTATTTGCACATCCACATAGGCATTTTGAATTTTTTATTTAAAAAATCTACTTTAATGGTAATGTGAATTCAGAATGTTATGGTAACGTGGCAAAAAAAAATAGTAGAGGATGTGAAATAGAGCTTCTATTTTTCACATCTGGGTGTGAATTAGTATTTAATATTTTTAAATTGTAGTTACCTTAGTGCTATGTAAATTTAAAAAGATTATTAATTAAAATGGAAAAAGAACTTTAATTATAATGAATTATAAATTAAGAAAATCCGATTAGACAATAACCACAGTGAGTTATTTTTAATTTTTTATCTCCAGAAATACTATTTTTGACACATAATTATCCACCATTTATTTACTATGCCACGTATGTCTCAATTCACTAAGCCACCGGAGATGCTTTTACAAGAGTGTGTTTGGCATAAAATTTTTAATTAGATATTAAATCAATGATTAAATTTTAAATAGTTAATTGGATTAAGCGTTTGATATTAATTTTAATTTTTAAATTAATTGTTAAATATAAAATTACTAAAATTTATTACAGATTAAATATAATTTAGAAGATAATAATATAATTAATTATAAAATAAAAATTAATAAAATAAATTAAAAAACTATTTTATAGTTTTCTTAAACACTAATTAAAATATTAATACTATTTTAGATAGTATTATCAAACACATTTTTTTAAAATTAATATACATTCTAAACACTATTTGAAAATATTATCGAACATACCCATTCCAACCTATACAACCTTTCATCAAACAAAGTACGGCCAAAAATAAGAAGTATATAATAATCATATAATATAATGGTATGGTACACACGTGCCACATGAATTCCTCCAATAATATACGAAGGAGACTAGCACGTGTATTCAACAATAATATTAGGTTCGGTATATATACATGACTATAAACATTGCTCTCTCATAATCCATATAACGGCTAGACCTAATCTTCTGTATGAAGCTAATATCGAGTGAAGTCTACATAATTCAACTTACTTATATGTTAAATAATTCTATTAAATACAAAGATAATTATAAGAATCAAAAAGACAAAAACAACCCTCACTATTTCAATATGACACGATACATAAATTGTATCAATAAAACCCAGACCATATAAAAATAAAAATAAATAATAATAATAATAACAATAACAACATAATACCTGATAGGAAAAAGGAAAATATAAATATAATAATTTTGTTTTTAGAAGGAGAAGAGGGTTGTTCTTCATACGTTTCCAGTATCAGAAAGTAACAGAAAATTACGCCTCTGAAAACAAAACCCTATTTTCTCTTTCGCATCGCAAAACCAAACTTACAATTCCGTTTCTAACTCTCTCTGTGTCGCTCTCTTGTCTCTCTCCATCGCTGGGTTCCTGCACTGAGACTATAGAATTATTTTCTCCGACGAGAAAACGCATTGTTGATTGGATTGGGATAATATTACACACTGGGCGGTTATTAAACGGTTACGTTTTTGGTATCAATCATTCATAGCAGGTTAGGGTTAGTTTTATTTTGTGTCCTATTTTTCGGTTTTCTCTGTCGCTCTTTTTTTTTATTTTTGGTTTTATTAGAGGAAAATCACATCGCTCTGGTTTCAAACCCTAAGAGTTGAGACTCCTATATGAGTTGCTTGCATATTTAGACATCAGCCTCTGTATCGGGACTCACGCGTAGGTAGTGTGAAATGTTCTAGTTTAGGGTTTCTGAAATACCGCATTATATTGTTGGTTAGATTCTGATTTCTGTGGTTCTCTTTAGGGTTTTCTCTAATTCAGCTGGGTTTTTGGTATGAATTGTGTTTGAAGAATCGTGGGCATTCGTTTGTAGTGAGACGGTTTATCGGTCGACTCGTTTGACCCTGTTTTGGGTTTCTTTTCTAATTTTAATTTGTATTTTTTTATCCAGAGAGGTGATGAGGGTCTAGTAACTTTGGTGTATATTTAATTTGTTTGGAAATCCATCTCCGCTGACTGAAGATGGAGGCCTAGAGGGAGATTGGATTTTTGTTAAATTCAATTTTACAAAACTGCTTGTGATGTCTTGCCTCCTTTTGTCATGTTTTGAGTCTCTTGTTGGTTCTAGGGGCTAGAATTAAGTTTGTCAATTAGTAGTGGTGGTGAATTGTTGTTGGTGGAGTTAGGGTTGGGAATTAGCAGATTTCTCATCTAAGGGGTTATACTTTTCTGGGAAGGGGTGAAGAAGTGCGCAGAAGTGTTTTTTTGGTGATATCTGATATGTGCTGTGCTCGATATGGAACGAAATGAACCCACATTAGTTCCAGAATGGCTGAAAAGTTCTGGAAGTGTTTCTGGGGGTGGCAGTTCAGTCCACCACTTTGCCTCTTCTGCTAATCACTCAGGTACTTAGTCTAACTTCTGCTGTTTGCATCTTCTTTTCCTCTTTAATATGTTTGGTTAATTACTTACGACTCTGTAGATTTGGTTTGTTATTGATTGCTTAAGTTTTTATTTATTTATTTATTATCTATATGTATATATTTTTGCTTTTTCAGATGTATCTTCACTGTTACACCACACTAGAAATAGGAATTCCAAGAACATAAATGATTTTGATACCCCTCGTTTGGATCGGACTGCTTCTTCCAATTCGCGACGGAGTTCTAGCAATGGATCCGCTAAGCATGCATATAGTAGTTTCAATAGAAGTCATCGTGATAAGGACCGTGACAGGGATAAAGAAAGACCTAGCTATGGGGATATCTGGGACCGTGACTCTTCTGACCCATTAGGAAACTTATTCAATAGGAGTGAGAAGGACACATTGCGTCGTTCTCAGTCAATGATATCAAGGAAACCGAATGAGATGTTGCCGCGAAGAGTTACTGTGGACTCCAAAATCAGCAGCAATAGTACTCTCAGCAATGGCAATGGTTTGCTCGCTGCCGGTAGTAGCATCAAGAAGTCTGTATTTGAAAAGGATTTTCCCTCGCTCGGAACTGAAGAGAAACCAGTACCTGATGTGGGGAGAGTTTCATCTCCTGGTTTGAGCTCAGCTGTGCAGAGTTTGCCTGTTGGTAATTCCACTTTGATTGGTGGAGAGGGGTGGACATCCGCTTTGGCCGAAGTGCCTCCAATAATTGGAAGTAGCAGCAATCCAGGAACATTATCTGCTCCACAAACTACTGTAGCCACTGCACTGTCTGGCCCACCTAGTTCTTCCACTGGTCTAAATATGGCTGAAGCTCTGGCACAAGCTCCATCTCGGACTCGTACCACCCCCCAGGTAACAGATTGAGTTAAGCAAGGTTTTTTTTAATTTTTATTTTATTTTTTATTTTTAAATTTTGTGCTAATAAATTAATGCTAGTGTCCAGTTTGCTGATGCTATTTTATTTATTTTAGTTATCTGTCAAGACACAAAGACTTGAAGAATTGGCTCTTAAGCAATCAAGGCAGCTGATACCAGTGACTCCCTCAATGCCTAAGAGCTCGGTAAGATTTGTTTGGGATTATTTTTTACTTTTTCTGTTTTGTTATCTTGGTAGTTGAATCGTCTTTCTTGTTGGCATCCCGACTAATTCGATGAAACTTTGATAGTCCTCTAATTTGATTTGGGGAAGTCAGTGTGTCGACGTGTTTGGTTTAGTGTGCTTGCATTTTGTCTTGGTCTTGTCTTGTTTGGATTGATACACCATCAAGGTTGAAGGATTTGTGTATGAATTTTGACATCTATGCAACTACTATTTTATGGCTACTGTTTTAGGCAATAATAGAAGGTAGACAATTGGTTACCTGTCAAAACTCTTGTTTGATATAATTTTCTTCTATTAAAGTACATGTTTGGGTTCATACTTCATCAAAATTGTATGTTTGATGATATCAGGGTGAGATGCAACTGTTTTTGTTTTATTTCGTTTTTCCACTTTTTTGATGAATGATAAAGTATAACACTTGCGTTGTTAACTCATTGTTATTGTCAAGAAGTTAGATGCAATTCTCTTCCATTTGGTAGGTCGTGATAATTTGGTTCTAAAATTAATGAATTGAGTTTTCTGCATAAACATCTTGGTCTTGCTGTACATTTTTACATTCTTCTTCATGTTTGAGTAAGGAAAATGAGAATTATGTTAATTACCAATGTTTGTGCAAGTGTAAATTTTTACTTGATTTGGTTTCTAGTATAATTGTCCTTTTTCCTCTTAAATGTTTAACATTTGGAGTTAGGGAGGTTTAGAACTCAACATATGTATATTGTTATCGGTATATCTTTGCAAAGCTAAACCTGTTGTCTTTTCATGGCTGTAGCTATGTGATTGTTACATAATTATTGCAGTAAGACATTTTTCTTATTCGCCAATGTAAAATAGGTTGTTGTATTTGTGTTTAGACATAACTTTTAATATCTATGACTTTTGGGAAATTATTTAAGGATGTAATAGTAGAAGAGAAAAAATTTCAGATAGGGGGATGCTATTTTTTTTTGTTGTTGTTATTGTTGCCCTCAACTGGTTTTTATTAGGACCAAAGTTGAGACATTTAATAAGCTTTGCATTTATGCAAACTGATTATTTATGAATGTATCATCAATTCCTATTTTTTGAGTTGGAGGGAATGAGAGATATTATTGGTTTCTTTCCCTGTAAGAGATGTAATTAATGTGAAAGATCTTGGTGTTTGTGGCAGTTGAGGGTAGTTTTATAGCTATAGATGTTAATTGATTCTGGTTACTATTGTGGAAATAAATTTGCCTAAATAGATACTGAGTATAAGGTTGTTCGAGTTAATTTACTTTTTCAATTAAATTACAGGAAATTATTTGGATTTCATGGGATTACAATATTGTTTTCCTTTTTCAGGTTCTCAGTTTTTCTGATAAATCAAAACCAAAATTGTCTGCCAGTAGAGTTGGGGAAATGAATTTGGCTACTAAGAATGGACAGCAGCAACCCTCTATGTTGCACCTTGCTAACCAATCACTTGCTGGTGGGAATGTCAAATCTGATGCACCAAAGACATCTGGAAAGCTTTTGGTTCTTAAACCATCATGGGAAAATGGTGTTCTATCTTCTCCAAAGGATGTTACTCCAACCAACAATGCCAGCAGCAGAGCTGCAATTAACCAAGTTGCTGTTGCCCCACCAGTTTCCTCTGCTCCTATGAGGACTTCAAATAACCCAAAAGTTCCTCCTGGGGATCGCAAGGCGGTTACCATGAATCCTATAGCTGGTTTTCCTATAGAAAGAAAACCATCCTTGTCGCAAACTCAGAGCCGAAATGATTTTTTTAATCTTTTGAAAAAGAAAACCTCAACAAATTCCTCTACTGTCCAAACTGAGTCCGGCCCTGATAATTTGTGTCCCTCCCAGGAGAAACTTGGGGAAGTGATAAAGGATGTAGTCACTGCTCCTGCAATTCCTCACGGAACTGAGAATGGTGTTGAAGTAACTGTCAATGGTGAAACACATGAGAAGGGGCTTTCTGATGCTGAAGAGAAGGATACAGGCCTTTGTGAAACTGTTCTTTCAGAGGAAGAAGCTGCATTCCTTCGATCTCTTGGCTGGGAGGAAGAGAACAATGATGAGGATGATGTTGGCCTTACACAGGAGGAGATCAATGCTTTCTTTCGACAGGTAACCAATTCTTTTCTTTTGTTTAGAGTTGATATAATCTGGTTACCTCAGACCAGGTTTCGCACTTTTATATTGGTTCTGACTAGTGGTTTCAACTTTTTTGGGGGGTTAGAATTTCTAATCCTGGTATGACATAGTGTTAGATTATTAACTTCATTACAATATGTTCACGCTTCTTAATCTTTTTATTTTGTCATGCAGTTTCTTGTGTGTATTTGGTCGTATTTTATTTTATTTGATATTAATGTAAAATATGAAGTGAAGTGTAGGCATGATGGTACCTGTTTGTGCAACTACATGTCTAACACTTTCTATTGGACATGTCCACTCACTGGACAAGTATAGGTGCATTGTCATGACATATCACAGTTAGTTTAGAAAATCCTTGTGATAAAATTCAGTTTGATTTGGTTTTGTACATAAATAATGACATCAATGGATGAGTGCGTTCTCTTTCCAGGTTTGTTCCACAAGGTTTGAGGGGGGTCTAGCTATGTTGTTTTTTTGTAATAAGTTAGTGTATCAGGTTAGACTTGCACTGGCAATTATTATTTGCTTATGTTCATTGCAATCTGTTTTTTTTGTAGTGCGATCAAAGTGGCATTCGGGTGAGGCTTCCAGAGTTCCACATCAATAGCATTGGTGGGGGTTCGTCAGAAGTGGGATCATCTGACTCTGAATCCAAAGCTTGATTAACTGTTTTCGCTAGCATAACTGAGATTCAAGAAGTTGCAATTTTCAATGGCAGATGGTTAGTTTCGTTTTTGTCGCTTTTGTTTTGAAGCCCCAGTCCTGCCTCTTAAATGAGATTTTTTAGGTTTGAAGGTTGGTTCTGGGAGGGTGATGTTTTGTCAGCAGTGGAAGATGCTTTGCTTGGAGAGTTGCATCTTTTGGGGGGTGGGATTTGGTCCTTTTCTCTTCCTTTTCCTTTGGAGAGGGTTCCATTCTACAAGATCTTTGGAAAAAAAAAAGGCTTATGGTGTTTTTGGTCAATTTTACGGAAAAAGGAAATCAAAAAAATGTTTTAATTTTTAGTTTAGTCTTTGTTACATATATTTTTGTGATTTCCTTTTCATTTTTTTTGGGTAGAAGAGCAGTTTATGTTGATATCAAAGGCACAAATTATAAATGAATAAGAAGGAAATAGAGAAATTCAGTTTATAAGTAAACTTGGGTGGTAGCTTATATTTTGAAACCTGTTATTTTTCATTTTTCTCTGCATGAAGGTTTGGATCCGAATACAACTTATAATAGTGAAATTAAAGAAATGAAATATTCATTTTCCTATCATCCTATAGTACTAATAATAAGGGCACCGGATAAGTGCTTGAGATACCGAATTGTATACAAGAACTCTAGATTATAGCATATTCTTGTGACATTGTATGGGCCTTTAGACATTACAATAGGAAATTGACATTGTGTGGACCTTTAGGCATTAGTTGGGAATTAGGGTCAGTATTTTGGAAATTGGGTCAGTTTCTTCAATGTATGTGTTAGATTAACAGTCATTTACATCAATGAGGTCAATGTCAAGACATGGTGATAAAAATAATAATAATAAATAAATAAATAACAACAAATTAAGGTCACAACGATCCTCACTAATTTACATTAGGGTGTCAAAATAAATTCGAACTCATTAATTTACATTAATCAAATAGATCCCCACAAACTCATTAGTTTATGAATAGATTAATATTTTTTTTTCAAAATAATATCTCCTACATCTATTAAAGTGTATTATGTTTAAATTATTTAATACGTATTTTTTATATAAATAATAAATTATAATTCAACACAATGAGTTGATATGGTTTAACTCAATAATAAATAAGTCTGAGAAAAAATGAGTTAGATCCGATTACATATGACTTGGATTTGGATTAGTCTGACACGATCCGTTAAGACGTGTATTATGGTAACCATTCATGGGGACCTTTATTCTAATCTCACTACAAAACACTTTTTATATTAGGGTAAAGTGGAAAATTTTCACTAAGTCATAACATCACTCATCTAATTATTCTTAAGCAAGTTTGGTCATTTTATAACTTTGAAACATTTGTTTACTGTACAATTGGTGACAACAATCTTCATCTTATAGGTGATAAGACTATGAATTTCATAGAGTAATTATATTTAATTGGGATAGAGTATTCTGAAATAGATCTTGTATAGAATTATATTGAAATTATGGTACAATCCTCAACTATAACTCATCTCATCATCCTTAAGCAATTAATTCTATGGAGGTAGTTAACATGTAAGTTAAAGCATATTTGAGGTGTTTTATTAGGCTGGACCAAGTATTAGTACAACATCGTATCATATAGGTATTAATACTACTCTTGTTCAAGGTTTTAATTGAAGAGATTCCTTACCAATTCTTAAGGTGAAACTTAAACCAGCTTATAGCGAAGTCTGCATATTTATTACGATTAGAAAGAGATCACTATCTCATCAAGATTAAAATATCATTTAATTAAGGCTCAATAGTAAGTGAAGACGAGCAGAGAAGTGACCTAAAGGCATTAAGTAACAAGAAGTTGTAACTAAAATACTTTGTTCCATTTTGAATTGCAAAGAATTAAAGTAGTAGCATATGAACTAAATATACCTTAGTTGGTTAAGATTCATATGGTATTCCACCTTTCATAACTAAACTAAGGCCTGTAATTAAGTTTAAGAATATGCTTCAGCACTTCAAATCACTAGGAAAAAAAAAATGGACCACTGTATCAATAGAAGTGAAGCCATTATACCTAATCCAAATTATGAAGGGTGGGAGGTGTTCATTTAATGAGAAGGACAACTAGAATCTAAGACTATTTGGAAATCCATGGAAGATGTTGAAACCCAATTTCCAAAATGTCATATTGTGGACAAGATAAAGGATATAAGGGGTATTGTTAGACAAGTTATTGCTCATGTTAGGATTATCTTGAATCACAAGTATTCATATTTTTGAAAGGATTTTTTATTTTGAAAAAGATTTCCTATTTTGAGTTAGTGTCTATTCCTAATTGTTTGGTTCTTATTTGAGAGGATTTAATTTTTTTTTCCCTTTTTTTTTTTCTAGTTTTGTTTAATTTTTTCCTTATAACTCTCATATAGATTAGGATTTATATAAGTTATAAATATGGGATGTATATGAGATGTACTTAGAATAATTTTAAATATAATAGATAATATTGTTTGAGAGCATAAAAGGTCTATAGGTCGAGTTATTTGTTCATCAATTGATTTGAATGATTAAATATCATTTTTTGATAGATTGATTTGAGAGGGAGAGAGAGAGAGTTGTTTGATTATTTGGTAAACTAGGAAATAGGCTCGTGCTTTTGCGCGAAGTATTATTATTTTTAGCAAATATATTATTATTTTTATTTTTATTTCACAATTATATATTTATTATAAAATAAAATTTATAAACATGTCATACTCATATTTAAAGTAAAGTATGGAAGAAAAAAAACATTATGTGAGGAATTTAATATATTATGTCATAAATTTGATACTTGCGGGTATACATGTATTTTCAATTGCTTAATATAGCTCCGCTTTAACTTAATATATATTTTTATTTAATATAAATAAAATATGAAGAAATAAATAAAAAATATAAACAATTACAATCATATTTTATCAAATAAAAAGATATTTGACTTAAAATTGATAATAATAAAAAAAATGTAAATGAATTGATATTTCTTCTACTTTATTTTTTAACATTATTTTATTTTTCAACATGTTTCTCTCATTAAATAATTTGAGATTAATCATATTAAATTTTTATAAAAAGCATAAAGTGGAGTAAAATAAATAATATGGATCAAATAGAAAACTCTATAAATTAATTACTAAAGTTTAAAAATAATTAAAAATGAAAATTAGTAAAAAAAAAATTAATAATTAAAGTTTAACTATTAAATTAAGCCACCAAATCATAAATAATTTTTGTTGATGATAATTTAGAATAAGTTTTATTTTATTTTACTTGTAACTAAATTAGAAAAAAAAATTATATAACAAATAATATAAATATATTCAATTAATTTATTAACGGATGACACTATTTACATTTTAAAAGAGATGAAAAGTTGAAAATTTTGTAATGTTTAAATAAATTTATGGAAGATATTTCAATCCTTAACCTTAAATCCAAATAATAGTTTTTCTCTATAATTTAAACATGTATGTATGATATTTATAACATTAATATATATATATATATATATATAATCTTGAATATTCAAGTCATCAATGCAATAATATTTTATAAAATGCTTATTTTAGCGATCTTGAAGTGATAAATTGTAGAATGTGATCTTGAAGCTTTCTGGTTTATACGACTAATATTTATAAGTGGTGTCCTTCCATTTACGTATTTTTTTTAAAAAAAATCTTTGTTGGAGTTACATATTGCTATTTAATTAATCATTTGATGTTTAATTTTAATTTTGCATTCCATTTTCTATTATATTGAGAGCCAACCATTAGAAAAATAGTACTTGCCAAGTGAATAATGCTTTTACTCTATAATATTTTTAAAATGAATATTAAAAATAATATTAATTTTATATGACGGTTAAGAAATTAAGAGAATACATGCAATCAAATTTAATAAATAGCAATAAATAAAATTTATTGAAATGAAAAGAAAGTGATATAATTTTGAAACGATTTCATGTTTTGATTAATTGATATTTAAAGGAGAACTTAATTTTGAATAAATAAAATTAAATAGAGAATAAAAAGTAACAAATAGTCTTTGCATTATTTAGATACTATATAAATATAATATAATACAAAATCAATATTAATTGATAATCATTGAATATAATAAAAATGGAATGTATTAGGTTAATAGAATAAAATTTATAAAAAAATTGAATTATCCATACATATATATATATATTAATATGTCATTATAAAAAGAACGTGTTATATGTATAATCTAATTAATAAAGAAATAGAGATCTAGTTAAGTGAGGATAAGAAAAATATTATTATTTCAATTATTTTAATTACAACCCATAAAGATTTACATATCTAAAAATGAAAGCATAAATCTATTTGATTACCAATATATAAATTAAATCATTATAAAGAAACTGTCTAAATTTAAAAAATAAAATTCATTAGTACAACAAAAATAATAGGGAACGAAAAAGGCAAATTGGATCCAATTAAGGAAGTCCGAATGAAGAAGAGACTCCGTTCTTGCGATCCACTCAACTCCGATTTAGGTGCAATTTTCATATTTTAGTACCTGAGAAGAGATCAAAGACAAACAAAAAAAATTCCATGGATTATAATTGCTTAATAAAAGCAAATGTTTTTTCCATTGATATATATATATAAAATTTTGTTATATATATATATATTATTTACACTTTGATTCTATTGATATTTTCATTATTATATGCATATATAGATTAAAAAATTATCAATAGACTACAAAAATATATAAAAAATTAAAAAATAATAATAAGCAAATTTTTAATGAGAGATGTGAGAAGAAGTAGAGATTATTAGGTGATAATTGTGAGAGTATTAATTAGAAATATAAAACCAAACCATAGAAAATTCTAAAAGATAGTATTAATATTTAATAATAATAAGCAATAGTATATTCAAAATAAAAATTCTAAAATAAAAAATATGATATGAAAAACCTACCATCACTAACTTGAATAAGAGAAGAAATGGGGAAGGAAATTCAATTTCAACCATATTTCCATGAATAACCTATGTGCATAAAAAATAACAAAAATCATATTAGAAATATAAAAAATAAATAAATAAATAAAAGTATTGGAGGCAGGAGAGACAACAACAATTAATATATTTGTCAATAAATCAATCTTTATCATATCTAAATTTGATAAATACCATGAAATTAAAACTAACCATAGAATTACCAAATTTGTACTTTAATTGGTTGCTCGTTTGATTGAGATGAAAAGTCAAAATAGAAACAAATATTCATATGAAGTATGAAATGATGAGAAAAAAATAAATTAAATAGATAAGAGAAGAAACGAGAGAGAATAAGTTTTATTATTGAATAATATTATCAACGAAAATATCAAAAGTATTTATAACGTAAAAAAGACAATATAATTAATGCAGCTTTAATCATTTTGAATATATTTTTGAATTTTTTTTTTATTGTTTTCAAAACCATTCACATGAACCGAAATGAAACTTTGTAATAAGTCTTTTCTCTTCCAAATTCAAAACCAAATTAAAAAAAAAAATCACACATTAATTTGATAGATTTCAATATGTACAAAATTCATTTGAATTAAAAAATAAAAATATTACGGGGATCAAACAAAGATTTTAATTTACCCTTTCCAATCGTGTAAGTACAAAAATCACATGCATTCAATTTTTTTAATAAATAAATTAATTAAATTAAGACAACGAATAACAATTTTTTTTTTTTACCTTCTTAACCTAGTCATTTGTCGAGAGCTAGCAATTTGTTGAGAAGTCCTCCTGGAAACTGTGAAATGAGGGGAAAAAATTTAAAAAATTAAATTTAGAAACAACAAAAACGAAAAATAATTTGATTTAATAGAAAGAATTGTATTATTATACTAAACATCGATAATAGATGGTTTTGATGGAGATAGATATGAAAATTGTTGAATAAGAGAGAAGTGAAAAATATAAAAAAATTGGTGTTTATGTGATTTCCTTATTATTATTTTTTTTTATATTTATAATTTATAAGTGAGAGTGAGAAAGAGAACAGACAATTTTATAGTATTTAATTATATTTATTAAAATTATGAACAATTAATATATCAATACACCTCTCTATTTCATCTCCTTACAGTTATAATTTAATTTACAAAATAAAAAAAATTAAAAAATTAAAAATCCTAACTCTTTCCAATAAAAAAAAATTAAGAGTTATCAATTTTTGAATGTCACATATAACATTTTAATTGGTTCAATTCTTACCAAATTCAAAAATATCAATTTTCATTGATTTTCTACCTAATGCTGAACTCTCCGCGCGCCACGTCAACTTTGTGGGCCCGCTCGAGAGTTTCGCTTTATATAGATATATAGACTAGTAGAATTGCTCGCGCGTTGCGCGAAATAATAATATTAAATATAATTATTTTAATTTTACAAAAATTATTAATATTATTAATATTAAAAAATTAATTAAGTTAAAAACATAAAAATATATTTATATAAACAAATATTTAAAAAAATAAAAAAAATTTAATATATTGATAAATTTATTTTAATATTTTCAAAAAAAATTATTTCTTAAACATACTTATTTTTCTCTTTATTATTTAATTTTTTTAAAAAATATGATTTATTACTTATTTTACTTTTTTATTATTCAGAATCTATTTATTCAAATTTTTAAATAATCTCTAAAAAATTCAGTTTTAATTTATTTTTTTGGATATATAATATCTCGTACGATTCATCTTTTATTTTAACTTATAAAATTTGATTGAATAATATCACTTGAAATAAATTATATATACATATATATATGTATGTATATATATATATTCTTAAACATTAAATACAATTTTATTGTGTTTGATTTTAATTATGATTTTTTAGAATTATTAACGTCCATTTTTTTCCTCTCATAAAAGAGGTTAAATTTCAAATTCAAAATATTTTATAATTTTATATTTATTTTATATATATATATACATATTATATATATAATAAAACAAAATAATCATAATTTTTTTTTTTTACTGATGTTAATATGGTTCATTGATTATACTCGTCATCATCCGCATATTCATCATTATTGAATAAATTTCATCGTACCAATTAAATAATTATAATCAAAATTTACCTATTTATAATTGAATAATAAAATAATGGATGTATTAAAAAATAATATTTTAAAAAACCGATTATGAAAACTTTAATAATCCTGGATAACTTGTTATATTAATTAAATAAAAAATAACAAAAAAATTATTATAATATTTTTACTTATAATGATAAATAGATGAAATATCTATCTATTACTTAAAACTTCATCAATTAATTTCAATATTTTTTTTTTTTTTAATTCAGTGATGAATGACAATTTTATTTTAATGGAATTGATTAATCTAATAGGTAAGAAATATAGTATGGAATTAGAAGTTAAATTTAACCTTATTTATTTATTTTTTATTTTTTATGTTGATCAACTAATCTACTAATTGATTTTAGGAAAGTACCCTATAGAAATAATTATGAAAATGAAAATATTAAACATAATTTAAAAAATAACTAATAAGTATAATTTATTAATAAATATTCTTATTAATAATCCTATCCAATTTAAAAAATATGTAATATATATAATGTATTTTAAGTTTTAAAATTAAGAAAGTCAATTTTGTTTCAATAATTATTTATTGATAAGTGAATATTTTTCAATAATAATAATCTTAGTTATGGAAAAAATTATTAATGAAATAATAGGTATTATTTATGTTAGAGTGTTTTTAGTAATACTCATCGTAATTGTAAAATATATATCAAATATTATTTTTCATAAATTAAAATATTGCTAACCAAAGAAAATGTCAAATTCAATTTTAAAATAAAATTTAGCGAGAATTGATAATCTTATTATTTATAAAAAATAAAAAAAAAAAGATTTTATCTTGATTTTGATGAACTCATGAATAAAATAAAAATGAGTTTATTAGTAAATAAAAAATGGGTAATTAAATATAATTAACAATATAAAATAAAATATAATAATAATTTTATTCATAATTGTAGTCTCTTTCTCCATGTGCTTTCTTTATGTATTCTCAGCTATAAAATATGTATAATTCTCTTTAAAATTAATAATTTAGTAAAAATAAATCAATAAATAAAAGAAAGTAAAATAATTCATTATGTAGGAAGGTAAACATACAATTTTGAAAGTGGAGGACTCAAAATATTCTTCTTCTTTTTTTAATCGTAATAATATATATATATATATTATGGATTTTTATAATATAAAAAAATAATGCCTATAAAAATAAAAATATATATAAAAAGTAAATAAATAATAAGAAAAATATAAATTAAAAAGGATGAATGGGAGAGATCACCTCTTGATTCAATGAAATTTGGAAATCTAGAAAATCCCAAAAATACCATAATTGAGAACATAAAACAAAGAAAAATCATACAAAATATAGAAGAAAAAATTATATGAGTACTATAGTCAATCATACCATTCTTGGAGTATAAAAACAAACTATTGAAGACTGTAATCTCTCTATATATAGATATATTAATATAAAATTGCATATAAATATAAAAACTAATATATAAAATCATATCAAAACATATATAGGTTAAAAAAAACAAAATGATCACGAATGATGAATTTAGAACTCACCACAATCATCGATAGTTTTGTCGAGAGAGGAAATATTTTACCATCTAAATTTAAAAATACCACAAATTGAAATAGAAATAGAAATAATGAAATTAGATTAATTACAAAATTTGTGAAAAAAATTGTATATAAATACTGAAATTCCAATAAATAAAAAAATCGAAACATAAAGAATTAACATATGAGTAAAATAGAGATGGAAAGAGGGATAGTGATCACCTTTATCCAAGAGAAAAATGAAATCGGACGAACGAAGATACCGTAGGTAAGAAATGATTTTTATAATGGAACAAATGAAACGTATTCACGTCTATTGAAACGAAAAGATAAATATTTAAGTGGAAAAATAATTTAATACTTTAAATAATCTTTATAGCATCTTCTTAATTGTTTAATAATATTTATTAATTTAATTAAAAGTTAATAAAATGTTATGAAAAGATGTGATAAAATGAAAGTTAATAAAACATTATAACTATAAAAAGATGTGACAAAATATAAAATATTATAATTAATGTAAAATTAATGACTTTGACATCTTTTTTTTTTTTGAGTATTTTAGTATATTTTTATTTTTTAAAATTTAATGATTTTAACGTCTTTTTTGAGTGCTTTTACTTATTCTTTTCAATTTTTAAAAAATAATAAATATAATAAAAAAAGTAATACCACGTATCATCATTTCATTTGTAAAATGTTTTCAAATCTCAAAACATCCAATTTTTTATGTTTTCTATCTAAAGGCGAACTCTCAGCACTCTACGTCATTTTCGTGGGATCCGCTGAAAGTTCTACTTTATATATATATAAATAGATTGTTTAGAGAGAGAGATGTCGTTAGATGTTTTTGTAAACTTTTTCTCTATAATAAAGTTGTTTTCTTTTGGGGTATTAAATAATTTGCTAAGCATTTGTATTTTATTTGTTTTGCTCTTATCATCGAATTTGTTATTAAAAAAAAAAAAAAAAAAAAATTCAAAACTGGCACATTGTTTTTTATTTGGATCCTTAAAGTTTGCGAGATTCAAAATAGACCCTCCAAATTGGTAAAACCAAGTCATATGAACCCTTTATTTGCTTAAAGCTTTACATCCAAGTGTCTATTTCCAATTGTGTTGACATGTTAGAACTTGTATGATGTGGCATTGTTTGTATAGTGAAATTGTAAAATATATGTTTAAGGGTTATGGTGGTATGAATATTGATTGAATTAGAGAAAAGTTAGGGTTTTGGTTGTCGAAACCAATTGCTGATAAACAATGATGATTGAGCGTTTTGTTATTTTCAGAGTAGTGATCGATTTAGGGTTTTCACTTTCAACTTTCTAGTGAGGATAATTTGTTTGTTTCATTATCTAACAGAAGCTTCAACAATCCTTTTACTTCACATTTTGCTGATGATGATCCTTTTACTTTACAGTGAGTTAATGACGATTCATCAGCCACATCGCGACTAGTTGTAGGTTCTAAACAAAAGGTTCAATATATGGAAGGTTGAAGGCTGGCTTCCATCCTTATATTTCCGTTTTATATTTTCGTTTTATGAGTTTTGTTAAGCTTCTGAGTGTTTTAATGCACCTATTCGCATCTCATCTTAAGACACAAATTCATCATCACGTCTACAAAATTATCCAAAACACCATCACCATTAAATCCCAGCATCAATACCATCAACACACCACACATCATCTTCAAAACCATATTCAATACAAATTGGTCCAATACTAAAAAAAAAAAAAAAAAAAAAAAAACTATATCTAAATATATTAGATTTATCGACTTAGATAAAAAGTTAGGCATATGTCAATTTTTAGGATTGCGACGAGAATTTCGAAAATACTCTGGTATTGATTTATAATTATAAAAGACTCAAAAATTGTTTTGAAAGTGTCATATTTAATTAGGAATTGTATCTCCTAAAGTATATTATAATTAGAAAATAGATAATTGAGAATCCTAAATAGGAAAAGACTTTCTTAATAGTTTAGGATTACTGTGTGACTAAGTAAACTAATGCTATAAATATAGTGTTTATATCTAACATTAGGCATCTTGAGATAACAATATAGATCTAGTTAGTTAGGTTTGGAAAGTATCCGGTGGAGGCCTGAGAACTATGGAGACCATGAAAATCTTGAGTTTTAGGATCGAGTCCTATTATCCTTTGAGAGCTATATGGGAAGAGGCGTATGTGAGATTGTGACCAATGTAATTGGTTGGGAATGAGATAGTGGTATTCTAGTTGTAACTATTTATCTATTGTTATATAGTGAATTGGTCTATCGTCGTCCTGACGGCCGTGATTTTTTTTTCATTTTGGGTTTCGTATAAAACCTTATATCTTATTTTCTCTCTCTACTCTCTTACTTTGTGTATGTTTATTTTATTTTATGGTTACCGATACTCGTATTCACCGCAAGAGATTACCGATTTATTCAACGCGTAGATAACAGCTAGCCGAGTTTTTTTTAACACAATTTGGGGTCATGTATCTTTGCACATAGAAGAAAACAGGACAAAAGTATACTTGCAAGTCGAAAATTGGTTCACCAAAAGAACATTAAAGATGTTAGAAAAGAAATGCTTGTAAGACGATTCTTCTACTTTCAATTCAAATTTTCTAAAAGGAAATTGAAGTGAATAAAATTAAGTTACAATCGGTGATTCATCAACAAATTCATAAACTCATGGACTCTCGAATATTTAGCTTGCGAACACTGTTCCACATAAGTCTGGAGAGTCCATATGACTCCTTTTTCGTCAATTTGGAGGGTCTATATGGAAAACATGCCAAACTTTCTGTACTCAAATGAGCATTGTCTAAAAACAAATCCTAACAAATCATGTATTTTCAAGAAAGAAAAAAGTAAGAGCAAATGAGTAATATGTGCACAAGTGACAGTGGTGAGAAGGGAGTTATGCGTTGAGTTACTATATCTCTTTTGTGAATATAAGGATGGAGGAAACAGGGATCATCTTTTAGTTAAGAATTATTTTGGTGAGCAATGCTTTGCAAGAGAAGTAAAATATTTTCATTACATTTATGTTATATTGATTAAATCTATTAATTTTTTATCCATATATAATATATTATTGATATTTGCTTTTCAGTATATATAGGTGATTGTATAATCTTTATCAAATAAAAATATCCTCTCTTAATTCTCATTAAGATCTACCATTTAAATTGAATTAAATGAATGATTGAGATGTATATTTTGAATGCTCACTGATTTATACCATATCTTATTGCTTAAGAATCACTACTTTTTAGATAATTTCGTATGAAACCTATTAAATAAAAAAAGGAGTAATAATCAATAATGAATCTATATTACAAACATTTGTGAAGGGTATCCGACCCAAGTGGCAATGAAATTATAGCTTTTCAACAATAAAACCTTTCACAAACAGATATACATGTAAATGTGTATGAGCTAGAGGAAGTGTCCACCACACTACTTGAATCATCTTGGCTAGGTCTTACATGGGGTTGTTCATAGTAACATGGACGTTCCTGGTCATTCAACAGCTCTCTCTTAATGGTATACATTCTATTATCCTCAAGAATTTTATAGTACAAAGTTTTACTCACAACAAAATCTATGGTATTGAATGCAGGCCTTGCTAGTGTTGTTGGTGTTAACTATGGACTCAATGGAGACAACCTACCTTCTCCTGCACAAGTCATAGATCTTTACATGAGATGTAAAATACAAGCCTTGAGACTTTTCGACCCAAACCCAGATGTTCTAAATGCCTTGAGAGGCAAGCCAATCGTGGTATCAATCGGAATATTCAATAATGACATACAGAGCCTTGCAACAGATCCACAAGCAGCCTCCAGTTGGGTTGCTAGCAATGTTATGGCTTATCACAATGATGTTAATATCGGCTACATCACAGTTGGAAACGAAGTGATTCCTGGAGCCGAAGCAGTTAATGTATTGCAGGCAATGAACAATATGAAGAGTGCGCTTGATAGTCAAGGATTGGATCAAATTAAGGTCACCACAGTCTTGTCTGGAGCTTCCTTAGCAGTGTCGAGCCCTCCATCGGCCGGAACCTTCAAGGATGAAGTAGCTAATGTTCTGAGAGATATTGGACAGAAATTGTCCAAATGGGGTTCTCCTCTTATGATCAATTTGTACCCTTATTTCGCATATGCTTCAGAACCTCAACATATCTCTGCTGAATTTGCCCTGTTCTTGTCCCAGGAGCCTGTAGTCCGTGATGGGGATTATGAGTACTATAATCTGTTTGATGCAATGGTGGATTCTTTTCATGCTGCTTTGGAGAAGATTGGTGCATCCAATGTTGGTTTAGTGATTTCGGAGACTGGATGGCCTAGTGCTGGAAATGAGCCTTATACAAGCAAAGATAATGCAAGAACTTATAATAAAAACTTGATGGTTCATGTTGCATCAGGGAAGGGGACTCCAAGGAAACCAGGAACAAGTTTTGATTATTTTTACTTTGCGATGTTTAATGAGAATAAAAAGCAAGCTGGGGTTGAACAGAACTTTGGGTTCTTTTATCCGAATATGGAGCCCGTGTATCCATTTTGGTAAATGGACTGTATTCAATTTAGAAAATGATCAAAGAACAAAAAAAAATAAGAAAGGAAAAAGAAATTTCATATAATTATCCAAATGCCGAATGCCATGTCACATTTTTGTTATTACAACTGTGTTCTCCAATAATGAAGTAATTGATTTGAATGAAAAATCTATATAGACAATGAAACTGGCACCAAATAGAAAGTGGATATATCCAAACATTTACAAGCACTCGCAATAATCACAATTTAAATGAGTTGCCTGAAGTTTACTTAGAACTGTTGATAGTACAACAAAGTAAATTTACAGAAGCTAAATAATTTTTCTTCTATGCAGTCGGCATTCAATTTAAATATGCTTATTCTAGCATACGAAGTTCCCTCACCAAGTCATTTGAGTTTCCACGGCAAATGCTTCATCCTGACCTTTGCTATTCCGAGTGACAAGTCCAATAGATAAGCCCACTGCAGGGAGAAGTGTAAGTGACACAACATTCAGAGGCATATCTGCTTGGAATATATACATGCGTATCAAAGTTCAAAAACGTGAAATGGAATGCAGAAATATGCATGCAAGTGCGGGGATTTACGACAGCTGTTATGTGTTTGCTTTCCAAGCAGGTGAGCGCCAGTTAGATGGAAAACTGCGTTTGGCAGGGTTCATGGTTATAGATTAAAATAACTATTTATTTTCCAAGTTTATTAGATTTACCTACAACTCCAGCAACTAACTAACCGATCTTCGCAGTTCTTTCAATTTCAAGACCTTGAATACTAATAAGAATTATGGTTAAATTACACATGAATTAAACATAGTATGACCACATAAATCAACCTATGCAGAAGTGCAACCTCAAATTGTAGAAGCCATTTACCTGACCAATACGAACACGCACTGCAAAACACCAGCAACTCCTGTCCACACCGATGGACCTGTTTTCACTAAAGAGTCTTGTACCAACAGTCCTACTGAAGCTGCTAGAGAGACAAAAGATACCACATATGCGAAGAAAAGCCAAAGCTTTAATCTGTTGGAACAAAGAGAAAATTTAGCATCCATCACACTCAGCAGGCAAATAGTGTGGATAAAACAAATTTTCAGTAAAGTAATCAAGGTAGAAAATATGCAGTAAAACATATAAAATCAGCTGGCCCAAGTGCAAATGTCAAGTTATCAAACATCATCATTGTACCACAAGGACTTTAGTGGAAGCAAGAGTCAGTACAGCTCCAGTACGAAAGAATATAAGTGTCAAACCAAGTGAAATTTCTCTTTTAGGCTTTTCTTAAGATTCTATTATTGTAAAATTCATCCTGAGCTTCCCTCCTTAAACATAAAAGATAGTGCCTCAGCTGATTAAAAAGCCCAAATCATAATACTAGTAGAAATTTATAAAGTGGGAAACCTGTTAAAAGATCCCTAAAGGAAAACAAAAGGCTAACGGGCAACATTATCTTTAAAGTTCCTAAATTTATAAAGCCCAAATCATAATACTAGTAGAAATTTATAAAGTGGGAAACCTGTCAAAAGTTCCCTAAATTTTTGTATGTATAAAAGTAAGAAGAGAAAGAAAGGAAAACAAAAGGCTACCGGGCAACATTATCTTTAAAAATTCGGTAACAAGCACACACACAATAGAATTTAGACGGCCCAAAATATCTTTCTTTTCTGTCATTTAAAAACAAGCATAGAAGAAAAGCAGTCATACATAGCATAGAAAATTCTGAAAGTACAAAGTACATACATAAATACCATCAGAAAACCTCTTCCAGCACAGTTGAACAAACAAAATGTAAGTATTCAAAAGTTGTAAAAAATTGATAGTTGAAAGTGAACACAGAGTTTGAGATTACTAACTTTCATAGTTAACTTCACATATCTATTCAAAAGTATGCTAGTGATGTTCCTTCCTAAGGAAGGATCCACTCAGGAAACATTTGTCCATCTAAGATGGAATTTCTCCACACATATACACATATACAGTGTCTAAAACATAGAGCACGTTATCATTCAACAATTATAACTTATTATGATATATATCTTTGGGTTGTCAAGCAAACCAGTAACATACATCAAATGTGAAAAGATAGTAGCAAAACAGAGGTAAACTATTTACAGTTTAATTTAGATGCTGAGTGAATGAGAAATTTCAAATACAAGTTTGCTATATTAGAATATATGTTTAATTACTGATGCTTCATGTTTGAAACACAAAGCTTCAAGGTATAAACATATACATTTTTTTTAACAATTCTAACTTAATGAAACGGATGTTAGGGTTTTCAAGCAAACTAGGTAACCATACATTAAAGGTCAAAAGATGGTTGCAAAACAAAGGTAACTTCTTTACATTTTAATTTAGATGCTGAGTATATAAGAACTTTCAAAAACAATATTGCTATATTAGAACACATGTCTTAGTTTTGATGCTTCATCATTTGAAACACAAAGGTTCAAAGCACCGATATTGTCAATGTCATCATTCCTACTGCCACCACAACTGATCATCATCATAATGCATATTACACTACCAGACAGCATCACTTGAACTGTCAACTTCATATTCTGGATTCACAAAATACATAATATATTCCGATATAACTTACACAGCACTAACAGTGTCAGTATCATCATCACACATAAAGATACATAACTCACTGATACATGAAGTGTGTATACGTGTATGAGCTCTGCCCTCACAAATTTCAAAACCTAAAGCCAGTACATCAAACCAAGCTTACTGTCACAAATTCAACTCGCTCTCATCGCTCAAAACACAATTATCTTTACTGCAAAGTGTCAGTATTATCATCACACATAAAGATACATAACTCACTGATACATGAAGTGTGTATACGTGTATGAGCTCTGCCCTCACAAATTTCAAAACCTAAAGCCAGTACATCAAACCAAGCTTACTGTCACAAATTCAACTCGCTCTCGTCGCTCAAAACACAATTATCTTTACTGCAATCACACTGACTCTAGAAAAGTTAACATTTCAGAATTCAAGATCAACCAAAAAAAAATAATATGAGCATTCGTGATTCATCTATAGTTCCACTTCTAATAGACCAGAACACCCACGATCATTCAAATAGAAATGATCACAAACAGAGTAGACAAAGGAATAATACACAACAGCTACGACCTAGTTGAGTTTAAACGGCACTGACAGACTCAATTCAGCTAAAAATTTCAGTAACTTAATTCAATTTCAAACCAAATTACGCATCAAAATCAAATCGACACCGAAAATATAAAGTGAATTGCTGACCTCCACTCGCCCTCTTCGTATGGAGAGTAATCAATATCTTCTTTCCTCACGCAATTAAACATCAAAGCCGCAAGCGACGCAAAAATACCTGCGATACACAAAATTCCGCAACCACAATCAAAAACCTAACGGAAATTGTGCAAAAAAAAAAAAAAGGAAAGGAGAGAATACCGGGAAGGTAGTGGAGGAAGGAGACTTTGACGGAGCTACAAACAACGGCGTCGATCCAGAACCACCAACCAGTACCGAATACCGCTCCAGCCACTCCGGGACCGAAAATCGCCCATAGCTCGGGAAAATCCATGGAAGATCAGTGAGTTAGCTTCGCTAATCTGTCAGCTTCAACAGTCGTCAGTTTTTCTCTCTTACCCAGTGGCTCACGCCTTCACGTTTAGCTTCGCTTTTTTAACGCTTTTGTTTCTTTGACGGGTTGGTATGTTGATCGATTTTTTACCGATTTTATTTTATTATTTTTTTTTTTAATATAATTTATAACTAGAGGTTCCATTATATAATGGAGTTAAATATTGAAATGCACTGCCAATTAGATAAACGGAGCTCAACTTACTTCCTCGGGGTGTTGGATATTAACATGATAGTGTAAAAAATAAATAACAATAAATAATTTTGTATAAATATAATAATACTATAAAATAACGGGGGTTATTAAAATAAAATAATAGAATTGAATAATATCAAATTTGTAAAAATCATTAGAATTTTTTTTTTATTTGAAGTGAATCATGTTTACTAAAGTCTTTCATCATTTAATTAATAGATATTTAAAATATATATTATTGTTATTTTATAAATTTTCTAAAAAATTTAAAATAACTACTCCCTCGACTGTACTAATGTTGCAATAATTTTTTTTTTTTATATTTGTCAAGGTATAATTTTACCGGTAAATATCTTTAATTATACACGATTAAAAATTATGATAATTTTATATTTAAAAATAGATATTAAAACGAATAAAATAAGATCTTACTTGACTATATTTTCTTATACATAAATCACAATATACGAAATAAAATCAGTTGATAAATAGTGTCCAGAACCCTAATATTGCAATTAAAATGGGGTGGATGTAATATTAAAAATAAATATAAAAATAAAAAATAAAATAACAATATTAATTTGTTATTATTATTAAAAAAAAAATTTAAAAGAAAAAGTTAAAAATGAGACTATCTTATGAAAGATTATGTTTTAAAAAATCGTCTGTCTTAATGTGGAGAAATAGTTTAGAGTCCCTTTCATCATATAGTGACTCTTTTAGAGACCATCACTATAAATGGTCTAAACAATAAGATAATAATAATGTAAAGTATCAAAATACTCTCAAACAGTCATCGATAGTATAGACTAGCGATAACAATTTGATCCGACTCATTTACTCGTGGCTATTCGATATGGATTCAGGTAATCAAGTCGGCACGTCGGGGGTTCGGGTTGGTGAAAAATTCCTTGGATTGACCCAGGGGTTGACATGATTCCAGTTGGTCCTCACTCTACTCGATTAATTTTTATTTTGCTCGAATTCGACTTGATTAATTAACAAGTTTATTTTTAAGCTCAAGCTCAACTCACTTTAAACTCAAACTCAACTCACTTTAAACTTACAAACTGCTCGAAAACTATGTCAAATATCTGTAATTTATTTAAAATACTATTTAATCTTAATCAAATAATAATATGAAAATAAAATTAAATATGAATAAAAAAAACCGCAGACTATTTAATCATATTATTGTTAAAAGAGTTCATAATAATATTTAAATCAGAACTACATTTTATTTACTTTTATATTTTATTTATATATCTACCTGTATATACTATTTTATAATTTTAACTAATAAAATATTTACAGTTTGAGCTCAGCTCTTTTAATAAAAGATAAAACTCAAGTTTGACTCATCCACTCATGAACAAAGCCTATCGAGCAATTATAGAATCGAGCCACGAGTGGTTTATAAGTTGACT
This sequence comes from Cardiospermum halicacabum, assembly GCA_031304145.1. Classification (NCBI taxonomy): domain Eukaryota; kingdom Viridiplantae; phylum Streptophyta; class Magnoliopsida; order Sapindales; family Sapindaceae; genus Cardiospermum; species Cardiospermum halicacabum. Next base: position 3,807,853 of record CM062394.1, read on the forward strand.
TGGCTTATATTCTGTAACGTCTACAAACAGGGCCTAATTTTTTTTAATATTTTATTATTTATAAAATTGATTTTCAAAACTTCTATATCGGAATAAATCAAAAATTCGTTCCATGGGTAAAATAGTAATTCGAGAACAAATTCGGAAGTGTGGAGTCCATTTTGGGTTTTAAAAATATTTTTTAAATGAATTTCGGAAAATCAGACTCAATTTTAAAATTTTGGATTTTAATTGAAATAAATGTGATTTTTTTAGTTTAAACATGTTTTGATGGTATAAATCGAAGATTCGGGTTGAATTTGATGGTAGCATGTTGGCTTGGGTGAAAATCGGTCCAATATTTTGAATTAAGCTCAACACCTATGAAGACCCACCACACCACCAATCAAAATCCCGTGCCTCTCGACCAGTCTCCACCCTTTCCCAACACCAACACAAAACACATTTCTTTTTCTCTTCACCCTCCAAACCCTAACTTCATTAAATTATTCAAACCATCAAGACCCAACCTCCATTAAAGGTTTCCAACTACCTCACTGACCTTTTTAAGAGCCATACAAGTGATTTCAAGTCCGATATCTTCCTCAATCCACTGGTCAATGAGTCAATGCGCAAACCAAGGTGCTTATGGAGCTTTGGTACCACTCATAATGGACTGGTCACGTAGACAAGGCGCGAGTTAGGACATCAGGGTGGCTTCGATACCAATTATACTGCATTGGCTGACAGTCTGGTCACATAGGCGCAAACCCATGTGCTTATTGAGCTTTGGTACCACTCCTAGTGGACTGGTCACGTATACAAGGCGCGAGTTATGATGCCGGGGTGGCTTCGATACTAATTATAACACATTGGCTGACAGTCTGGTGACATTGCTCGGGGTGTCAGTTGGGGCAGTACCAAATTCAGCGGGCTGGTTGGCAATCTGATCATGTAGATCAGGGAACGACCCAAAATGCCCCATAAGCTTCAGTACACATTTTCACAACTTGGCCAGCACCATAGTCAAAGAGACCATGGTATCAGGGATGCTACATACGTATTTTAGCAGCCTAATTAAGAAACTAACAGCTTAGTCATGTTAACCAAGGTGCATACCAAGGCACGAGTGAGCTACTTCACATTCTAAATGAAAAAAAAATATTTATTAAAATATTTAAAAATTTTCATAAAATATAAAACCTTTTATATATGTAGATATAAACTTATAAATTTATTACAATAAATAATAACCTACGCTATAAATAAATCAAAATATATAATATAATATACACATTAGTAATTAAAATTTTTAAAAATTACAATATAAGTATTTTATATATTTCAAATAAAAATTACTCCATCCATTTTATATTTATTGTTCCAAAATAACTTCCATATAATATATATTTTCGATATACTTATAATGGACCGTTTATTTTCGAGCCTAGTTCAGCAAAAGAATTCATACCCAATTCCTAAATATTACAATGATCAAAGTTCAAGTTCATATAGTTTGTATCCCCTATATGATTCAGTTCACTTTTGAGGTCTCTTATCTGTTAGATACGTAGTCGATATGATTCCCCGATATGCAAATATCCATCCGCAGGGATTTTTGTGGTGTCAAATAAACCACAGCCAAATTATAAGGTTAAGATTGCTTGAGAAAAATAGTTAAAAGCTTACATTAGTGATTGAACAAAATATTCTCTCGAGAAAAATAAGAACCGAATCCCTTTTACAATTATCTCTACCCTCTATTTATAGGAGGTCTAAGAATTCTACTCCTATAAGGATTGGGTCTCCTAGTATTTCTTGGACTAGGTCTCCTTACCGCAGACGGAGAAGTATTTCCTGATTGGATTTACTTCGAGAAATAGTATCCGGAGTGGACTGGACTTACTGGGTTTGGACTCTCTAATCTTGTTAAGGGGGGTCATTGGGCTCGTCGAGTTGCCTTTCGGCCAAAATGGGACTGCCTTGTTTTGGCCGATGGAGACCCTTTTGGCCATACCTTGAGTTCTTGAAATTTCTAACTCTGAGATCTTGAAGGTTTTGGCCGAAGCCTCTTGGAGACTGGTAAGTTGCTTGTTCGGCTGAAATATCTATAACCGAGTGGTTTTGGCCGAATTGACTTGGTCTTGGGCTCTGGGCCATTTTACTTGTGGAATTCTAAAACTTTAAACTTTTTTGGGTTGTTACCACCTTACCTTTGACCCTTAAAGGTCGTAAATTACTTTTCCACTACAATTTTGACTGACTCACCAATAATTATCAGAAGTATCTTAGTATAAATAGGAACCTCGACCCTTCAAATTGACATATATTTTAATCTACCGAAACTTTGTCAAAATTATCACTCATTGCATTCAAGTCACTGATCACACTCCACCATAACTTCTCCAATCTCGATCACTATATTGTTCATAAGCTGACTGTCACTTCCTCCTCCTGACAGGAACAATTCATCCTAGAAATTCATATATTTCTTTAACTTTTTTTTATTTTTATTTATTCTTGTTTAAAGTTGACTTGAGCACCGGCCTGCTTACAGCAGATACCATACCGGATGTTTGCAAAGTTTGCTCGAATGTTCCCTTTATTCTTTTTGCCATATTTCTTTACATGGGATCGGCTCCATATTATTTCATTAATCGGTTCCATAAAGGATTCTTTATATTAGATCGACTCCATATTATTTGATTAATCCGGTTCCAAAAGGTCAGACCTTACAATGTTACTAATTTATATGTATAAAATTAAAATACCTCAATCTTTTAGGTCCGAGATCTCAGTGTATTATAATTGGTTATATTGGTAAGAATAAACTTATTTTATAACTAAATATAAATAACATAATAATTGGTTAAATAAAATTAAAAATATGAAAAATAAATTAATTTTTATAAGATGAATAGATATATAAATTATTTATTACATCTTTTAAAAAATATATCTAAAATTAAAAATATAAAATCACATTTTATATTTTATATATTTTAACATATTGTAAAATTTTAAATATACATTTAAATAATTATATTTAACAAATTAATTATACATAATTGTATTAATGTATATATTTTTCTTTAAAAAAAGAAAAAATATTTTTTGAATATATCTTTTTTATAAACATAAATCACAAATTACAATTTAACCCAACTGGTTGAATGCTGCCCATCAGTAATATTACTGATTAACTAACATCTAATGCAAAACACCTTTGAGATGTGCCTGGGTCTTTATTTGAATTAAAATAAATAATTAAAAAAAAAATTGTAGTGGAGTTTTTCAGGACAAGTTGGTGCAAAATAAAAACTGTTCTGCCACGTAGCGAAAACAAAGACACCAGCAAAATGCAAACGTTACAGCATTCTCTCTCATCAACATTTATCGTCTATATATCTATATATTAAAAAATAAAATAAAATAAAATCTTTGTAAAACGAACAATCAACTCTTGCCTGCAAGAAACGCGAATCTCTCTTTTTCTCTCCGTCCTTGAGATAGCGAAATCGAATTACGGAAAAAAAAAAAAAAAAAAAAAAACCAGAACAAAACAAACCAAGCCACACCAAATTAAAAAAAGATCCGAACACCAGATTAACCGAAACCCTAACCCTAGCCGCGTCTTATCCTTTCGCTTTCTCTTCGCTCGCTCATTGACGCCTGTGAGTATTCTGTCCGGATATAGGTTTTGTCAATTGATTAGGGTTAGGTTTAGGTCAGAATAGGGTTAGGTTATTTTTGCGATTTCTTGTTTTTCTTTCTCTGTACTTTGTTTTTTTAATTTAAAATTCGTTGGTGCATGTCGGAGGATTTGAAGGGTAGATAGGTAGCGATTGTAATAATAAGGGTTTATTGGAGTGATGATGGAATGTGGCTGTGTTGGAGGTGGAGGTGTTGTTGGTGGTTAGTGTTGGTTATGAATGGTAATTTTCGATGTCAACAGCACAAGAAGATGATGGGTAGGGGTGCAGACGGTGGCTGTGGCACGGAGGAGAAACCGTGTCGACCTGCTGTTCCTAAAACTCCCGCGCGAATTCCTGAAACCTGTTATAAGAGGGATGGTGGTGGTATTTCTGTGGACGTGTTTGCTCAGGCTCGAAAGGCGCTTTCAGAGCGGTCCCCGTTTGACGTTGCGGAGGAGGGGAGTTCAAGTGCGGTGAATTTGCCCAGTGTTGTGTCTAGTGTGTTGAAGCAGTCTGACAGTAGGAAGCGTCACAAGAAGTCTCACTCTGCAGCGGATAAGAAGTCTTCTAGTAAGAGTGATAAGTCCAAAAGCAGTGGCATTTGGGTGGAGACTGAGGATTATTTCAGAGATGTGACCTTGTCGGATATTGATTCCCTATCTGAGGTGGATTTCCTCTCTTGCTTGTCTCGTAAGAAGTCTTTTCTTATTCCATTCTGTGGGGACGACAGTGTAAGACATGCTAGAGCAAATGCTGGCTGCGGTGGTGGTGAGTGTGTTAGTCGTGGGGATGAGCTTGTTATTGAGGATGTTAAAGATGTCAAAGATGAAGTAGAAGAGCTTGATGGGCAGGATGCTATGAAAATTGATAGTTTGCAGGATGATAGTTTGATTAAGGAAGAGAATGATTGTTCTGCCTTGGATAGTCATGTAGGCTTAGATTGGCTTTTAGGTTGTAGGACTAGGGTTTTGTTAACTTCAGAACGGCCTTCCAAAAAGAGGAAGCTTTTAGGTAGAGATGCGGGGTTGGAGAAGATATTGGTTGGGTGTCCTTGTGAAGGAAATTCAGGCTTATGTCACTTCTGTTGTGTTGGCAATTCAGAATTAAACAAATTGATTGTTTGTAGTTCGTGTAAGGTCGCAGTGCATCAGAAGTGTTATGGTGTGCAAGAGGTCACAAATGGCTCTTGGTTGTGCTCTTGGTGTAAGGAGAAGAAGAGTGTCAGCGATGATTCAGTGAAGCAGCCATGCCTGCTTTGTCCAAAACTAGGCGGTGCTTTGAAACCAGTTGAGGACCAGAGCTTGAACAATGGGACACTGCAGTTTGCTCACTTGTTTTGTTCGTTGTTAATGCCTGAGGCCTTTGTAGAGGACACAACTAAGATGGAGCCAATTAAGAATGTCGAAGGAATAAAAGATTCTCGGATGAAGCTTGTGTGTAACGTGTGCAAATTGAAGTGCGGAGCTTGTGTCCGATGCAGTCATGGTATGTTTTTGTTCTCTTACTTTGATGCTATTGTGCATTTAATTGTTGACTGATACCAAGGGAGGATAATATAGTAAAAATCTGTGGTCTTCTTGTGCATCTCTTACACACAAGAATTATAGTTTCCGCTAAATTGTATGTTGTTCAGCTTTTGTATCTACTATTTTACTGTATTAAATTGGAGTCTGTATTTCTATGCAGAGCATAAATGGTAGCAATAATTCTTTTTATCTCCAATCACATTTGGTTTTTAGTTGGATTGTAAATGGATGATATGTTAGAAGTTTTGCAGAATTGTAGAAGGCTTATTACTTTATTTGTATTTCTCTTTTTCTTTTATATATATATTAGTTAATTTAGAAAAGATATCACTGACCAGTGTATGTATTCAGTTTTATTACTGTTTTTACTGAGGTGTCTTAATATTGCAATTCTATTTAGTTGCAACAAGGTTTTTAAGGTGCTTGTAGAATTCACTATATGTGTGATTATTAATACCATAACCTTGCTACCTTGTGCTCAATACTAATGGACCATTGGCTGGTTTGTCAGAGGACCCAGTTTGATATGGTTTCTATTGTTTCTTCTCTTATGGCTGCATGGGATAAAGAGGCATTGGAGCCCAAACATTTAAGGATTTCAAGATTTACATGTAAAATACATTTGTTGTTGTTAAAGAAAAACAATTATTGAAGTTATTGTCAGCTCATAGAAATTAATCTGAATGGCAACACAAATAGGTCTTATCTGAAGATTACCTAAATCAATTTTCTGTCCAGGATGATAGATGATAGGCACTATTGATCTTCTATGTTTCCATGATTTAAATCTGTCGTGGTAGATAAGATTCAATGACAGATAAGATTAAACGACATCGTGGTAGATAAGATAAAACGACGTCGGATGTCTGTACAATGATTACTGTTTTAATTAGTTGTCATGGGATAGACATGCCTGCCAAATAAGAATTTGTTTTGTATTGAATAGTTTTTGAAGACAAGAGTATGGTTGATGAAAGGTATCAAACTCTTGAATTATATTTATTGTCATATTAAATAACTATATCTTTTCCTTATTGGATACATGGAAGGAGGATTTCATATGTTTTTTTCCGGCATTTGGAATAGAAGAAGAAAAGAGATCTGAAATAGTGTGGAGACAGCTATCCTTTGTAGATTGCAAATACGAATCTATGGAATACATCTGATTAAAAGTACCATTGTTGTGGGTTTATTTTCTCCTTCTTTTTGAAATTGTCTGCAGGTAGTATGTGACTGATGTCTGTAGGGTTTTCTCCTTAGCTTGTCAACAATCTCAGCATGTTTGAAAGCTTAGGCAGTTTCTTATTTTTGTATCATTAAAAATATAAAATTGTTTCAGTTGACTGAGATATGTACTGGCTTCATTGTTGCTGTATTCTTACAGTATTGGAAGTTTAAGGGTTTGGTTGAAAGGAAATTTTTTGACACAGGAGCAATGTAATGGTTATGCAGGATGCTGACTGGAACTGAATTATGCCCATGCAAGCTAGAAATCTTCATACAATATTTATTAATCAAGAATAGGGAGATTATATACTTGTGTATGTGAGTTTTAATTTTATATTGGTCTACTGCAATGTTTACTCCAGAAATATAGGTGAAGTTGGAGGCACTTACAAAGCACTTGTAAGATCTTAGTTTCCTACCGTGCTTTATGTCTCTTATGTAGAAAGCTAAAATGCCCGTGTAAGATTTCTTCTGAGTTCTTGCTAGATATGAGGATAAATAACCCCAGACAGACAAGTCGTCTCCTGCTAGTGTGTATTAATTAACTCTTGGTGGACTGTAAAGACAGTTATTGAATTGTTGCTTTTCTTTTTACCTTTACTTACATTGGAAGTGCAACTGATCTTTGGGATTTTCTATATTTAATAATGGGTTTTACTGTAAATGATTTTTCACATTTTCTAGTTTTTACAGGTGCTTGTAGGGCTTCTTTTCATCCTATTTGTGCAAGAGAGGCAAGACATAGGTTGGAGGTTTGGGGAAAGTATGGATGTGACAATGTAAGCTTACTCTTTTTTTTTTTTTTTTTTTTTTTCCCAGTTGTGAAATACTTCTGAAATTACCAAGCTTTGGAAGTTTCATCCTGTGGTTTTCCACTTAAAACTGCTATTTGTGTTATATAGGTCGAGTTACGGGCTTTTTGCTCAAAGCACTCAAACATCCAAGATAATAACAGTGGTCCGCTGATTGGGGAATCTCTAAAGGGTGGCTCCTCTTTTTCCAATAATCTCGGAGGGATATCTGCAGACAACAGATCACACAAATTGAAAATTTCTCGTAAAAATGGAGACAGAATTGCAGCTCCCATGGACATTTCTGAGACTAATACGGATAGGTCCAATGACAGTGAGGAGATACGGACTTCTGATTCCAGGTCACATGGTGTTCCTGTGACAGATTGCGGCGAGGTACTGCAACCTACTTGCGCAGGTATTTTGGAGAGGGACATTAGTGAGGATGTGATTCCATCTGACTCCTTCAATTTTGCACAGATTTTGAAGAAGGTACATTATTGTTTAGCTGAATTCCCATTTCCATATAATTGTTTTCTTATTGTGAGTCTGACATATGTTAATGGTACAGTTAATTGATCGTGGAAAAGTCAACGCGAAAGATGTAGCATCAGAGATTGGCATCTCAGTTGATTCATTGAATTCGACACTTGCTGTAATGAACATTTTTTAACACAACTTTTAGAAGTTTTTTGTTGCTCATTCACATGTCTTTAACTTTTATTTTGTCACATATTGACATTCTTCTGCAGGATGGCAATGTGATCCCTGACTTGCGATCCAAAATAGTGAAATGGTTTAACAATCATGCACATCTGGGCGGTTTTCAGAAAAGCTTTTTACAGAAATTAAAATCCTCAATTTTGTCAAAACCTGATGTTGAAGCTACTGATTCCAATGGGGTTGTGGTATCTGAGTCTGAAATTCCTGATCCTGTTGCTGTCAAGTCTGTGCCTCCTCGGAGAAGAACCAAAAGTAGTATGAGAATTTCGAGAGAAAATAACATTATTAGCTCATCTGAGGAGGTTTTTTGTGATAAAAGGGTAGATCAACTTGATGGGGAAACACTGTTGAGCTCAAGTAAAGTTTCGACTCCTGATGTTACTGGAAAGGTAAGCATGTTGCAAGTTCTAATTTTCCCCCGAACAATATGTTGTGTAGTTTTCCTATCTTAAAATGGAGCTTAAACGTTTGTGTCTTCTGTGTAAGTTGGAAAACCAATTAACTTCAAAGTCAATGTTGATTGAATTTGTTCAGCTTCCCAAAAACAATCCTTGGCTGTTCAGCTTCCCTCAAAATAAAACTCAGCATAGTGCTCCACTTTCTGATATATTGATATCTGTATTTTGTATTTTTTGGATAGTCCTTTTCTTCCTGCGGTGGATGTGACTGTTCTATGATTAAAACAATTGATTAAGATTACCTGTGGTTTTGTTTGCTACATTATCGTTTTATCTTTCCTTTATGGCAAGTCTTATACGAAGCTACTCAGAAGTTGTAATTTTGTTCGGGAATCGGGAGGGCAGCTAGTTAAAATCTGATTTAAGTGTCAAGTGTATGTATTTAGTATTTTATATTTTTGCAACAGAACCCTTTTTCCCCCCCTCATCTTAAGCATATCTCCTGTTGAATGAAGGTGTCTCTAGATTTATTCAGTGATTAGGTTAATTATTTTTTCTTTTCCTTTCTTATGCCACCAAAATAGCAGATTTTGATGTCAATGTATGTCATGAATTATGTAGGTATAGACTTTATATGCCTCTGGAAAGTTGGTTTCCTCAAGCAGTTATTAGCCAGGTACCTTCTGCAATATTGTTGTGTCTAGAAATGTTATCATCTATCCTTACTAGTTAGATCTAAACATCTTCAAGTTTTTATTATCACACTCTAGGTTCTGGAAACTTTGGCTGGATAGGATATTCTATTTTTTGTCCCGGATTAAGTGAGGTCTGTATTTGTAGGTGCAAATGTCATTTGAAGACTAAATCTTTGAGGGAACATCCTATGTAATCTGTTATGGATGGAAGAGTTTATTAGTGTCTTTCATGAGACGTTATGTTATTTTCTATTGTGGTTGGTGCTAAGTGATTCTTGGTAGCGTTTCTTTTTATGATGTCAAAGGGCAATGGTTTTTTCCTTTTCTGTGCATGTTGATGGTTGGTTTTGTATGATGCGTATTATTGGATGAGGTTATGGCGTGCATTATCACTGTGGATTATCTAAAATATATGGGCATTGTGTTACCTCTTGTTCTTTTTCTTTTTTTTGTTTTGTTTTGTTTTGTTTTTTGTTTTTGTTTTTGTTTTTGTTTTTGTTTTGTTTTGTTTTGTTTTTTTTTTTTTGCTTGATATGTTAAATTCTAGCAGCCTGTTTCATATGTATAGTTTCTTGATATAGCAATTGGTAATAATTGTGTTTACTTGAACCCTGTTCAATGGTTTACTATTGATTTATGAACTTTTTATTTGACTATCTAATTACATTTCTGATAAGAAAAACATAGCTTTTTCATCAATCATGGGAAAACTATGTTTCTTAAATGGATTCAATCTTGATGCTCCACTGTGTCTCACTTTTTTTTTTTCTTCTTTCTGATAACCTGCTTTCTTCTTTGGCCCAGAGTTCAACAAATCCAGATGAGTCTGAAGATTTGCAGGCAAGGTCCAGTCTCAAGTCAGAAGGTATTCTTCTAGAATTTTTAGCTTTTATTTGATTTTTATGGTCTATTGCATTTTTATGCTTTCTTCCTTAAAATTTGAATTAAATGATAATACCATTTTTAAAGATAGACTTGCTTAGAGGATAGTTTTTAAATTAAATTATCTTCTTGATTTATTTTATTTTATTTATTTTTTATTTTTGAGGCTGATTCCATTTTGGTAGTGGGCTGTGTTCTCATATTGAAGTCTCCCTTATAAGTTTGATATAGATATTCTTAGTCATATGATGGTTCGGAGCATTGTAAGTTACCTAGACTCTCTAATGATCTGAAGCCTCTCTAGTGCCTCCTTTTTCTTGTTCCTGTGAAGCACCTGGTCTACATGTCATTTCAGTTGTCTGAGATTTTTGTTCAGCAGCTGGAAAATACCCTTTCTAACTTGTAAATTAACGTGCTTTCTAGCTTACTGTTATCCTGTAATTTTTTAGTCATCTGCTTTAAAATTATTGGCTTTTATAGATAGGTGTGAGGATTTTCCATCTCATTGCTGACATAATATGTAAAGATTGGTGTAGTGTTGGAAGTCAAATCCAAATGGCCATTTACTTAGTTGTTTTTTTCATGTATGCGTTAGTATGTGTGGGAAATGCAGAAATTACAAGCCAGCTCCTTTTCATAGCGAAGTGGCATGTTGTGATCGGTTTAGTTATTGATGTACCCAAATTGTTATTCAATCCTCTGGATTCTTGAGAATTCTTAAAGGAGATTGATATTGGTGTTCTTCAGGAGATTTTCAAAATCAATCAAACTTTGGGCTCAGTTTGTCCAGAAACTATCTTATGACCTTTTATGCCCCCCTCGCGAGGCAGTTCTTGATATTGGATTGTCAATCTTTAGAGTTTTTTTGTGCAGTTCATTGGTTTCTTTAGTCTTTTTGTGGCCAATGATATGGTGTATACCACTGTTATTTCAAATTGTTGAATTTGCTTATTGTAGTTGGACACATGCATCTTTTGAACTAAATTTTACGTGAACTATAGGCAACTTAGATGAAGCCTCAACCTACAACTTCTCTGAAAGCGGTCATGTGGAGCTGGGTGAATGTCCTGTGCAGAATAATGTTTTGGACGCCAATGATGGCAATTGTGCTCGTTCGACTATGATGGATCTTCCTTCTGCTGACTTCATGTACATATCTGTAGTGTTTATTATTATTATTATTATTATTATTATTAATAATTAATTAATTAATTAATTAATTAATTAATTAATTTTTAATTGGTGCTTATCTGAAGCCTTAAGAAGTATCTCTCAGATCTTTCTGCGAGTCTATGTTAGCACAATGATTAAATTTTATCTTACTATCTATGTGATGCAGGAAAACAGAACCTTCTTCTGGCTTCTATGTGCATCCAGTTATCCACAAAACGCTGTATAAAATGCAGAGTGGAATGGTTGCAGAAAAGAAAATCAACGCGTCTGATGGTAGATTATTTATTTTAAAAAATTTAAATTATTTATATTTTATTGTATCCTAGTGCCAAACACTTTTTTTCCTCCACTCTGCATGTTGTCTTTAATTTGCTAAATGAACTATTTTTCTATTGCATTCCAGGAGCTAAAGACATATCCCGTCTGGAGGCATCTTCCAATGCTACTGTATGCTGTAATCACCAAAGTCAACATTTGGACTGCATTGATATCGGCTGCAAAACTGATGGAGCAGAATTGGAGCAACTGGTTAAGGCTAGGGAGTTGGGAGTTCTAGAATTCTCTCCTATCGATGAAGTTGAAGGACAAATTATTTATTTCCAACATAAGTTACTTGGGAATGCAGCTATGAGAAAGCCGTTTGCTGGTCTCCTCCCTCTTCCTTATATTTCTCATGTGTTCTACATGTTTCCACCCCTGATTTTCACCTGCTTTATTATTTAATTACGCTTTTCTCAGATTGTAGATACTGGGAAGTAGAATAATTTTGATCCATGCTGTATGTCGTACTAATTTTGCTTATGGAATTGATTACAGATAATTTAATCCGGAAGGTTGTTCAGAATCTACCACTGGAGGTTGATGGAGCGTGGGGGCGAAGATGGGATGCAGTGCTTGTTAATCAATATCTTTGTGATCTTAGAGAAGCTAAAAAGCAGGGTAGGAAAGAGAGAAAGCATAAGGAAGCCCAGGCTGTACTTGCTGCAGCTACTGCGGCTGCTGCAGCTTCTTCAAGGGTTTCTTCATTCAGGAAAGATTCCCTTGAAGAATCCACACAACAACAGGTTATTATCAGTAGTTCTGTCTTTCTGATATTCGTTCTGCTACATCAATTTTTTCTTATTGAGATTTATTTTTATTGATACCGTTTTCCCACCTTGCAGAACCTGTCTAAGTTGAACTCTCATAATGGGAGGCCTGGCATCAGTTCACAAGCAGCGCCCCGGGCTAAGGAGACGCTCTCGAGGGTGACTGTCCCAAGGGTTTCGGTGGAGAAATACTCGGATTCTTTCCAGCCAATGGCAGATATATCTAAAGACCATCCAAGGTCATGTGATATTTGCCGACGCCCCGAGACGATATTGATCCCCATATTAGTCTGTTCCAGTTGCAAGGTCATCTTCTCTGAACCATACTATTCTTTGGTCTTGAAATGTACAGATGTTCCAATTGTATTTTGATAGAGATTTTCCTGCAACAGGTTTCTGTTCACTTGGATTGCTATCGTAGTGTGAAAGAATCTCCGGGTCCCTGGTATTGCGAATTGTGTGAAGAATTATTGTCGTCTAGGTCTACTGGAGTTCCATCTACCAATTTTTGGGAGAAGCCCTATTTTGTAGCAGAATGTGGTTTATGTGGTGGCACAACCGGTGCTTTTAGGAAATCTGCTGATGGGCAATGGGTTCACGCCTTCTGTGCTGAGGTGACTTTTGACTTGTTTATTGTGTAGTTAATTACTGCTGATTTCTTTTCCATTTTCCCTTTTCTCTTTAATTAGTACTAATATCATTTTTTTAACACTAATTTTGATTTGTGATTGATGCTGTAGTGGGTCTTCGAGTCTACATTCAGAAGGGGACAAGTAAATCCTGTTGTGGGACTGGTTAGTGCACTCTTAATCTAGTGAAGTGAGCAGTAGCTTTTCTTGCTTGAATCCTGAATTGGATTTTTGTTTAGCAAATGCACACTATCTAACGAGTCTTTATGTTCTGTGTAATCAACACCAGGAGACAGTTTCCAAGGGGGTTGATGCATGTTGTGTCTGTCGTCGCAAGCACGGTGTTTGTATTAAGGTCAGTTTGAGGTTTTTATAATTTTTTTTAAAATTTTTTTTATTTATATTTATTTTTATTATTAAACTAATTTTTAAATTGTGGCTTCTTTGTTATAATTGGAAAGTTAATTGTAGTTTGTATTATTGATTGGCAAATTTTGTGGATGCAGTGTAGCTATGGCCACTGTCAGACCACATTTCATCCTTCTTGTGCTCGAAGTGCTGGGTTTTACATGAATGTGAAGTACAGTGGTGGTAATTTCTTGCACAAGGCTTATTGTGAAAAGCATAGCTTAGAGCAAAGGGCGAAGGTCGGTCCTTGTTTTTTTGTGTGTTCACATAGTTTGTATGAGGTGCATCGTGCATTGTTATTAGCTTGATGAAGTTAATGACTTATGACTTGCTTTTCTGTTTTCTAATCTTTTAGGCGGAGAATCAAAAACATGGAGTTGAAGATTTAAAAAATATTAAGCAAATAAGGGTAAGGATGTTCCATCTTTATTTTTCTTTTGCTTAGCTTTCTTGACAATAACTATTTTTCCATTGTATGCTTGTGTCTTCAGTTTGGTATGTTCCATATAAGGTAGGAATAGATTACCAATGAGACTTGGAATAACACTTCAGTAATGTGGAGAACTGGTGTATGGTTTTTAAAGGCCTACTGTGAATTAGATTTTGGTGTGTGGTTTTCTTCAATTTCCTGAGTTCAAAAGAAAGATTAGGTGCCAATCGAAAGTTATGTTTGGATTCTCTTATTAGTAATGTAGGGCACTTATGTTTGGTAAATAATAGGGCTTTGGGGTTCATGAGCTAGTTTTGGAGTGTCGATTTTCCTTGTGTATTACTTTACTATTACTTTCTTGACAGTTGAATGTAATTAAACTAAACTTAATGCTACTTCTGAATCAAATAGTAAATTTTGCATGTAATTACATGGTACATTCTTCATTATTAGATTTGAATTACATGTGATTCTTATTATTGTGTTGTCTTTTTATTTACTGTGTTACTTAATTTGTTATGTAGGTGGAGCTGGAGAGGTTGCGTCTTCTTTGTGAAAGGATAATCAAACGTGAAAAGATAAAGGTAATGCTTAGATGTAGAAAATAATTTTGTTTTTGAATTTATTTACTGTACAAATGTTCTTTAAATTTGTGAGATAAAATTCTAACTTCTGTACAGTTCTCAGTTCATACATGTTTAATGGATGTCTTGCATGGAAATCACTGAGTGATCATTGTTTTAAATTTAATATTTTCAGCGGGAGTTGATTCTTTGCTCGCATGAAATTCTGGCTGTAAAAAGAGACAATGCTGCTCGTTCTATGCTCTTTCAGAATCCATTTTATGCTCCAGATGTTAGTACAGAGTCTGCTACAACGTCTCTTAAAGGTTACACTGATGGTAGATCATGTAGTGAAGCAGTTCAACGTTCGGATGATGTAACTGTTGATAGCACTGCTGTTAAGCAGCGAATTAAGGTACCAGTGTCCATGGATGCTGACCAAAAGACTGATGACAGCTCTACGTCTCAAAATCATTTTACCCGGAAATTGTCAGAGAGGGTGCCTTTTGCTGGGAAGCAAATACCTCACAGAGCTCTTCTGTCCCGCAGTCTTTCTAATGAAGAAGAATGGAGCTCCAACGCTAGAAAGGTAAATCTGTTACTCGATTACTTATTTGATTACACCTTTTTTCATTCCTCTTAAATATAACTAGGACAAGATACTGTTAACCGCAGAATATTGAAACCTTTGAAAAAGAGCTTGTAATGACATCGGATGAAGCATCATTGAAGAACCGGCAGTTACCTAAAGGATTTTTTTATGTTCCCGTCGATTGTCTTCCGAAGGAGAAGCAAAACGACCATCATCCAGTTGAACCTGATGGCTAGACTTAAGTGCCCTGTTGGGAGGCCAAAATCACCTATTTATTATCTTGGTTGCAGGGGCAAAGTGACCATGGTGTTAAAGTGGTATGACATTGCTGGGCAATGTATTATTGATGGGGTTTTGGTGATATGGAAGTTTTGGCATGATTGTTGTATATTCATTGTGAGAGGTAAATGTACAGTGGGTGGGTTTAGTCCTTTTTCTTGTACTTGGAGGAGCAGAAATTTCATTGATTGGTAGTTGAAGGTGGTGGTTGGGGTTAGAATTGAAGCTGTTCTTTCTTCATGTAGTTGTAGTACCAAAAGAAATTAAAAGATGTCACTCACCCTTCTGTGTTTGCCCTGTAAAGCTAGTGTATATATATTCTCACAGTAAGAATTCTCAAAAGAAATTGACTTCAACATCAAAAACTGGTGACTAGTCATCTCTTTTAAAATCCAATTACAATAATTAATTTATGGTGATATCCTCAATTGACGGTACATTAAAATCCATCTAGTTGACATTATGGTCTTTAATTCGATTTTCTCCTCTTGATGTCGGTTTTAAAACATTTCTCAACTGTAATAATTCCTAGTGGGCTAACTTCTGAGTTTCAAATTAATTATCCTACTTGAAAAGTAACGTATAGGGAGTAGTTTCGACAGAAGTTTATGATGATTCAGTGGGAAGAAGACATGTCGAAGATAGCTATGGGATATATATATATATATATATATATATATATATATATATATATATATATATATATATATATATATATATATCCCTCCATATCCTTTTAATTTAATTGGATAATATTTTTGTGAAAATAAGAAAAATTAGATATTTTCAACATTTTTTTCTTACTTTTAGACCAACCCTAAATTTTTTATACTTTTAAATTTTTTTATAAAAAAATTATAAAACTAAACGTTTAATTTTTTTTATTTTATTATTATTTTTTTTTTTTTGCAGAAAATGAGCTTCCCGGTATTACTACCGGGAAGCAGGCAAAATTGAATCAGCTTCCCGATATGTTATACCAGGAAGCTGAACTTCGCTTCCCGGTACTATATACCAGGAAGCTGAACTTCGCTTCCCGGTACTATATACCGGGAAGCTGAAATTCGCTTCTCGGTGTGTAACACCGGGAAACTACTGGATATGTTTTTTCTCGGTATTGAAGGGTAAAAAGGTCATTTTGGTCTTTTTTGCAAAAAAAAAATCCAAAAAGTTTAATTTTGTAAAAATTTCAATGTTGGTCTAAAAATATAATTTTTTTAATAAAAAGGTCTAAAAGTGCAAATCACCCTAATTTTTTTTCTATCCATATCCTTTTAATTTAACAGGGTAAGAATGCGGATATTTATTCATCCATGCGTATACTCATATCCTCATAATAATTTTTTAAAATAATGATATGATCAAAATTAATTCAAATTATAAACACAAAATTAATTCAAATTCAATCATGAAATTAATTCAAATTATAAATAAAATAAATTTAAAATAAAACAACAATTCTGACAATCTTTTAACTAAAATTTCAAATAAGATAGTCGGAAAATATAGGTTTTATTAATATTTGAAGTTTTTACCACAAGTTACCACCGCAAAAAATAAAAAATAGCACAAATATTTTATATTCAACTTATAAATAATTTCTTCTGCTAATTTTCAAAGATTTATAATAGTCACAAGAATTAATATATAAAATAAAGTAATTAAAAAATATCTTTATGTGAAAATCTGGAGCTATTTAAAGTAATATAACTTTAACAAAATAAAGAAATTTCTTTTAAATTATATTTTTACTTTTATTTTGCGGGTAAAGGATATGGGTAATGATATTTTCAATACCCATATCCTTATCCTTGACGTGTATAGATTTTCTATCCATATCTGCCCGTCAACTTTAATAGGTATATCCATATCCGTCCATAACGGGCGGGTATCCACGAGTATGCGGGTAAAATTGTCATTCCTAGTTAAAGGCTTATTTTTTAAAAAAAATTTAAAAATTTTATTTATATTATATAGTTTAATTTTAAAATTTGGGAAACTTTCAAAAATAGCACAAGGAAAGTTGGACTTAAGTCTTTGAGCCCACTAAAGTTTGTTTTGCAAATATAAACTATGTGAAAGTTTATTTTCACTCTATGAGCCTTTTGGACATTTATACCATTTTGGACAAAATACTTTATGATGGACTTTTTCAAAGACACCCCTTGATTTATAGAAAAATAGGATTTTACCATGCTCTGATACCAAATTTTCGGGGCTCAGGATTTTACCATGCTTTGAAAATTTTTAAGCTTTATACTTAAAATTTTATAATCTGCATAAGCTAATGCAGTCATATAATGGTTAATATCTCTCTGAAAGGATTCATAATTATCATGAAAGATTATCATTTTTATTTTAAGAAGTTCAACATAATTATGACTTAAAAGCCAATTCTTCATAACTTTAATCAATATTAAATCATTTATTATTTGCAAAGGTTTTTAATACTTCTTTAAATTGTTCGAAAAGCTCAATTTTAAGTTGTGATTCGTTAATCATTCTTTGACATAATTCATGATGCATTTTTTCTTCTTTATTTTATAAATCTTCAAGATTTTCATCTAAACATTCTTTTTCTGAATCAATAACATCTTGAAAACATTTTAAAAGACATTTAAAATCATCGCAGTCTTTCATTGGAATTCTGCAAAGTTTAACACAAAGGGAATCGTAAAAACACATGACTTATAAATGTGTTTGGACGTATGATGTCAAGTTATTAATTTGTTTTGAAATTATTTGGAGATCAAGCTCCTGATTAGAAGAAGGATGTAGATCTTTCTTCTGTTAAGAAGATGATGCCTCTGAAGAATTTTCTTTAAAAGTGTTTCTTGGAAAATATCTTTCCTGCTAAATGAGACCATTGGCAGGTTTAGTTTTTCTGTATAAATCAAGACTTTGGTGTGGTCTTCTTTGAGGGATTTCTTTTTAAAGGACTTTTGAAAAAAGACTATCAAAATAAATTCTGTCTGAATTAGCAAACATTATTGAATGCGTGCAATGCATAGCTAAAAGCGTATGTAATGCTGAAAGGAAATTGTCCTTCATTAAATCTGATCTGTAGAACTTATGAACAAGAGTTATAGGAGTGTTAAGATTTTTCGACCTAAGAGGAATGACATTACCAAGTTGAACCTGAAATTTCAGCTATTGAGCAGCTAAATTTCCTATTACAATTCCAAGTATCGAATCATTTGGATCTTGGATTCTTTCATCTTTAACAACAATAGATATAAGAGAATCAATACCTTTTGCAAAGGTGGACTTAATGATTATCTGAAGAACACCTAAATGGAGCTAGTCCATCTGGATTTGTTCATGATATTTAAGTTTTTCAAGAACTTTTTCAATCTTTATGAGATCAATTAATTCTATTTTACTTTGACCTTTAGCATCTTTAATATCAATTGGTTGTTCACATACCAATACTCCATAGTTAATTATGTTAGGCATACTTATTGAAGATATTATCTTTATCGGGTTAAGTCTTAAAGGTTTTCTCTTAAAGCCTTCTTTTTTAGAAAGAATTATTTCTATGTTACAAATCTTTTCTAATTCTCTATCCTTTAATTCTTGTATTCTATTAGTGTAGACTCTTCATGCAAATCTAAAGATTCAATGAAATCCATGATAAACAATCTTTTCTCAAAAGAAAACTAATGATACCTTGAATAGGAGTAATCCACCACAAGTCTTTTTGCCTCTGCTGATGGTGTTTGGCTTCTCCACGGCCACTGCCTTCTCGTCTTTCCAAAGTGCTTTGAGAAAGTACTACTTATGAAGATCCACTTATGAATTCAAGAAATCACAAGAGTTTCTTTACATAGAAGAGAAAGCTTTTATTTATGATTCTTAGGTTTCAACAGGTGTTACTTGGTTCTGACTTTATTGTTGACTTTAATGGGTCCACCACGCTAGCGTTTGCGCATTCTGATGGACTGTTACAATGCTGACTTATGAGCTGAAAAGCACTTCTCAAGCCCTTGACCTTTTGTTCTTGAGCTGAGTAACGCTGTTGAATTTCTTTTAATTGAGCATAGAGCTGCTCATACTCATCTTCTTCTTGCTTGAGCTGAAGCTTTAATGATTCCATTGCTGTTTCCATTCACGAGTGAGTGTATCAGCAATGACGTTATTTGAACCTTTAATTTTCTCGAACTTTATAGGATATTTGGCAAGAGTTTCCTGCCAGCGGACGAGACGTCCTTGACTTAATTCTGTCTTTAAATCAAAGGCTACAAAACCTATAAGATAAGAATTGTCAGTTCGAAGTGTAAATTCTTTTGGTAAAAGATCAATTCGCCATTTACGAATAGTTTTTATTGCCGGAAGAACTTCACGTTCATGGGTTGAATAATTTCTTCCAGCTGGACTAAAAGTCTCACTTATATATCGACAGAGTAATTCTCTGTATTTTCCTCTTTTTGAGGCACTTAAAATTTCACTTATATGACTCTGAGAGCCATTCCGAGTAGTAAGGTTCATCTTACTGTCCTCGGTAATATCCTGACTAGTAGAGACTCTTGCCTTTAGGCATCCTACCCAGGTGTCACTACTGGCGTCAGTTTCAACAATCAAGTAGTCTTTATCATTCGGTTGGTATAATCTCGGAAGATTTTTACATCTATCCTTGATTAACTGAACCGTTTTAGAATCCTGGTCACTCCAGGACCATTCCACATTAGTAGAACATTTGGGGGAAAGCTTTGAGGTTAATTTTGAAATGCTTTTCAAAAAACCTTGTGATGAAATATAATTTACAATACCAAGAAAATGTTGCAAATGTTTTCTGTCATTAAGTTTGTTTGGGAAAACATCAAGCTTTTCCAAGACATTGTCTTGTAACTTTATTAAACCATTAGTTGTTATTGATAACCTAAGATAATCAATCTCTTGTTTACCTATAACAGCTTTCTTTTTCGAAAGAATTAAACCTTTTTCTTTACATCGTTCCAAAACGATCAAAAGTTTATGAAGATGATCTTCATAGTTATCTTTTGTAAGACTTAAATATCATCGATGTAAGCTAGAGTGAATTCTTCTAGCCCTTCGAGATTTTTATCCATAAATATTTGGTATATAGTTTTAACATCATATTATGTGATATTATGTTTGTTCTGAGAATCCGTTGGACTCAAAGAACACAAATTTTATGACAGTTCGCATAGAACTGAAAAATAAAAATGCAGAAGTAAAATTTCCCAATAAAATCCCTTATTCAAAGGATGATATTGAGGAATTCAAAAAAGAATGTAAGGATTTACTACAGAAAGGAATCATTTCTGAAAGTACTTCCCCTCATTCTGCTCCAGCATTTTATGTCAATAATCATAATGAAATAAAACGTGGTAAAAGACGTATGGTTATTTACTACAAATCTATGAATTTAGCTACTGTAGGAGATGCCTACAATCTCCCACGAAAAGATTCAATTTTAAATCGTATTCGCAGATCAAAATGTTTTTCGTCTTTAGACACAAAGTCAGGTTATTGGCAGTTACGTCTTGATGATGAAAGCAAGCCATTAGCTGCTTTTACATGTCCGCCTGAAAAGTTAACACAAACATAATATCACAAACAGAGTCTAAAACTTCATCAACCTTTTGTTGGAGACTAGTTTTAGATTTAGCAATAGCTTCAATACCACATAATATGATGTTAAAACTACAGATAATCTTTTTTAGATTTTCTGTATAACGCTCAATTGGTATCCAAACCTCTTGAGCCCTTTGTTTTAAATGTGGTGAGCTAAACTTATGACATCTTAAACTTATGTTATCTGAATTCTGCACAAAAGGTGCACGAATTTTTAAGAAATCATTTTCAATTATAAACTTCATACCTGTTCGTTTTTTGTAAACAATGTTGAACCAAAACATTTTATCTTGAAATTTTACTAAAACATTCTTTGCATGTAACACTATCTTTTCAGTAGTGTTACTAAAACATTCATTAGGAAGTCTAATCCAGTTAAGTTGTACTGTTTGATCAGCAAAACTTGTTGTGGCACCAGAATCTACATAAGCGAAGATTCTGAGGTTATCTTTATTATTCAGAATCTTAATTTGTATGAAGGCCGCGTTCTGATTCGCTCTCTTCATCAGTCTGATATTCACAGTAATTGTAAATTTCAGTTCTAGATTTATTATCTGATGACTCATTTTCTGAAGACGAAGAAAAGTCTTCTTCAATTGGTTCCAAATTTAAAGAGTAAGCAAACTTAAGAAGTTTTTCTTTCTCTTTATATTTGGGACTGTTTTTCTTAGGGCATTCGTTAGTGTAATGACCTAACTTTTTACAGAGAAAACACTTATATTCTGACTTAGGTTTACCCTTAGGACAAACTTTATTTCTAGAACCAAGTTCTGAGAATTTTCGTTTCTTTTCGAAGAAATTTCTATTTTTCCAACCCTTTTTGGAAGATTTATTGGAAAATTTACCAAATTTCCTTTTAGGAAACTTTCTCTTTTTTGAAAAAGTTTTAGAAAACTTTTTACAACCATAGTGCTGAGGAACATATTCCTTTTCGTCGCAACAAAGAGGAATATATGACTTAGCTTGCTTAATGGCGTAAGTTTCTTGACATTTTTCAGCAATTACTTGCACAGTGGCGCGAATAGCTGCACCAAGTGAGCGTTGATTCTGAGATTCATATTTTTCTCTAGCTCTTATGTTATATGGGTATGGGAGTTTCATCATGTAGGCAATTACATAATGTTGACTTCAGTTGCCAAGTTATAATAATATCTTTTAAATTCACATGTATATGGTTTAAGTTTTCAAAGATCATAGATTGACATGTTATTCAGGTGATATTCAGCTTCTTTATGCTGTTTATCAACTGTAGTACCATGCATCATCGAGTGATCTTCTCCGAATAACTCAAGACTTATCAAATTTATAAGCATTGTTGCTTGTGTTGACGTGTTGCCAACTTGATTAAGATTGTTAATTAACTCATTATTTTTAATCCTGTAAAGGAAGTTTTGGACAGTTCCAGTTGTTGGAGAGCTATCCAAGTAAATATGCTGTCAGCTCTAAAGGTTCTTACTTTAGCATTAAGATCAGCTTCTAATATCATTCTGTTAGCCCAAGTTTTAAAAGCTTCTTTTTCATCAGACTCACAATCAAGATTTAAAAATGTCAAATCTTTTTGTGTCTTTTTACTTTTATATGCTTCAGGAACTTTTTGCCAGACCTCATCTTGGCGTATATAACCTTTTCTAAATGCTTCATTATCCAGTTCTCGTTCTTTCCGCTGGCGGTCATGCCGACTGTCAGATTCGTAATCTGGAATTTCTTTACCAAACTCATTCTTAACATCAGAGGGGCTAGCTTGAGTTTTGCGACTTATTTATTCATCCATAACGTCTGCTGGATTAGCAATATCGCTATCCGAATCAGACATATAGATGAATTCTTCATTTTCAACTTCTCTAATAGCATGGTTGATTTTCTTGCTAATAGGAGGTTGATCAGTTAAGGATAATTGAGCCAAAGACTCAATCATGTTACGAAGATTAAAGATCTTTTGTTCAATATTCATTCCTTTTTAGGAAGTCTATATTGAAACGAAGGACCTATTTCAATGGGTTCAGACTCAAGATCTGAATTAAAAAGATTTTGAAGATACTCAAGAGAAATTACAGTAGATGACAACTGTTTTTCTAATTCAGGAGATGTTAATTTGGAATTAATCTCGTTAATTAGAAGGGTTATAGTGTCAATGACAGCTATAATCTTAATCTGATTATTAATTATAGTCTGCTGATTAATTAAAATTTCTTACAAGCCCCTGAACTTGATTATATTTTTCAAGTCAACCCTCAAACTTCACGAAAAGTCAATTTAGCCCCTTAACTTTTAAATTTAGTGTCAAATAAGCCCTTTTTGCTGATGTGGAGGGCTTAATTAACATTTCGAAGTTAACATTTTTTGCTGCCAGATCAGCATCCACATCAGCAAAAGGGCTTAATTGATCCACCATTTATAAGTTGAGGGGTTAAATTGACCCTCCGTAAAGTTTGAGGGCTAATTTGAAAAATACAGTCAAGTTTAGGGGCTCCTGAGACCCTTATGCCTTTTCTTTATAAAAAATGTTTATATCTTCTTTATCAAAATGACTTTTGAAGATCCTTGTTAATTCAACAAGATCTTGTTTAATTTCTTGAGTAATAGATAGACGTTCGGGTTCTTTTAACATATTTTAAAACATATATGGAAGAAAGTCCAATTTTAAAAAGTTTGGGGACAAACTTATGTATGCAAATAGTTATGAAGGGTATTTTGGGTATGTTGGCTCATTTTATGAAAACAAACTTTTGAAAAGTTTAAAAACTTAAAAGAACTTGTTTAGGCTTGTAAACTTAAATAAAAGTTTTAATGGATTAGATCCTATAATTTTCTCATAAAAATTTTATAAAAATAATTTTTCAAATTTTTATTTTTTAAAAAATAGCCCGTCGAAAAAGATCCTTCCCTGTTTAAATCTAACAACTAAACCATTGAAAAATTCACTTAACTTAACGGGCCTTCAAACTTGGAGTTAAATTTTTAAACCAAAGAAAAGTTGGTTTTCAATCTATGAGTCAACCTTCTCATTCTACCCTTAATGAGAAAATTTATTTACAAAAATAACATTAATTTGTAATTGGTTTAAAATAAAATAAAAGTCAAATATTAAATGACAAAAATATCCTTCAATCAATTTGAAACCATCATCAACATCATCGTTTCTTATTGCCCGTCGTGTGTGCAGATTGGAAGGATATTGCCTCAATCGGCTGTTTTCATCTGCTTCTCATCAACATCATCGTATCTTATGTACACCTACAAGACTTGACAATCCCAACACTCTCTGTTATCTCTTTAAAGTCAAAGACTCTGTCTCTCTCTCTTTTGAGTTACAGACGAGGAGAGAGAATAGAACCCAAATGGTTAATTGATGATTTTAACTATAAAAGTAGGTTTTATTTCGGTTATGTGGTGGTGATGGCTGCTGATGTTGCTCTGGCGGTAGAGGTGGAGGTGGTTGATGATGAGGAGACAGAAGAAGAACCGGCGGTGTTTCATGGAGGCTATTACTGCTGCTGGTACTGGGCCTAAGATAAGGAAAGTTACATTGCCTCTTAAAAGAGATAGGGTATGTGACATTTCCTCTTAATTGTTATAAGTGTATATGATTTGGAAATGGTTCTGTGTCATTTCAATTATTTCCGTTGTGCAATTTCAGTCTGCTTATGTTGCTCATGTGCGAATTGTGCAGTTTTCAGTTATTTTCAACTGCTTTTGTTGCTTCTTTAGAGTTTATTTGAAGGTACACTCATAGCCCGTTATGGTTTCAGTTTCTTCTCTTTATTTCTGGATTTGTTTTGATAGTTTTTTTTTTAATTTTTTTATATTGGTTAGGATATTGGTATTGTTAGATAGTTCTTATTATGGTGTTATCATTGTTTGGATTTTTGTGATGAAGGCTACGGTGAATATAAATATTTGTGGGCTAGTTATTAGTATCGTTGTCTATTGTTCTAGGCTTGTTGTGGTTTATCTTTTTAATTGTTTACAGTACATGTTAGGTTAGGATAATGTTATAGTTAAAGAGTTTTGATTGATGTGTTATTAATTGTTTGGATTTCATCTCTTCTACTGATGACCATTTAATTTGATGAGCAGACAAATGATTCTAAGACATTACAACTTTATTCATACTAGAGGAGCTCTTGTTCATGTCGCCTCAGAATCGACCTCAACTTGAAAGGTCTATTTTTTTTCTCAATTCACTCACTTTAGTTTTTCTTTTCTATCTCTTTAAAGAAATTATAGGCTTTGTGATCACATGGCTGGAATACGAATACAAAATTGTCAATTTGCTTAAATGAGGGCAACATAGTCCTGGTGAGTTGTTTTGTTAACTTGAGATTTTTGAAGTTGTTAAGTTGTTTGATTTTTGTGATATATGGTTTTGTAGAGTTCAGAAAGTTGAATCCTATTGGTTATATGTCTGTGCTGGTAGATGGAGACGTTATTATCTCTGATTCTCTTGCTATTTTAATGGTAACCGTTTTTATTTGCTTTTACAAAAGTTTATTAAGATTAATCCTACCAAAGAGTATAGAAGTGTAGTGTGTGTAAGTGAAATCCTTTGGCTTCTCATTTTATTTATTTGAGTTTTGGCGATATTACATATTTACGATATTTGGAAGAGATGTATTGAAACATTAATAAAAGATGAGTTGTGTGCCTCTAATATACTTGTAATTTTAGGTATCGAATTTCCTAGTTAGATCTTAGATTCTTTAAAATAGGCGACAATAAAAGATGTCAAAGGAGTTATTTTCAATTATACTTATGATCCTAATTTATGGTATATTATAATCAAAATTTTACTAAAGAAAACTCATTGTCTTTCGCTGCTTCCTTATGGTGATTGATAAGTATAGTGCCTTTTGTTGTTAAGGACCTTAAAAAATTTCATGATTCTTTTCATTTTCTCATTATGACAATGCTTTTCATTGCAGTCGAAGTCTGCAAACTACTTGCTACTCTGAGACATATTTGCCCAAATATCTAGTAGATTAATTTTGATATATTTGCTTGAAATCTCTTATGCTAGCAGATGATTCAAATATTCATCTTTAAGACTTATTTTTTTGTCAAGCCGCTGGCAGAGGTGGGAGACCTGCCAAAGTTTTGGGTATTGAAGTTTTGGTTGACGGGAAAAGAAAAGACTTAGAATCTGGGTTTCGAGAGGGCATTGTTGTTGTAAACTCACTTGGCAGTATTAAAGGATAATGACACCTAGTTGTAATGGTTTGTATGTTAGATGGTGATCATGTTTTGAACTTTACTGGGAAGAGTGGCTATAGATAATATGGAATATATGCATTAGGTTGTCATAGTTCTGTGAAATATACGTTTAATTATGTCTTTTTGGTGATTAGAATTTGAACTCCACCATAAACACATGTTAATGTATTTAATAGATGTAAATATATGTGTTTAAGGTGGTGACCAATTTTTGATAATCATGTGTAAACGCTTTGATTTTATTAAATAATTTGAATTGCAATAAAATGTTAGAAGTTTTGATGGATAGTAGAAATGAAATATTTTCTCTATGTTAAGGTCTCATTGACCTTCAAAAAAAAATATTTCTCCTTCACATATATTTTTGTCTCATTCACACAAATTGCACGTAAATGCACTAGAAAAAAAAAAACATGTTTTCTCCATGTTCAGGCCTGTTTGGCCTTCACAAAAAAATATCTTTACTTCACTTAAATTTTTTTCTCCTTCATACAGGTTGCACATGCGTAAATGCAGATAAAAAAATGATCACATTATTTGGTGGCCCCTTCACAAAGATGGCTTCACAAAGGCGCTAAAGAATCAATAATTTGAACTTGTATACATAACCGACACGTAACATTTATCTTGGACCTATTTATCCATACAATTAACACTACCATTATAATCTCAAACAACAACATACTTATGTTATGTTTAAATAATCAGATGTTATAGATCTATCTCAGTCCGGAGGTATATGAGTTACTGGTTACACGTTAGATTGAAACTATTACACGTTGTTGGGTTTAGGATGAAGCCCGAAGAAATGTGTGACTACATAAAATCGACAAATACGAACTTAATATATTATTACAAAAATAACACATTAAAGTGTAGGAGATATTTGTAAAGAATTCTTACCATGAATTGGTTATTGCCTAAGTTCATATCTTCTATTACATATAATAAGCACATCTACGTAGTAAGGTGAAGGTCATTTTTCAAATTTTTCAAAAACATATTTTTTTGGTGGAATATATTTTTTCATATGTTATTAACACCATCTCAACATTATATAGTTCAATATGAAGCTATCTTGTCTACGGTGAAGGAGGGTCATTTTTTTTTGTGAATGACGCTATCTAGATTGTGAAGGTTGTGAAGGATGTTTGTGAAGGATGTGAAGAATATTTGTGAAGGAGACTACTTTTTTTATGATGGACATATAATTTTTTGTGAAGGACACATAGTCCATTTTAGGGTTAAGTATTGACTTTTATGTGAAGGAGGTTTATTTTTATATGAAGGATGTTTATTAAGGAGGCTTATTTATTTATTTATTTATTTATTTTTGTGAAAGATGCTTATTTTTTGTGAAGGAGTCTAATTTTTTTTGTAAAGGTTGGAATGTCATAATTGACCTACAAAAACCAAAATGTCCACTTTCCGACCCCTATGTGGACTCCATTGTGTGAAGATTTTTTTATTTTTTTTTTGAAGGAGACTTATTTTATTGTGAATGATTTTTTTTTTAAAGCTAGAAGACCATAATTGACTTACCAAAACTATAAAAAATAAACTTTTTTGCCCCTATGTGGACCCTATTGTGTGAAGGAGACTTATTTTTATGTGAAGAAGTATTATTTTTTCTTGAAGGTTGTAAGTTCTTTAACAAAACCATTAAACATACACGAATTGTCGAATATTGTAAAAGTAAAACATGACAGTGTCTAAATGCTTCTCAGGTGGTGTCTATTTTTCGTACACCACCTGAGAATTTTACGCACTTAGAGGCATAATCATAAGTATTTTTTCCATACAACTAATTACCCAAACATGGAAACTCACAAGTATTATTTCAAACTTTAAAATCCATTTCCAAATACAGTTTTATATATTTCTTTCCAAAAAAAAAAAAAAACTATTAACGGACACCATAGTACATTTCAAATATCAATAAAAAAAATACACAAAAGTAAATTTACAAACAAATAATTCCATACAATAGTATCATAAACTAATAATTTTAAAATTCTTCATGTTATGATGATATATCTATATCTTCATGACTCTCCCATTAATACGTGAGGACCTCTCCCCATTGATATGTGAACCTTCATTATCCTCGCCAACTAGTTGTGTAGTGGAGGCAAACATCTCTTAAAAAATCCAACAAGTATACTGCAAGTAATATTACAAACAAAATCCTTCTATAAGAACCACCTACATAAACCTAGCAATTTCAATTTTAAGAACTAAAGTATATTGACAAATGCAACAAAAATAGATCCCATTTATTCTACACTTCAAATCCAAAAAATATTCCACAATCAAAATCAAAATAAAAAAACTAAAAAAATAAAAAAGCTTCAATGAGAACCACAAAAAAATCAACAATTTCAATATTAACGACTAAACTAAATAGCCACAATATCAACAAACACACAACAACTTCCAAATCATTCAATATTCACATCCACAAAATGGTACAATCATTAAATACTACATAAAAAATTAATATACAAAAAAAAAACCAAAAAAAACCAAAAAAAGAATTTCAATATTAAAAACTATTTTCTAAAATCCAAAATCTAACATAACACTACAAATCTATTCTTTAAAATATGTATTCATTCATCAAATATTCAATGCAACACTAATACCATATTACCTAATTAAAGAAAATTTTGATTACACATTTTTTAACAACCAACAACAAACCTCAATCACCATTTATAGTTTATCTATTCCAATCATATTTGCATCTAGACCAATATAACTGGAATTCACAACTTTATGATTCATTGGACATCAACTTATTATTTCATAGAAACATCAGCTAAAAAAGAAAAATAGAAGATTACCAGGCATTTTGAATCCTCAAAGTATGTAAAATCATCGCTACAATGACAAATATAAAGATGAAGATTCAAGAACTAATACTGAGGGCTTCCTCACTTTAACAAAACCTTAGTTTTCAACATGATTAACCTATGAAATACATAGATTTGTTCATTATTTTAGTGAGATTATTTTACCTCATGGAAATAGCAGAGATAAATCTTTCTAAATTTGACGTTCCTTTGGCAGTCGGCATCCATTATGAGGTTTTCGAGTATTGTCTTCATTGTAGACGATAGGATTCTGGTCATCACCAATGCTACCAAATCCTTCCCTGTAGCTCATGATTGTATTCTTTTTCTTCTTAAAATGAGTAAAGTCATTCACTCTAAACCATTCACCATTTACTTCAAAACTAAAAATAAAAAACGAATCTCTAAAAACCCAATCCACCATAAACCCAATCCACCATAAACCCTAAAATCAATTTGCCATCTAAACTAGTGTTAGACAAGATCAAAAGAAGAAATGATGATATTTTTAAGAATCGAAAAAGAATCTCTAAAAACTCAATCCACCATAAACTCTAGAAATCAATTTGTCATCTAAATTAGTGTTAGACAAGATTAAAAGAAGGAATGATGATATGTTTAAGAATTATACTAACCTTAATGTGTAACTTCCCAACCTTGAAAGAGATCTTCAATGGAAGGAAGAAGAAGCGATGGAGAAAAATGGCGGAAAAAGAGTAATCGGGTTAGGAATTGTGGGGGTGGTTTTGGATTTTATGAATACTATTTATATGGGCATTTTGGTAACTTAGTGGTGTAAGTGAAGAGCATTTTAAGTTTTCAATATTTAACATCATTTTTAAAATTTTTAAAATTTATATTTTAATTAAAAAGTATATAATAGTCACAAAGGGTCATTGAATAAAAATCCAACTTTGCAAGGATTAAAACCTTTAACTCAAACTTTCATTGTTCATTTACTTGCTTTTTTTAAATTATCGCAGGTACATTTAGAAGTGAACCGGGGGCCAAATAGAAGCATTACTACGTGCTTTTTCCATCGTCTCTCCACATTTCAAGTCGAAGCTTACCAAAACATGGGTTCTCTAGAGACACCGACGAACACAGAGAACAACGGCACAACTCCAGGCGACGGCGGAGACCAGAAGCCTCCGGTGTCAACAAATGGAGGAGCGCCTTCTTCCCGACTCGATTCCACTGAATCAGAGGCTTTCAAGAAACGGAAGGCTAGTCTGCTGCCTCTCGAGGTTGGTACTCGCGTCATGTGTCGTTGGCGGGACGGCAAGTATCACCCGGTCAAAGTTATTGAACGCCGTAAAACGTCTTCCGCTGGCCCTAACGATTACGAATACTATGTTCATTACACTGAGTGTACGCCCTTTTTTATTTTATCTCTTCCATTTTCTTGCACTAAAATGATTTCTTATTAGTGTTTTTTCTGTGACTTCGGATTGAATTTAGATTATACTGTTGTTTGAGTTGGTTAATTGAACCATTATTTGTTCTTTGTTTGTGTCAGTTGGGATTTGGCGTTAGAGTTAGGGTTAGGGTTAGGTCATATTTTTCTTACTTAAATTGGCTGTGTTTTAGTCTGTTTCTGTATCTGGCCTAATTGGAATTTGGAGGGTTATTAAAGAATTTTGAATGTACATTATGCTTGCAGCGTTGGCATTTGGAGGTGTATTTGTAACTTGCTTCTATATTGGATTAGGTGCTAGAGCTTGTGTTGTATTTAGAATTTTCTTGCACTATGCAGCATCAAGGAATGAATCTGTTTTCTAAGTTGAAAATAGAATAACATTCAATGAATTTCAGGGGAAGTGTAAGATTATTATGGATAGTACAATAGGTTTGATTTTGATGCTATTTATTTTTCATATTATTAGGGTGTCTGGACTCAGGCACTTTATCGGTTGTTTTCTGAAGGATGAAAAAATATATATATATATATATAGAGAGAGAGATTGGATTCTTGATATGCACTCATAGTCTTTTGTTTTACTTATGATATCTTTTCTTTTTATCTGTCCACTTTGATCTGATATCTAATGATCCATCAACAATGTTTAGGGTGGACTATGTTCATGTCTAGCTTTATTCTTTGTGCCTATATCAAGGGTTTTGAGATGTATAAATTCAGGTTTTATTGTTTCTCATATTCAGATATCCTATATAATCTGCTAGTGTTGCATGATTTAATTTTGTTTTTACCCGATTTTCATGTGAAGAATGCTCAATTGTTATTTGGGATTATCAGATTCTGTATTAGTACTTAGTGATATTTTTCTGCTACTGTATATTCATCTCAGATTTATTTTTACAAGTATCAAATTAATTTTAGTTTTGAAATTTAGTTGGTAGTGTTAATGTGCTTTAATTTTCATGTTTCCGCAGTTAATAGAAGGCTTGATGAATGGGTGAAACTTGAACAACTTGATCTTGATTCAGTCGAAACTGTTGTAGATGAGAAGGTGGAGGACAAGGTAACATTGTGTCTGCATATTACGTTTAGTTTTCAGGTTGTTTGTCTGTAATATTTATAGCAACCAATCATATATTTTGCCATGAAAAATATGCAGTGGATGAATTGTTACTTTCTCAAGGTTTCTTGTAGGGTATTCTTTACTTCTATTCTCTGAGTAACTTTATCTTGAATTCTTATACCAGGTTACTAGCTTGAAAATGACACGCCACCAGAAACGTAAAATTGACGAGACACATGTTGAGGTAACTGAATTTTATATTGCTGTAATATGTTAACTATGATGATCTTTTTGTACTTTTATTTTCTAAGGCTAACAAATTAGATAGAAAAAGTATCTAGCTTGCATTAGAAAAACAAATACAAGCAATGAGATTTTCGAGGATCTCAACCTCCTAGCCTTAGGCTCAATACTAGCAAACTTTAGTTTTCAGATATGCCCACTACTAACCCTTCTAGCTTATTTATGTATAGAAGCCAGGACCACTCATACTAACAGCAAAAAAAATAGCAACCTTACCACTACCTCCTCACCTCGGACATACTAATGGATTCCCTCCTTTCCTCCAGCTGGCACCTGCCACTTACTCTCATGCTGATTCTCTTTGTAATTGGTCGTATTACCCTGCTGCTCCTTCATTCTTGGATTAACATTGATAATGTGGGCTCTAACAATATCTTCTTGTTTGCGAAGGGTCATGAAGAGCTTGATGCTGCCAGTTTACGTGAACATGAAGAATTCACAAAAGTGAAAAACATTGCAACCATTGAACTTGGAAGATATGAGATAGAGACATGGTACTTCTCTCCTTTTCCAGCAGAATACAATGACTGCTTGAAGCTGTACTTCTGTGAATTTTGTCTCAATTTTATGAAGCGCAAAGAACAGCTTCAAAGACACATGGTGAGATGTGCATGGAATTTTGCTATGCTGTGTTGCTCTATGGTGTACATTGCAGTAGCACATCTGAATCTTAAACTTTCTGTGGCAAGGTTGCTTAGAGATTCTGCTTGTCATTCAGTAGTTTATTTTTTGCTTTTGTTTCTGTGATTGATTGTCTTTATGTTCAAGGAAACTCTTGTCTTATATATGGACAAAGGTTATATGATGCTAATAGGAGTAAACCTTCTGTTGATCTCGTAGCATACAGTTTTGTTTTTTTTTCCCCTCTTTTAATTAAATATAATTTTCAATTATGCTGTGAAATTGGAAACTACTGTCTGTTAGTGTTTCTTCTGTTTGCTATGTTGTTATGGCTATCAAACCTAATATATTTTTGGTCAGGTTTCTGTTGGTTTCTCTCTTAGTAGCATTTGTATTCTCATTTGGTCGAAATGGTTTTTATGCAAGTTTTGTTCATGATTGTGTTATAGGTATAAATACAATACAGATATTGATATGTATTTTTTTTTTCCTTTTTACCATCTGTTCATGTAGAGAAAGTGTGATCTTAAGCATCCGCCTGGTGATGAGATATACCGAAGTGGCACACTGTCAATGTTTGAGGTTAGCTCTTTCATTAATATTGATTTCATTCTTTGCCAATATACTTTACAGGTGGACAGCATCTTTCGGTTTTGGGTATGAGATGCTTGACTTCCTCCTAGCTCCTTAGTTTCTTAACTAGGTTTACCCATCTTAATAGCAATATCACTTTGTTTTTGAAATGATCTTGATAAAAATAAAAAATAAAATTGATAATCATTTATATTTCTTATTCCTGTTAATATGAAGCCAATGCCAATTCAAAGCTTGTTTATTATGCATGTGGAACAGGTTGATGGCAAAAAGAACAAGGTTTATGGACAGAATCTTTGTTATTTGGCAAAGTTATTCCTTGATCACAAGACACTTTATTATGATGTTGATCTGTTCTTGTTCTATGTGTTGTGTGAATGCGATGATCGAGGATGCCACATGGTTGGCTATTTCTCTAAGGTAATTGTCAGTGCGTTTTGTCAGGTGAAAATTTTCATTTGGTACCATTTTTGAAGAAGCATATCTCAAATGTAGGAAAGATTTAATGCAGTTGTGCTGAGTGCATCATTATCTGTTCTGATGCAGGAAAAACATTCAGAGGAGTCTTATAATCTGGCATGCATTCTCACTTTGCCGCCGTATCAGAGGAAAGGCTACGGAAAGTTTTTGATTGCCTTCTGTAAGCTCTATGCAGTTTACATGTTTTATTGCTTTTCCTGTTAGTGTATTCCTTTATTCACGTTTTTACCTACTACGTTTTCTTCTTTTTCTGAAACACTTGTCTATTTAATAAATAATATATAAGCGAAGGCATAAAGATGTAATGTAGAATATCTTCTCATGTGGATAAAACCTCTCTTCACCTTCATTTTCTGTCTTAAATATTAATTCGCAGTAGTTCCAATAGTTTAATAATAGTGACATCCTTGCTGGACTTGATTTGGCATGTTGCAGTTGTCCACTTAACTCTAGTTGGTCCTTATATGAACAGCATTTGTTGATGTCAAGGTCTTCCCTGTCACTTATCTAGGTGTTAATTACATGGTCTGTACATGCTGTATTTTAAGTGAAGATCGTTATTAACTTCTATTTTATCTTGGGGGCAGCATATGAACTCTCCAAAAAGGAAGGTAAAGTTGGCACACCGGAAAGACCCCTTTCTGACCTGGGACTGTTGAGTTATAGAGGATACTGGACTCGAGTCCTTTTAGACATCTTAAAAAAGCACAAAGGCAATATTTCCATCAAGGTATGCCTTATCTAATTTTATACAGTTAGCTTGGTTACTTCATTTGTTTGGTATCTCTTTCTTTTTGACTCGTTGAACTTATTTTGGGTATATAATAGAATTACATATAATCCTTGTTATAATACTAGAAGAACATTAGATAGGAAGAGTGGCCTCTACCAAAAAAAAATTGAATTTTATCAATGGTATGAAATATAGCCAAATTTGCATAAATTTTAGACCATTAGCACTGTATTATCTTCTTTTTTATTATTTGTTTTATTTTTATTATGATCTCCCACTTGTAAATTTCATTATGTACTGGTCTTAGTTTGAATTCCTAGGTTGTGTTCAAGCCCTTATAATGCTTGCTTATTATATTTGTGATTTCTTTCTCTCCTACACAAATTACATGTGCATTAGAGGATAGAGAAGGAACAAATATAGTGTGATGGGATTTATCCATACCTGTATTCTTCTGATTGAAATTAGAACTTCCGTTGAAAACTGCTTGTAGGCAAAATGTTATTGGCTAGCCCTTTATTTTGTTTCCCTTTCCAGTGAAAAGCAGTTGATTCTGTATATATCTCTATGGTATTGCTGGATTTTTGTTACCTTTAACCTATGTCCTCACTTCTTGGTTAATCTGTTGTACATACAGGAGCTAAGCGACATGACGGCAATCAAGGCAGAGGATATATTGAACACCCTTCAGAGCCTAGAATTGATTCAATACAGAAAAGGTCAGCATGTTATATGTGCCGATCCAAAGGTATTGGATCGCCATCTGAAAGCTGCTGGCCGCGGTGGTCTTGAGGTCGACGTTAGCAAATTGATCTGGACTCCATATAAAGAGCAGGGCTGACTTCCTGGACCTTCAACTCAATTCCAATATTTGATTTGCTTGTATAAATAGAGATTTTAGGCTTTAAGAACAACAGTAGGTCTTCATATCGCCTCCCTGTGTAATGTTCATAAATCTAACATCAGGTCGCCTGTTCTGTGTAGTAGTAGTAGTAGCAAATCATCTCACACATCTCCAAAATTTGTCGTAAGCTATGCAATATTTCATTGCTTATATCTAAATCTTTATGGATTGCTACCCTTTAAATGATATAATGTCACTGGTCCTTGATGGGATCAACATACCATACCACCAACCACTCTATAAAGTCAAACCCTCAACTTTTATTAATCAACATTAGAACACAAAGCAAAAACCCTTTTCTGAACTGAACTAGAAGAACTTGATGTGACTTATTCACAACAACCGGCAACAAAATCAAGAAATGCAACTGTTGAATCTGTCAACACTAATATTAAATGAAGTTTTAACACCATAAACATAAACTTGTCGGTGAACGAAATTTTGTTTTTCTTCTTCAATGAAAATTTGATTTCTCCTCCATTTTCTGGATTATTAAAAACTGATGAGAAAATAAACAAAAATGAAATTATATAGAATTAGATCAATATACATTTACTATTGATAATCACATCACATCACAATCAAACAGTATTGATTTCAAGCCTGTGCCTGGGGACTTGAATCTGTTGCAATTCCAAACTTTTCAATCCAGAAGATCCACCTGATCTCCTCTTCCAGAGACTCGTTTCTTCTCCATTATCCTCTGTTTTCATAACTTTCTTAACCACAGGCAGAGGAGGATCCATCTCATATATATTAACACTCCGACTCTGTTTTCCTTCACAGACCACCTTCGAGTTTCGATTCACTTCTTTCCTTGTACAACTTGCGGTGGTCGTGAGATTCTTAGCAGAGAAGAGTCTCCTGAGCTTCAAGTACTTAACATTGGTGCTGCTCTTGGCTGTTAAAGCTAATTTGCAGTGATTTGAACTGGAAGGGAAGCCAATGATCTTGTTGTTTCTCTTGACTTGGCCCATACAACCGATTTTAGGAGACAAAGGATCTTCAGAGGATATGGAAACAGAGTGGTCTTCTGATTTTGGATGTGTGTGTGTTAACACGTCTTTGATTGATGGCTTTGAACACAACATGGGTAAAAATGTAGTCTTTTCATGGACATTGAGCTTCTGGTGCTTCATATGCCGACTTCCCATTCTCTCGGGACCGAAAAAGATCGAATCTTGCCGGTGTTCTGATACGGAAACAAACAGAGAGATGTTGAAGAAGAAAAATAAAGAAAGATGAGAACAGAGAGAGTGTGTGTTGGAGGGAGTTTAAGTAGTTTAAGTTGGGTTTGGTCAAATTTACGCATTAACTAATTTAACTTTTCAATCAACTTTGACCGACTAATCAGATTTTATAATATCCCAATGTAAATTTCCTTATTCGATGAACATTTTAAAAAATTAATAAAATTTCTATGTAATACACGTATAATTTTGGATTTATATTCACGACATTAAAGTCGTGATTAACACTGCTGTTTACTCGTGTTTCATAAACTGGATAAAGACACTACTGTCTTCATTCTATTGACTGACCCACTCACTCAACATACATGTTTGCTACCTTTACATATCAATATCAGTGTGAAATTTCCGAGCATATTATTTTGAATGGTATTTCAATTTCAAAAGCTATTTATTTTTCAAATACAATTATATATAATGATGAGTAATGAGAAATATATACTTATGTTGTAATGAAAAATAGAGTGAAATTAATAATTAAAGGGGGGTGAGTTTGCAAAATAGGGACCAATAAAATAATGGAAGATGTTACACGCCGGTTGCATGTAAAATCATGGTATGTGACCACTCTTGTTTATTGGACAATCCATATTTACAGCTTTACTTTGAATGTTCTTTATTTATTATTATTATTCAGTGCCGATGGATATAGGGTATCTGAATTGGCTTTTATATATATATATATATATATATATATATATATATATATATATATATATAGTAAGACTAATGCCCTTAAAAGAAGAGAAGCAAGCATGCATCATATATAGCATATAGACTGCATGCGAGTCGCTGCTTCATTTTTACACATTTTAAGGATTCGGTCGCTCTATTCGGAGTCCAATCTCATGTATTGTGTTTTTTCAATAATAATAGTTATTGTTAATTGTTTTTTTTTTTTTAATTCTCTTTTAAACTATAGTTAGATTATGAAAGATAACAAAATAATTTTATTTAATAGTTGTAATATTTTATAAATTAAAATTATTTTAAAATAAATAATCATTTTTATGATAATAGAGATTTAAATTGTTATTAAATCTAGATATAAAATTATATATAATTATTATAATTATTTAATTTATATTTATAAATATAAACTCAACCATCAAACTATTTTAAAAATTTTGTAAAATACTCTATTGTTACTCAAAACACTAAATACATTAATATTGAATATTTATTTATACGACAAAATCAAATAGTATTTATTTATAAATATATTATACTAGTTGTTTGCTCGCGCATAGCGCGGTCGAATTTATTTGGTATTTTTTAAAATTAAATTTTATTATATTTTTAAAATTTTTAATTAATTAGGAAATATATGTGTTATAACTTTTAAATATTTAATAATTTTTTATTTTACATAACGTATATTACTTAAATTGAAAAATAAATTTAAAATAAATAACAAATAAATAGAAATAGTGGTCTGATCTTAATTTTAGTTTTTAATTAAAATTTTATTTTTTATATTATATTTTTAATTTATAAATTTATGTAATATAATTTTTTTTGAAAAAAATTAATGAAATATTATTTTATTTTATTTTGAAATATAATATATTCAACTATCATGAATTAAAAAAAAAAAAAAAAAAACTCAGGGAAACCACTACTACTGAATTTGATGGTTTTTTAACATTCATAATTTGATAATTATTAAAAATATAATAAAAATAATCTGAATAAAAAACATTAATTATCACATAAACTATATAATCAAAATCACCTGATAAAAATTTGTTATTATTCGTACGCAATAACAATGTACCAGACCACATCAAAACCATATCTCGAAATACTTGTGAATCCATTTTCTAACCTTTTAAAATAGGTATTATTAATAAAACATATCTTATAATCACGAAGGATAGGTTGAAATTGGCCGGCAGTTACCACTACTTTGAAATTTTTAAATGTATATATATTTTCCTCAAATAAAAAATGCTTATTTAATTTTATATATTTAATTTAGAAATAATTTTTTTTATTTATAAATTATTATTTTTTATATTAAACAATTTACATTAATTTGCATAAATTTTTTTATTTCTTCTCAAAGCATGCATCTTATTTTCCTATTAAAAAAAGAAACAAAATACGATGATTAATTACGATAAGTATCGATGATTAATTACGAACCTTCTCATCCATAAAAATCATGTCCATACTCTTGAGTTCGTTGTTCTTTATATTAATAGATTCCTACAATCGGATGATACGTATTTTCACATGTCAATTTTCCTTAGAAGAATTCAATTCATTAAGAAATACGAAATCGAGATGAACCTTAAGATGATAAATCAAATCAAAATATAAAAAGAGATTAACTTTAAGATGATAGAAAAAGCGAATATTAATGGAGAGAATGAATATTCAATGAAGCGTAAATTTCAAATTCATTAATTATTTCTATAAATAGGCTAAAAATTTAGTACTTGTATTGTATTAGAGTATTAATAAAAATTAAAAAATATAATAAATATATATTAATTTTAATTAAACATTAAATAATAGGTTGGATTAGATATTTGTATTTTAATTAAATTAATAATAATGCACGTATATTATTTTTAAATAAGTAATATCCTAATTCAATTCAAATAGTATTCAATCTTAATTAAACATTGAATACAATTTGAATTTGATTAGATTAACATATTTTTAATACCTGAGATTGTATTATTAATTTAATTATATTTTTATTTTAATTAAATTAATAAAAATCTACATATATTATTTTTAAATAGGTAATATTCTAATTCAATTCAAATAGTATTCAATGTTTCAATCCTAATTAAACATTGAATACTCTTTGATTGAATTAGATAAGATATTTTTAATATCTAATATTGTATTATTAATTTAAAAGATTAGAAATTAATTGAATTTGAATTAAATTGAATTAGAATATTAATTATTTAAAAAGATAATTTAAAAACTCAAAAATCATAAAAATATAAAAACACTAAATACTGCGCATGGATGAGTTTGCATGCTTCCTCCTTATTATATTTATATAGATTTTATAAAAAAGTATAAATATTTTAAAATTTTAATTTTTATATTATTATTGTTATCATTTATCAGTCTAGGGAATAATACAATTTTTTGTAAAATTAAAGTTGACAATTATGATATTTTTACTTATAAATTTATAGACAAAAGAATATTTCAAAGTAAAAATAAATTTAATTTAAATTTTACTATATTTAAAAATTTAGAAG
Source organism: Cardiospermum halicacabum (assembly GCA_031304145.1). Taxonomy (NCBI): domain Eukaryota; kingdom Viridiplantae; phylum Streptophyta; class Magnoliopsida; order Sapindales; family Sapindaceae; genus Cardiospermum; species Cardiospermum halicacabum. Next base: position 3,847,196 of record CM062394.1, read on the forward strand.
CAAAATATAGTTTAAAATAAATATATTTTTTAATAATAATTTAAAAACTAAAAAAATAACCATTTTTTTTATTATAAAATATTGATATTCACTTTTATTTGAAGGAGAAATAATTAATCTTCATCGTAAAATGTGAATTTTAAAAAAAAAAAAATTGTTATTACGTTATGGTATTGAAAATGTGTAATGGATGAAGTTGAAGCAACCAAGTAATGATAATTTATAGTGACACATTATGAAGGGGAGCCATTCATTCAACTTTCTTTACCATTTTGATATGTGGCCTTCTAGTTTATTGAACTATTATAGACAGAATCCAAATCTACAGCTCAAATTATTTAGTTAAAATTAGGCTCCAAAGTGAAGAAACACCTCCTCGTAATATCAATAATTTTTAAACATCTTTAATTAATTTTTATTTATATATTATTATTATTATTTAGAAAATGATAAGAAGAAAAAGAGATAATCTCAAATGTTTGTAAGTGGAGCCGACAAGCATCAAAGTCATTGCGGCAACACAGACGTCTAACAACTTACTCTCCCCTTAATTCCAATTTAGTTATTATAATACTCTCCCCTTAATTCCAATTTAGTTATTATAATTTTGCTTCCTCAATGCATTCATATATAAAATTTAATAATTGTTTCATAAATAAAAAAAAATTTAAAAAAGAAAAAAGAAAAAAAAAAAAAAAAGAAAATGGGTTTGGTGAGATAGATAGAGAGGAGAGCACATGCAGATCACGTAAGAAGAAGACCATATACACCTCTCCCCGACACCTTATACATATCCGCATGTGCCCGGCACGTGAACCTCCTCTCCCTCTTTTTCTTTTTAATTTCTTCTTTCACATTCGAATGCAATTTCTTCATTTGGTCCATATAATAAAGTAAGAAGCTTTTAAAAGCAGTTCAATCATGTATAGAAAAAGTTGAATATGAAACCCACACTGTTTACCAAGAACTCAAGTTTTATCAATAGTCTAGTCTTCTTCAGTCACTGACACTGAATTGTGCAGAGATTGTCTTGTCACACTATAAACAGCATTGTATGACCAACCCTATATATATCTACTTCTATTTGTTAAAAAAGATACAAAAATAATTGAAACATTGTCCCATTATAATACAAGAGAGAGTAAAGTTATTCATTTTCTATTTTCTAAAATAAAATCATTGAGTTGAGAGCAAAGAGTGATCTCTCTACCTGGCATCAAAAAAAGTACACCAGAACAAGTCAAATTCTCATGACCCCAGTTTCACAAAATCACTAATTTATTGAGTGTCTGTCGGTTGTTTTGCTTTGTTTTCTTTGGCTCCCACAGCTAAGTCAGATACCTATGGCTTCTTATTATTTATACACTGATCCGATCTGAACAAATCTGGAGAAAAAACAAAACATAAGAAGACAACTGGACATGGGGATTTGCAGACATTGCATTTAATATGGTTAAGTGGTGCTGTATTGATAAGGAGAAAACAAGATAAGAGAATGAAATTTTTGATTACATGTACTGTCCTCTAACCGATCAACATGATTAGAAAGAACTAGTAACTACAAAGACACAACATTACATTTTCTCAAAAAGCCTGTTAGAGGTCTTAGAGGTAAAAAAAGGTCTAGATTACATGATTTGTTCATATATTGCAGCTGGAGTATATGCTTGCCTATGTCAAGCATTGATGCCGCAATCTGGAAATCTTGTTTCGTGAATTTCTCAAGCACTCTTTTCTCTGAATGTGTAAGAATAACCGTGGAGTGGAACCGGAGAGGAAATGTATTGATCATCATCTGTTTAATGAATTACCAAAGAAAGATTTCCGGAGGTATCATGTACAACCTGTTCTGTTCAGTAAATATCACAGGAAAAAATTTCCCCAGAAATCAGTCGTTACGAAGCTTCATCCGTTTTCCCAGCTTGAGGTGCATCTTCACTTTTCTCATCTTGAGTTGCATCACCTCTTTTACCATCTTGAGAGGCATCAGTTTCCGCTTGCAGCCACCGAGATTCAACATCTTCCTCAGAATTTGAGATAGTCTTAGAGGCATCATCGATGCCCTTACCTTGTTCTGATTCATCATTCAGCTTGGCTGTTTTGTGATCCTCAGGTTCCTCGACAGTTTCTGCATTATCTCCAACTGGAATATGGAGATTACTAGAAGCCAAAGATGGAGAAGCACTGCCTAATCCTTTCCACAGACATACATACTTGAAAACAAGCTTCTTATAATTGTTTAGCAGGTCTTCAACATCATTAACGGTAAGATCACCAACACGTGCAAATAAGTATGGGTACTCCTGAAAAATTTGACTAGGCTTTTCATCCTTCAAAAGCATGGCAGCACCCTTATTCTCCAAATCTGATAGAGATGGAACTTTAGTAACTGGTTGCTGGTCTTTAGCAAAAGTTACTTTTTTACTTCCAGACTTCCTTTCCGAGGATTTGGCCTGTACCAAAGGTTCCTTTTCCTTTTTAGTAGTAAAAGCTTGACTATTTGAATCTATATGTTGTTCTCTAGGAAGCTGTCCCACATTCTGATCATTTACCATAGATAAACCATCCAGATCAGGTGAAAGGCCAGATAAAAGAGCTTGAGCAGACTCCATGTTGGTCTGAAATTCAGATTCCTCCATTGAAAGCGCTTTTGCATCAATATTTGAAATGAAAGACTCTGCAGAAAGCATGTTAGTGAAAAAGTAGGCCGCTTCGGAAACTAATCGGGATTGACTCCTGTATCTTTGTATGTACAATAGATTAGAGTGCAGTTGAGGAGGGTTTGCCTGAAAAACATTTTAAGTTAAATTCATAAACAAAGTATTTCAGAAAAAATGGAACTCTTCCAAACTGCTTTAACAAAGTGACAGCAATCAGTTATTTCTGCATTATTTTCTCATGATGCTCTCTGCATAAGCAGATCATACTTGACTAGAGTCTAATTCATCCTTTTGACAGGTTAAGAACTGTGTTTTGTATAGTAGGGTAGATGGAATCAAATGAAATGTGAATGGGATCGGATAAATTTAGAGTTATGTCATGTTCGGTGTCGGCTGGTATGGGATATATGTATAGAGTAGGGTAGATGGGTAAGTTTGTTTTAAAATATAGTGAAGTAGGCCTACTAAAAAGTTATCCCACCTCTCACATGAAATTTTAATTTGTAGGTTGGATGGGATAACATTAGAAAAATTAAGTAGATGAAGTGCTATCAAACATGTTATTGAATTATCCCATCCCATGTACATATAGAGGTAGGATGGGATGGAATAAAATCTATCCCATCCAATGTCATGTCTGGCATGACTCCATCCCAACTACTATATTACTATTACATCACATGTGTGGGATAAAATTGAGTAAGCTCAATTTACTCGCATTTAAATAAAAATGATCATGCATCAACTCGTTCTTTCTTTCTCCACTTAACAATTATTAGCACTTAATTTAGCCAAAACCATTAGTAGAATACTATAAATTAAGTGCTAATAAGTTGGAAAAACAAACAAGCACAACGTTAATCCCATCCTACATCATACCAAACATGACATAACTATAAATTTATCCTATCCCATCCCAGCTAAAGTTTCACAAAATAAACTGCTTCCCATTTAGTTTTAATAAAAAAATATATTTTACCTATGTCACTGATTGTTTTATCAGTCTCACTATTAAATTCTATAATAATATTTTTATTTTTTTTATATTATTTAAAGGCTGATTTCAAGTTCAATAATGACTGTTTGAGAAACCTGGGTAAGCAAATTTACAAGGATCTCAGGTAAATTACAAAATCACAAACAATTTAAATACTTGTTACCTTTATTGTGACATAAATTAGGACAGGAAGAAATTCATCAGCTCCAGGGGGATTCTCATTTGAAGCAACAGAAGCGTTAAGCAGTAAATTGTTGATGACCTTGCAACAATTAAGAATACACACCAGTTTGTCTCTGGGAGCTTTGTACATGTTTATCTTTTGCAGCTCTTTTTGTGCCAGCTGACAGTGTAAAGATAAAGATGAAATCAGATTGTTTTCATCAGATTATTGAGTCAAGCGACCTAACTGGAGAATTAAAAGTGAAAAACAAAGTTCAAGTCCAAGTGGAAGTGAAAAATCAAAGTTAACCGAGTAGTAGTAGCAATTCAACTCCCAAGATAATTATCCTAATCAATTGACGTTGTTAAAGAAGTTCCTCAAACTCCACAAGAAGCAATTTTGTTTGTCATCAAGTATCCCACTCAATCAATAGTCACTGTAGGTTTAGCAAACCAATAATAGAGGATCAAATTTCAATTTCACACTCTCGTATGCACCAAACATGTCACACACACTTTACTTTCCAATTCAATCACCCCATCCTTATATACGAAGCAACAAAAGCATAATTCAAATGTCAACTCACTAGTAATAATGCATCAACTGTTATCACGGAAAGATATAATAATCGAAAAATTGTCCTGTTAACATGAATTTGATACAGGAGCAAATATCTTAAACCATAAATTCTCAACTTACCAGCCATGATGTCTCATTTTGAAAGGTAGGCTTAATATCCAAATTTTCAGGACGAATAAATTGTTGAACCAAAGCCATCTTTTCATTAAGCTCTTTATCGCATTTTACATCATCAGGAACCGAAGCAAATACACGGGTAAACAATTTTGTCATGACATACTTCTCTAGTCCCTACAAGTGCAAGAACAACAAGAGGTGAGCAGATTAGCATAAACAAGCATTGAACAAGAGTAGAACTAGTTTCCGAAACCTAAACAGGAAATTTATCATAAGACCTGTAGAATCAAGCTGATCTTAACAATAGGTCTTAAATAGAGGAATGACCAAACAGAAATTAGCCTGTGGCTTCATTTTTTTATTTTTTATTTTCACTAATGCAGCTACTTATGATCACCCAAATGACTAAGTGTTTCTCTTCCGAGCTCCAACAAGAACCTTTATCAGCAGCTCAAGTAAGGTATATTCTTTCGCTAAGTTATATACTAAAGATTCACTAAATCACTTTCACATGTTTAGTAGTTAGCAGATCTATTTCAGTAAAATTGGTGAGACAATGGCATAGAAAGGATTTGACGGTTAGAATAGTATTGAGTCAAAAGTTTGCAAATGTTTCCTATTGTAGTTCATTATCTTCCTAATTACAGTCCTTTCTATTCCTAGAATTTGTGAGTATTTTATACTAATAAATCTGTATGTCTCTCTTCATATAGGAACCAATCAGACCTCTCTGAAAAAACCTTTGACTCCCTACATTGTAGAAAATTTCTGTGTATAAAAGACATACTCTTAAACATACTACTACCCATATACATCATGAAGTCAACTTTGATAAGGGCAATTTCAAAAGTTTAGCAGCAAGAAGCTAAGGTATATTTTTTCTTGTCTTTTCGTAATAGGTCTAACCCTGCCCTGTTTTACATCTCGATATCTTTCTGCTGTTTCTCATCCCACTGACATTTAAATGTATGCCAAGAAACAAAGAAAATAAAGAGAGAAAACAAAGTTGATCAAAGACTACAGATGCTTCCACTTAATTCAGGTTGCCTCTTAACTGTTAATCCATAAAGTAGATACACTTTGGAAATTTGCATGAAAAAAGACATGAGATAAACACAAACTAATACCATAACCTATGATACGCAGAAATGTCAAATAGTAGCCGTGTCGGTTTCTGAAACGCCGTGGAAACGGAAACGGCATGGAATCGGCACGGAATCGCGATAGAAACGATTCTAAAAATTTTAAAACGCCATGTAAGCGGGGACAGCTTGGGAAACGTTTCAAAACAAATAGAAATGCCACGTCATAATAAAAAAATTAAAATTAATGGTTTTCTACTTTAACGTAGTTTTATGATTTATAGGATATTGTTTGGAAATAAAAGTTGGGTTGTTTAAGATTTTACATATGACTTCTCGGGTATTGTGTATTGTATGACATATATAATCTCACACGATGTTCTATTATTTTGTAGAAACCTTTAAGATTTGACATGTGATTTCTCGTGTATTGTGTATTATTTTGTACTCTTATTTTCACATGAGGATAATCTCACACAATGTACGAACTTGTTATTTTGCTGGAAATTTTGATATTATGTTAAGAATATTTTATTATTTTGAATTTAAATAGTTAGTGATTAAGTTTTCTTTATTAATAATTTTTTACTATTATAATTTCTTTTAAAAAAAATTAATTTTAGCCGTCCCCGCTTTCATAAAATTTTTATTTTTGCTGTTTCCCGTCCCTGTTTCCGAACGGGGACGCAGTCACGCTTCTGTGCAATATAGACCATAACTAAAAAGAAATCAAACAAGAAAGTAAGGGTCTAGCTACTCACTTCACCAGCGCTATCCAGTTCCTCCTCTGAACAACCAGCCCAAAGGGGATGAGCCCTGAATGATGCTTCCATATTGATAAAGAACTCCTGCACTGCAGCACTGTCCCTCTCTGGATCAGGTGCATGGTTGGAAAAGGACACAATGAAACTGTAACAAAAGAATTTATACTCAAAATTCTACAGCATAGTTACTTATGAACAATAATACCAGATTATGACAACTTTATAAGAAAGCTTCTCTATCTAGCAGCATGAAAAACACATGCTTACAGAAAACTCCTATTATTGTTTTTGCTGCAAAAAAGGAGCATCCACATCATGTTACTCCTAGCATTCATATCATGTTCCAAAATGACAATATTTACAGATGTCTAAAGTAATTTTTTGAGCTAGTACAAACATTACGAGGTTCAAGGGAGAATCCAAGTCAGAGAAATGTTAAGAGTTCCCAACAGATACAATTCATCTTGTGGAACCCTATTAGACTAAGGTAAAAAGCTGTTAATCAAGTTTCTAAGGAATCTACTTAAGCTTCTTCAGCCCACAAGCCAAAATAAAATTTACTAAAGCCACGAAAAAACTGAAAAAAAATCTACTACTGACTCCATAACAGATACTGAACTCCTACACAATCACTTAAAGCAATTAGTTAGCAATCAATTCATCCAAAAACTGCAAATGTAAACATTAGCAGCTGGATTTTCAACTTGAGAACAACCATAGACTGGATTGACACTTAAAATACTAGGTTTCAATACAAACAATTTTTTAACTTAAAGGAAATGCTTGACCCACCAAACTTTCAATTTAGCTCCTGGAAGTGAGAAGCATTCGTTAAAAACCGCAAATCTAAAAATTAGTAGCTGAAATTACAAGCAACTAAAAATTATACTACCAAACAGAAAGAAAAAAAAAAATGGCGCTTTTTAAAGTCAGTACATGATCCAATCATTGAGTGAGATTAACTTAGAAAAACCTCTTGATAGATTTGACGAAATCGGCGGCGGTCGGTTGGCGCATACGTTCAAGGAAGTCTTGCAATCCCAAGAAGACATCGGTGTTCTCCATTCAGCCTCCACCGTCTGATTGACTCAAATAATCTCAGTCGACGATTGATCAGAGCGCGACGGAGACTTTGATGAGTATGTAGTGCAGTGGAGTGTGTGTACGCATTAATCATTCTCAAAAAATGTATATATCTTTTCCATTCCACGCGTAACTCGATATTTCTTTTTTAACCCAAAATCCAAACCACACTGAGCCCAATTTGCTTTAAGCCCAATAACCGATGGGTCATAGGACGCGCTTTTTCACGGTTTGATTTTTGTTTTAACTTTTTCATAAATCCAATTTCCCCGTCTTGCCCTAGATTCTGCCATTTGGAATAGCTTTGAGTGTGTTTGGTAAACAGATTTTTAATTAGCGATTAGATTTTAGGTTAGCGATTTGGAAATTTAGGTGTTTGGGAGTAGTTTTTTTATTAGCGATTAGATGTTCAATTAGCGATTTCCTGACAGCTACTTGATGTAGCTGTCCACGAATCGCTAATCAAAAAACTCTCATTCTACCCTTATTCAATTTTGGTTATTACAAAAATGTTCTAACAAAAATTATTCTTTTGAACTAGATTTTTTTTATACACTTTAACTATATTCTAATTTTTTTAATGATAATAATTTATATATTATTTTAATTTATTAAATGTGATTGCAAGTTTTTATGATTTTTTAAAATGTTTTAATAAATATTATATTATATATTTTTAATTAATTGATGAATACAATATTAAAGAATTTTAATTAAAAATCTTTTAAAAATCATTTAATAGATGAATATCAGTACTAAAAATAAAATAAATTATATTATAAATTAAAAATTATAAAAGTAATATATTATCATTTTACGTCATTTTATATCTAACAGCTACTTCAACATCGCTAGTTTAACAGATCTAGTGCTAAACATATTCTTTGTCTCCCAAAATGCTCCTGTACTTGTATGGTCCGGTTTGAATATTGTTTTGTACTGTCCGAGAAGTATTTGAAACTTGAGAGTCAAGTTTGATTGATGGAACCTGAACATATATTCTAGCTAAAGATGGAACATTTTTCTAAACTGAGAAATTAAAGATGATAGAGAAGAAAAACAAGTTCGAATATCCATTGAAATCTATGGATAATAATTAGTATTACTAAAGGAAGTACAACAAATATATGTATCTGTTCGTGGTACTATCTGAGGCATTACAATCTAAACTCTATACTTTCAGGAAAACAAAAGAAGGTATAACTGAATTTCTGTGTGTGATGATGTATAGGAACATGTTATGTATAGAACATAATGAACATGAAGGTTGAAGAAGTAGCTCCAGGGCGTGGAATGTTTTTAAAAGTCTTCCCATTTCAATCAACACGGAATCCTGTCATTGCTATTTATTGTACTTGGTGTTTCCTGTCAGTGTGTTCTGTCTTCCCTACCCCAATTCTCTAAGCAGTCTTCATTCCTTGATGATTTCTGTTTACTACTTTTTGCTAATCAAAACACCTTTTAGTTATTTTGTTGCCTAAAACAGAGCACTCCAAACAAAACCATCACCTTCACCACACTTTTCGTGAACAGATTTTATCTTCTCAACTGATTTGCAGATTCCACTGCAGCTCCAATCAAATGATGCAACACATAAAGAACCTGATTGTGCTTTCCACTCACAGTCTGCAGAAGAGGTGATGCAAGTAAGAAATCTCACAGAGTTTCTTTCAGTTTTAGTTTAAGCCTAAGAGCATTTCTCTGCAAACTCAGTATAATATCCCAAGTGAAGCACAAATGGATCAAGTGCCAGGCTTAGTGATAAGAGTTTAGGTTATGTAAAGTTCCCACTTAACGTTCTAGTTGCCTCAAGTAACTCTAATGTACAAAATTTCTGACAACTGATTTTCAATAAGGCAATTTCAGATTTTGTAAACATAGTAGTGTAAAATTTGGGAATTTAGTTGCTTCTCAAATGGATCAAGAAAATCCTTTTTCTACCTAAGTGACCCTTTTCTCATTGCTAATGCATCACAATCCCTGAACAGTTTAGGCTACTTCTGGTATAATTGCATGAGGGACACTATTTATTTATAATGAGTGTTACCTGGTGGGGTGCCACAACACATATTGCGGTCATCAATGTGCTCCACTTCGAGACCAATAAACCAGGAACCAAGCGATACATCCTCGTTGGCAAACTTATGCAATATTGGTCTGCAGTAGCAAACAACACCATTAGTCTGGTTTTATAGAAGTGACCAATTAGTTCAGCTAAAAAGTACTAGAGAATATAAGATGGTGGGCCAAAAGGCTTGAAATGATGATTCTTAAGGTCCCAATTCTTACTGGTTGTTAGAAATATAAGTGGCAAGATCTTTTGAAATTGCGTATATCTGACCAGTTGCATGTCGGAAGTAATGGTTCCCCTCCTCACCAAATTTCCAGTATTCTGGCTCATGGTACTTCACATTCCTTTCGAACAAAAGAAATCAAATAAGATGCAAATAACAGAGGTCGCAGGTGTCAACAAATTAAATAGCTACATTGTGTTTTAAATAAAAATATGGGACATACTTTCGAGCTAGAACAGGTCCTGATTTCATACACCCAATATAAACTCTGGGCTTTGTACGGTGACGAGCTAGAGTAGCAGCAAGCACTCCTAAAAGATAATGCATGTAAGAATTAAGCTTGAAGATTGATCATCAAATTCTTTTTATTTTAAAAGGTTAAACATAAAAATAAACAAATAACTAAATTTCAATATAAAATAGTGAAACAGTTTGCTGCTAGTGCATACCAAGATTGACATGGACATCATCATCCACCTTGACATAGTACTCAGCATCCCATTTCGCAACAGCTGTTGTAAAGAAAGTTTTTGTTTTGGCAGATAATTCATGATATCCTTCAATGTGCTCCTACAAGAATAGAAAGTTGGCATCAAAAAGGCTTTATGGGAAATCAATTTGGGAAAGTAAACACTATTTGTCTGTTCTCCTACCAGCCGCAGGAAATCATTATGCTGCTCATCTTCTGAGTCAATAGCTTTATCTAAAATGCTGTTGGATGTTGGACTGTACAAAATTAAGGCAAATGTCACTCAAGTCAGCTCAGAGTTTAAACAACCAAGCAACACAATGTTGATCTTCAATGACATGAACAACTTATACATGCAACTCAAAGAAAACAAAATGCAGAATGCACCAGCAAAAGCTAATAAAGAACCAATATATGAACACACACATTCACCATTAGAGCCTGAACACAAAGCATATTTTATATACCTGTGGCCAATCATGAACCTAATGACAATTCCCTTCTCGCGCTCCAACTGAATAAGCTTTTCACCTAATCAAACACACATCAATCTATTACCATAATAAGAAGACACAACAAAAAGACCAAATAACAACAACACCAACAACAAAATACCTTGAGGCAGCCAAGTCTCCCTAACAGAATCACGCCGCTTCCTACTACTAAAAGCCGTATTGATTCCAATAACCATGAAAACTTTAGGCTTCAACAGAGCAGCTACAGCAGAATCATTGCTCCCAACCCCTTTCAACCCAATCATTTCATGAGATTTTTTATTCTTACCAGCAGCAATTTCCTTTTGAAGCATCGCAATAGACTTATCCAGAGACCTAAACAAACATCAACCAAATCACTTACACAAAAAACCCAAAACAAACATCTCTATTTAACAAACTTACTGGATGGCTCCCCTAGTTCTCGAAACCTCATTCATGACACCTTTATCAGTAGATGTGACGCAATCATCGGTGATCATTTGCAAGTGTTGTCCAGGTATCAAGTGAGCGTTATAATCAGGTGGAGCCAGAGTTCTGATCCAAAGACAACCAAATTAGAAACAATAAACAAATAATGCGAAACAGAAATCAATCAGAAAAACCTGTGAGAGAAGAGGATTCCAAGAGCGAAGCAGAAGATGCAGAGGAAGGGCATCCATTTGACGGAGATAATAGGAGTTGTCCGAGACTTCATGTTTGATTTTTTGTGATGGATTCGTATGGAATCGGAGGTGATTATTTATACAACGATGATGATGATTGGAAGAAGAGAGGATCATTTGTTTGTCAGTGTGTGTGCGTTGATTTGTTTGATCTGTTTGAAGCACGTCGAGTGGAGAGAGCGTCAAAAGTTAGGCATTGAATACAACGAGTTGGAATAATTGATTTATGCAAATTCTTGTCGTTTAAATGAAAACATGGGGCCCATGTCGTGGAATTCACGTCGACGCCATTCGCATGTCACGCCTCAACTCGGTATCCTTTATTTCCTTTGCTTTCGGGAACTATTGGATTCAGTCGCATGCATCCAGACCTACTTTGAATCCAACATGGGTTCGGCATCGTGTCTTTTCTAACATTAATGTTTTATTTGGAAAATCAAAGTAGTGACATTAATGGGTTAATGAAATCCAGTCCCATTATAAAACTTTCCAAATATTAATTTGAATAAACAAATGCAACACATTTTAGTAAGGCAAATTTATTTTCTTTAATGTTTAATAAAATTCGAATAATTAATAGTCCCAAATTTAAGGGTGTATTTCAAACTCGCTAAACAATAGACCAGACTCGAGTTGGGGTTTGATTCGTGATTCGTCAAACTTTTGATATTCAAGCTCGAGTTGAGACTCATACGTTAAAATAAAAATTTGGTCTCAATTCGATAGCTTGTATCGAGTTCGAATGTTTAAATCTATATATATTATAAAGTAAAAACCCTCAGCAGGTGGAAAAGTAGTTATTTTTGGCTATTTTGAATCCGACTGATATTTTTACGAGATTTTGAGTAGAATATAATATGTTGACGAGATTTTATGTTGTATTTTTCTCATCTCTTCTCATTTAATAGCTCATAAACCAAATATAATATAAATAATATATTCTAAAATAATTAATGGCGCACTCCTATTGATATATTTAATTTTTTATTGAAAACATAAAATAAAAATTAATGGACCATTATAAAGAAAATTGATTACTATTAAACCGTTATGTCTATCCCTCTTCCTCTTCCTCCCTCCAATTAACCATATAATATAATGAAAACTATATAAATAGACACCACTCCCACTCAAAATTCCCTCACATTCTCACCTCTCAAGTCCCACAATTTTAATTTTAAATACTTTTTTTTTTAGGAGAAAAATCGAGAAAATCATCTTTAGAGCGGGAGAATTTGCGGTTCTAACCTCACCACCGATGATGATACCAAAGAATGCATGAATATGAAACCAATTATGCGAAAGAAGACGGAAACAACCTAAGTGGGCTTGACTGATGGTTGGATAGTAGATTACAAGTTGGAGAAGATAGGATTTGGAAGATTAACAGCGGTGGTGGCACAAATATAGAGAAATATATAGAGAAGTATAACTTCACATGTATAGAATTGTTTTTATTTATTTATTTAGAAAAGATTAAAAATTTTGGATGTTGACATATATTATGTATGGTTAATATGCATTGATTTTTTTTCTTGATACTTGTACCAAGTTATCATCTTTCATTTAATTTTCTATTATAATTTTAAATATATATATATAATAAATATGATTACCATATTGTTTTTGTTCATATTTTATTAAACTAGTAATGAAACTCGCGCGTTGCGCGTGGTATTGATATCAAAATATTATATATTATTTTATACTTTTATTTAAAAATTTTCATAAAAAAAAATATATTGAGTTTTTTTAAGAAAAATAAAAAATTCTACTCACATTAAATTATTTTACTTCTATAATTATTTATTTAAATATAATTTATTTTAATTTTTTTTAAATTTATCTATATCACTATATTATCGTGACATCATCATATAAATTTATTTTAATTTAATTAAATATATTATTAATATATTTATAATAAAATTATATAATTAATTTATGCATTAATTAAATATATTTATTCAATTTATATATATATTTTTTATTTTTAGATTATTTTTTTAATATGTGATTTGAATAGTCCTTATTTATATTTATATGTTTAAATTATTTATTAATTTTATTTACCTAAAGATACTTACGATAGCAGATTCTAGAATTTATAAAATACGGAGCATGATAAATTTGGTTTAATCTAATAACAATCCGATATCTAATTTTAAAGTGTAAAAAAATAATTTAATTTTTATTTTAATAGATTATATTTAAAATTTAATAGAATGATAAAAAAAATGCTAATTTACTTTTTTTAAATATTTTTTAGCATTTAATATAAAAAATATAATTATATATTTAATATATTTAATAATATTTTAATGACTTATGGTGTAAATAGTTTTACAAATTTTATGCATAATTTTATTTTATCTAATTTATAATTTAAATTATAATTTAAACAATATGAAAAATGTTTTTTTAATAATATAGTGTTATAGAAATATTATTTTAAATTTGATTCTATTAATTAAATTTATTTATTTTTATAAATTGAATAAATAGCATTGAAATTTAAAATGATAGTGATAGGTAGAACAATTAAAATCCAACATTAAATAATCATTCTTTTTTAAAATACTCAAATAAATATATTATTTTTATAACTACTGATTTTGGTTCTACTCACATGTGAATAGGAAGATCACCCTTTTATTTTTTCTCAAGGACTTTTACTTATTTATTGATGGATTTTACTTTTCTAATAATTATGTGGGAATTTCAAATTTCAAACGTGATTAATTTTGGCCGATATAAATTATTGTATCTCATTATTAATTTAATTTAATTCGAGTTTTATTTTAAATAGTCTTATTATTATTTTTTAATTAATTTATAACCATTTTCTTTATTATTAATGTCATCTTTGTTGTTTAATGTTTTTATTTTTTTAGTTAAAAAATTACAATAATATTTAATTAATAGGATATCAAGGGCTAATTGCTACCTTACTTAGCTTATAGTATATTTTTTTATTTATATATTCAATTTTAATTAAGTCTATTATTAAATAATTTATTTAAGGTAATAACTATTATTAAATTATAATATTAAAATTTTTCTTTTTTTAGTGCATTAATTTCCATTTTACTAATGAAAAAGTAAATTATTCTAAAAAAAAATCTGTATTCTTAAAATTAAATATCAAATTTTAATAGTTTCTAAGATTTTACATATATATAAATCATATCATAAAAATAAGAGAAATGTTAAACACCATTAACTATTATTCATTATGAATTTTTAAAATTTTAAAAGTCAATTGTGATTATTATTCATCTTATTTATTCAAGTATGAATAATTACCTAATTAAAAAAGATAAATACAAAGAATCAAGCATATTTCACATGTTTAAATAAATTATTTTATATTTAAATTTGATATACAATTATAAAAATAGAATAAATAATCAAAAAATCAAAATTATTGTGACGTACAACAAAAATATCTCTCACAAAATAATAACATAAATGAAATCAGACAAAACAAAACTATTAAATCAAAAAGAGAAAGAAAGAGATGTCCCTCACAATATCAAGAATTAAATTCATAAAGACTATAATGAAATTTAAAAAAAATAAAAAATAAATAAACTTATTAAAAAATTATAGAAAAATCATCGGATCATAGGATAGAATAATTAATTATTTAAAAAAAAAGTCTTACCTTAGAAAGTGCCTTGACACCAATATTTTGCGCTGTGATCATATCAGTTAAAATAGATAATATTATAATAACAACAAAACAAAAATACATATCACAATAATCAAATTGAAAACCTAAATCACCTGCAATACTCGAACAAATCAAACCTGAAAAAAAGTGAATTACCTGTACCAACAAACACTGCTGAGTCGAAATAAAATTAAAATTATTGTGTTAAAGCGAAAAATATAATAAAATAATCTCTTACAATAACTAATAAAAATAGGAATGGAATTCGAATTATGAGTAGCAACATCAAAGAATTGAATAAATATAAATAGTTTTTTAAAAATGTCAAAAGTTAAATTCTGATTATGGAAACAACAAAATAAAATTGAGATAAAGAATCTACCATAGATGCAACAAAAATAATTTGATTTACTTACGACGCAATTGAAAACATTATCAGAGTAGAGAAGTAGAAATTGCTCCGATGAAAGAGACATCGTGGAGAGAAAATGAACAATATTGAGATTCATTATAAATCGATTAGTTAAGTATAGAAGAGGAATAGACATAACATTTAATAACATCAATATGAATAGTAACTTACCATTAATATGAATAGTAAGAAGTTGAAGAGTGGGAAGTTAAAGCAACTTATTAGTTTTTCAATTACAAATTATTTTTTAAATGAATATATTCATTTCCACATGTCAACTTTTTATTGGCTAAGTATCAAGCAAACACAAAAACTCTCATTTTTGATGTTTTTCAACCAAAAGCTGAACTCTCAATGCGCCACGTCAGTTCTGTGGGGTCGTTTGAGAGTTCCACTTTATATATATATATAGATTGTAAAAGTTATTTTTTAAAATTATAATATTATGTATTTTATTTAAGAAATATAATATTATTTTAGTGAATGATATCATTTTACAATTATATTTATTTTAATTTAATATATATTTATTAATTGTAATATAAATTTAGATTTTATTTTAAATATACCTTGCATTTAGAAAAATTGAAGTTCTTAATAAGTGTAATTAAAAATGAAAAAGTAAATTATACTATATGATATATTATTATGTATCTTAATATAACTATTAAAAATAAAATAAAACAAAACTACATAATTTTATATGAATAATCATGAAAAAATTAAATAATTTGAATAATTTTAAAATTTAGGGTATAATTTTAAGATATTTAAAATAATAGTGATGAAATGATATATATATATATATTAATATGAAATAATTTTTTTATATTTATGTGAATTATTTTTTTTAGAAAAATACAATATTATACATATTTTATATGTTATCGTAAAAAAAAAAAAAAAAAAATCTTTTAGACTTTTCTATTTTCCAAAATCATCTTAAAATATATGTCTCTTAATATCTATTATAATTATAATTTATTACAATTGATTGTAAATATGATTTAATTTTTAATTCTATTCCAATTGAATATTATTAAATTAATTAATTTCAATTACTTAAAAAAAAATTAAATTTTTTTATATTGATAGATTTTAAATTATGGGGATGTAATGATTTTTCATAATTCAAATAATATTTATAAAATAATAAAATTCACCGATAATATATTATTTGAGAGAGAATATAATTTTAGTATTCATTTAAATTAATCATAAAAATATATTTATTAGTTTTTATCTTTTTAATTATTTTTTATTTAAAAATATGCAAGTTAATGTTTTTAAAATTATGTAAATCTTAGATTATCTTCATATTTTTAAAAATAAATAAAACTATTTACTTTTATCATTTTAATGAAATACTTATTAATATAATTTAGTGTTTATATAAAATACTTAATATATAAATATATATATATAAACAATTTTAAAATTATCAAATAATAATATATTTAATTATATAAATATAAAATATATAATATTATTATATAACACGTAGATTATTTTATATATATATTAGTGTCTCGCGTAAGGCGCGAGTAATATCCCTAATTATTAAATAAAATTAATGTTAGAGTTTTAGAAACCTCTAAATTTGATTTTATTTTTTTAAGTTAGTACAAACTTCACGAAAAGTCAATTTAACACTTTAACTTTTAAATACTGTACAACGGAGGTAGGGGCTACGGGCCCTAGGTTTATTAAAATGTATAATATGTGAAATGCACGTAGGCTCCCCAAGGTTTTTGATTAAAATCCATGTACAAGGAAATTGGTTTGCCTTGATGGTTGTTTCTCTAATTAATTTCCATGAGGTCAAAGTTCAAATCCTTGTCTTTTATTTCTATTAATTTTTTAAACATTCTTACTAATATATTATAAATTTACATGCAAAAAATATTTTCTCTTTTAAATATTTTATATAATGCAAATTTTAATTTATTTTAAAAATATAATTAAAATTATATTTTAAATTAATATTTAAATTTTTTATGTAATTAAATTTTATAAAAATTTAAAAATAGTTAATTAAAAATATTTAAATTTTTTATGTATTTTTATTATGTAATTAAATTTTATAAAATTTTAAAAATAGTCAATTAAAAATAATTTTAAAATCACTTATAAAATGTTAAAGAATTTTATAAATTGTAAAGTTAATAATTAAATTATAATACACATTATAAACATAATAAATTGTATATATATATATATATCATCTTTACCTGCAAGTTTCATATATTAATAAAATTAAATTCATACATTAAGTTTTTTTACCTCCTTTTAATATAAAAGTAATTAATTTTAAACTATAAATAGTATATTATTATGATAATAATAATTATTATTATTTTTAGTTAGATATTGAAAAATAATTTAAACAATAAAATTAAAGATTTTAAATTATAAAATAAAATTATTTAAAAATTTTATATATATTTAAAAAATTTATGTTATAATATTAATATTTAGATTAATTAAAATAGTACATAATTTATATTATTTTTTCAAATATTTACTTCAAATACTACCGTACCGTATCGCGGGGCGCTGCCCCGCACCCCATAAATAATAATTTTTATGTTTGGCCCCCCTACCCAATCATCTCTAGCTCCGTCCTTGCTTTTGGTGATGTAGAGGTTGAGTTCGCAGTGAAAACAGGTAACTTGAAAAATGTCAATTAAACCCTCAACACCATGAAAAAAGGGCTTAATTAACTCAAATTTTAAAAGTCGATGAGTTAAATTCACTCTTCGTGAAAGTTGGAGTACTAACTTGAAAATATGTAGTCAACTTTATGAATTTATGAGACATAAAATACTTCTTCTAGTTTTTTTTTTTTTTTTTTTTTTTAAGGTGAAATACTAGCCTAGTGTGCACTAGTTATCGACCAATTTGTTTCTCATATTGTTTCTTATGTACAATGAATAAGCGAGATTTTATTTTATTTGTCTTAATATATACTTTTCAAATATTAAAATATTATAATTTTTAATTATATATAATTTTTAATTATATATAATTAAATATATTTACCGTTAAATATAAGTATTGGATAGCGTGTACGCAATAAATGTTGTAAGTAATAAAAAAAGGAGGAAGTATTGATTTTAACTATTAAGCTTGAGGGTCGGCTTTCCATAACCTTATTTAGGGCCTATTTGGATAGACTGACTTTTGGCTTCCGGCTTCTGAAAGCTGTTTCGGATGGTGTTTGGGCAACTGGTAGAAGTGCTTCTACCATCTTAGAAGCTCTTTCAGATGAAGTAAAAAATATTAGTTTCCTGAAAATGGCTTCCACTTTTATTCTTCTGCAGACAGAAGCCAAAAGCAGAAGCAATCCCAAACAGGCCCTTAATATGAGTTCTAGTCGAGTTTGAATGTATCAAATACGAACTGTTCATGAACTAACTCGACTCATTTTTAACCTTATCCAAACATATTGTTTTGATATGACAATAAATTTGAAAATATTTCTAAAGTTGATAGCATTTTGGTCAATTGAAGAGTAAGTATAGTTTAATTCTAACGAGAACATATATATTTACAAAGCCTGTTTCGAGACGAATCCAACTAATCAATATTCGGATGCATCTCTATCAAAATCAATGCCTACTATGTAAAAAAATAGTTACAATAGTCAAAATGCAACTCCACAAAATTCAACCTCAACTATGTGTAAAAATTTGTGATTGATGAGTCCAGAACTTTTTTTTTTTCGCAAATCTAAATCTATTTGTGATGAATCTCAAACTAAAGTTTAGATATTTGATTATCCATTGAGTAATTACATATTGAAAAGAGAAAATAATCATTCTTAAGTAATTCATGAAATTAAGTATTCAAAATTGTCCGTGGGAAGTAACATGGAGATTGAAAATCTATTTAATGAAATTAAACAAATTTCAAAATGAAATCAATCACCAGAATATATATATCTAAAGAGTTTCTCTAGAGATCTTACCTAAAACCATCCATTCACATCCCAAATTTTTTGAAATCAAGTAAAAGAATGTAAGTTGAGAGGTGAAAATAAAACCTGAAAAGTATTGCGAAGATTAAAAGCACAAAGATGTTAATCCAAACCACAACTGAAGTTGGTGTGAAAATCTAAAAAGTAAATGAAAGTCAACCTCACTCAATAGCCTAGTGATTACTGGAGCTTAATCACAACATTAAACTAAACTTAATATTAATTTTTGAATTTAAGCTTTGTACATTTAACTTGTGGGAAAAGCAACTAAAAGTCCAGGATTCTAAACGCACAAATGGTTCAATCTTGGTTCTATCTCTATTGACACTTAGTATGAGACTTAGCCAACTGATTTACAAGTGTGCACTTAAGTGTTGGATGAGTTAGAAAATTTTGATAAGCTTTTCAATGAATCAGAATGATTGAGAATTTTCGTGGCACTTAGCCAACTCATATTATCAATTGCATTGTCGTCTGCTTCTAAATAAGCAGAATGATTAAGAAATTTGATTTATGAGATTCTACCGTGGACTAAACCTATATATCCAATTTCAATGCACCGTGATAATGAGGCTACATCATTAAGAGCATTTAGTCATATGTAAAATAGCAAGTCTAGACACATTAGCCTACGATATAGTTATGTTAACCAAATGATTAGAGATAGTGTGATCATAATCGACTATATTCGCTATTTGGGAAAGCTAGCGGATCAGTTGACAATAGGTTTACCTAAAGATTTGATATTACGGATATCGTGAGGGATGACTGAAGCTCATAATTAATGATTATTGACAATAAAGTTTCGATCTAACGCTCGATGCAACATTTAGTCTCAGATTCAGTGAAATGCAACTATATTAGTGTTATATCTGTAATATATTTGAATTTGTTGAATTATTTAATTCTTAACATATCTTAATGATGACTATACTATTATAGGAGTGTAAGAAATGTCTACTTATGTGGAATGCAGTGTGGTGCCACTTCAAGAAGTTACAGTCTTAGCTTTCATGCATTCACTAACAGACAAAAGACAGGGCCGATAAAAGCGTTATATATAAAAATATGTAATAAAAACCATGTGCATAATGCATCCTATTAGTAACAAAAAAGGTTCGAAAGTATAATTGTTTGTATAAACTTTACAATTAGATTCGTAGAAATATTTCACCAATAAAGGTTCAATCGTAAAACACCTTTACCATGCATGTGTTCTTAATTTCTTTATACTCGTAGATGATATATAATGTATTCCTTTGAAATTATGGAGAAATGTTATAGAATTTCTAAAGGGATGAAATAGTGAGGAAGGGGTTCCTTTCAAATTGAAACATTCTATTGTTATGATTGTCTTAAATCATAAGGATTTCATTTTAGGAAGATTTTTCTATTTTGAGTTTGGATCTATTTTGTAACTGTTTGATTTATTGCCGAAAATATTTGATTTTTCTAATTTGATTGATTGTATTTTTTAGTTGGAAAGGAAACAAATTAGAAAAGTATGTTTGATGATCATTATAAATAGAGCTATCTCATGAAGAATAAAGTATCTCGTCCTTATAGGGTGACGATAATTGGATTTGGGCCATACGTAGTGGGAGTAATGATCATAAAGGTCGGGGTCTTGCCATTAAGGAGACTTCAAGTGTTGAGGTTGTGGTCTCGCTACAAGGAGATTTCGAGTTAAGGTTGGGGTCTCGCTACAAGGAGATTTCGAGTTAAGGTTGGGGTCTCGCTATTAATGAGATTCCGAATTGAGGTTGTCCCGCCATTAAGAAGTTTTCGAATTGGGTTGTCTCGCCATTAAAAAGATTTTTATTTGAGGTTGTCTCGTCATTAAGGAGATTTCGAATTATGTTGTCTCGCCATTAAAGAGATTTTAATTAGGGGTTGTCTCGTCATGGTGGAGTTGATCGTCTAAAATAGATTTTGAGAAATAAAACAATTTTGTATGTAGAGAGTTGTTGAAATTTGTTTTGTAATTTTTTTTATCTATAGTAAAGTTGTTATCTTTTTGCGGATTAGACAATTTCCCGAACCACACTAAATATTTGTTTTGTTTTTGTTTGGTTGTTTAGGTTAAATCGAACTTTAAACTAAAAAGAATGGGAGCTAGAATCGGAAATTCCTAACATTATTGATGAAAAGTAATACCCTTAGCGAAACATTATAATGTTTTGTAAGGATCTTTTGAAGACTATATATATAGACTTGTGCATAAATGGAAATTTCATAATTTTTTCTTCTACCTAAATCATTTTTAAATATTATAACTGAATATTTATACACATGGGTGGGTGATTATAACATTAATTTATTATTATATTTGAATGAATTATTTTCGTATAATTTTTTGAAAAAAATTTATTATATTTTATTTGAAGAGTTTAATTTTATTTATATAAAATAAATTAATTTTTTAAAAGTCTCTCAAAATTTATGATGTAATAAATTTGAGACATAATACAATTACCAAATAATTCTATTATTAAACTTGGAAAATTTTTGTAAAAAATATCAAATAAACAACCCAAAATCATAATAATTCTTAATTTCGAATTTAAAATGTTGTAAATTGTATCGTTATAATAAGGAAGATAATTGACAAATATCAAATTAACTAATAAAATCATAATAATTCCAAATTATAGATATAAATATTTCAAAATCATATATATATAAGAAAAAGTCCCACAAACCATTGTTGTTGTTTTCTCCGGTTGAAATGAAAGCAAAGCCGCCGATAATAATTTTCAAGTGTCATGCCTAATTAGCGTTAATCAACAGTACTTTAAAAGTAGTTTTCTATTATATTTATATGATAAAGAAAATTCTTTTAAGCCTGACCACTTTCTTTGACTATCTACTGTATGGATTTCTCATTAATAATTTTTCAGTGTTGGTTCATTAAACCATTTTTGTCAAAACGAGTAAAATCAAACTCACCGCTATTTCAAATTTATGGAAATTTAAAGGTAGTTGGAAGTTAGAAGTTTGGTCGGAACTTTTCAATTAGAATTTTGACAAATTGAAATGTAGCTAGAAAAACAGTGGGAACGGCTGCTTATTGACTAGCATTAATAGGAGGAGAAAAACTAAAATACTATTACAAATTATTTAAATATTAATTGGTTCGATTTATTTGAGAGTTAAATAATCAAATTCAATTAATTTAAATTAATTCAATTAATATAAGTTTGGGAAAATTTTGAAAATATATATATTTAAAATTTTAAATTATATTTATAAGTTAAATAAATTATATATATAAAAAATTATAATTTTAATTCAAGATCATTCACAAAAGTGTACAGTATCTAAACATTGGGATAGAATTTAAAATATCAAATGTTACATACAGATAGATAGAATTTGAGGTGCCTAGTGCATATTACTCAATCATAATATATAACTGGGTCAGGCCCAGAGTTTTATCTCTAAACTTATGTTGGGCTTAGGCCCATATTTACACCTCTCTATTTGCTGTTGCTTGCTTAATAAAACTTAGCAGTTATGACACGAATATTCTCGAAAACAAAAATAGAAAATTACCAATTTTTAATTTTCCTGACTTTCCCAAATACCAAACCTTGATCTTTTCTTCGACCTGAAAAATACCTAACTTGTTAACAAAAACCAAATTTGAAGAGAGAACCTGATATTATTAGGTTCAAAACAGTAAAAACAAATAACAGGAGGACAAAATCGTAAAAATGGTAAAAAAATCAACTGGAAAGGAGTCGGTGGGTAAAAAAATAAAAAATGTAAACTGAAGCTGAGTTTGCCCTAGACCCGTAAACACGCCTTATATAAACATCGCGTTTGCTCTTCGAGATACATAATCTTAACAATCTCCGCACCCTCACCGCTCTCGAATCAGCCTACTCTCTTCCTTTTTCGATCATCGAAGGTATAATCTCTATTCTCTCTTTATGTTTTATCGTTTTGATTTTGATTTTGATTTGTTGAATGATTTGATTGTTTTCGAAGAGTATGTTGCGTATTACCTTCGATTTGTTGTCTTATATGTTCAATCGGAGCTCTGTTGTGTGGTTGCTTTTGTGAATCTGTTGTGTGTGATTCGGAACTGATTAGATCTCTGGATTTCTCATAGTCGATTGCTTGTTTGTCATTTTAATGAGTGCGGTTTTGGATTTTGATTTATATGACTGATTGAGGATTGGATTGGAATAACTGATAGTCCGATTATTGTATTGATTGATGATCGGATTTGATTCGAGTAGGTTTAGGTTTAGGTTTTTTGGTTTTAGATTTTATCCAGTTTTGGTCAAGTTTTTAATTTTTTTTTCGTGTCTTTGAAAATGTTAATATGTATTTGCGATTGGACGATTTTTGTTGCAGATAGTGTTATTGATGTTTACGATAGACTCAGTTTTGATTCTTTGAGATTGTTTACTTTATCCTGAAAATTTGAGAAATAAAGTTTTTGTATTGAGTTTGAACTTCATGATAATGTTTATATGGAGATTTAGTGAAGAAGAATCGTATCAGTAAATCATAGTAATAATGTTTTCAGGATGTAGTTGTATGTTTAACTATGCCAACTGTTGTGTTATGTATTGCTGTTCTTTTATGTTTTCAGAGCTGTGTGTCTGACAGTGGATGCTGAAAAGAGGTCCATTGTGTATAATGGATTTATGAAGTGTGCAATACATAGGGATTTGTTTTGTTTTCTTTGCATATTTGGAGCATTTTTTATTATTGAATTAACCAATAATTGCTGTTGTTTGTAGCATGTTGTGAAGGGTGTGTCATCTTTTTTATAGTCTATTGTTTTAGCTCATCCACAATGATTGGGTTGTGGTAAATTGTGATGCTTGTTATTGTTTTGGCACATTCAGATGATTAGGCTGTGGTACATACTGATGCTTATGTAATTTTGGTTACTCATGGTTACTTTTTCTTGTGGTATCTGTATTTGCTCTCAGGTAGTTGGCAGTTTGGCCTGCTGGGTTGTAGTTATACAAAGTGGAGTGTGTCAAGTTTGAAGCATCTTTTATGTCTGAACGGGCCTCTCTCTTTTTGTCATCAATCGGATTGCTTGGAGAGTATTGTCCTACGTCTAGAAAAAAGAGCAGACAATCCTTGCAAAGAGTTTGCTGTATGCATCTTGAGTCATCTGGAACATACAACAGAAATTATCTTGGTTGCCCGTTTATGCGACCTTTGTCTGCTAAAGGAGAACTTCTGAGTTATAGAGACAATACTGCCTACCTGTGCTCCTTCTGATTAACTGTCTTGCTGCCTTACTGTTCAAGCAAGATGGCTTTACAAAATATAGGTGCGTCCAACAGTGATGATGCCTTCTATAGGTACAAGATGCCAAAAATGATTACTAAAATTGAAGGAAGAGGTAATGGCATCAAAACTAATGTGGTTAACATGGTCGAGATTGCAAAGGCCTTAGCTAGACCTGCAGCCTATACAACTAAGTACTTTGGAAATGAGCTTGGGGCCCAATCTAAGTTTGATGAGAAGACAGGAACATCACTTGTGAATGGGGCACATGATACTGCCAAGCTTGCTGGACTTCTTGAGAACTTCATCAAGAAATATGTGCAGTGCTATGGATGTGGGAATCCAGAAACTGAGATAATAATAACCAAGTCACAGATGGTCACCCTTAAATGTGCTGCTTGTGGGTTTGTCTCTGATGTTGATATGAGGGACAAGCTGACAACTTTTATCATCAAGAACCCTCCTGAACAAAAGAAATCCTCCAAGGACAAGAAGGCAATGAGGAGGGCTGAGAAGGAAAGACTTAAGGAGGGTGAGGCTGCTGATGAAGAGATGAAGAAACTTAAGAAAGAAGCTGGTAAGAAGAAGGGGTCTTCTGCTGCAACTAAAGATGCAGCCTCCAAAGGGGCACCTAAGAAAAAGGCACATGCTTCTGATGAAGACCGCTCCCCACCTCAGAGCCAGGCTGATGAGAATGAACAGGCGCATACAGATGAGGATGATGATGATGATGTCCAGTGGCAGACTGATACCTCGATGGAGGCAGCTAAGCAACGTATCCAAGAGCAGTTGAGTGCTGTAACTGCTGACATGGTGATGCTCTCCACCACTGAAGAGAAGAAAAAGTCCGTGAAGAAATCTCCAGAACGAGAAAGGAAGGGACATGAGAATGGCTCTGCTGTTGCTAACAGCCATGGGAAGCTCGTTGATGACATCAAAGAGTTCCTGAAGAAGGGGTCCTCTGCAGGCCAACTTAAATCATTCTTGACTTCACAGTCTGCTGGGACACCTAAAGAAGTCATGGACGCCTTGTTTGCTGCTCTATTCGAAGGTGTTGAGAAGGGATTTGCTAAGGAAGTTACCAAGAAGAAGAACTACCTTGCTGCTGCAACCCAAGAGGAGGGATCCCAAATGGTGCTACTGCAATCCATCGAATCTTTCTGTGGGAAAGGAAGCCCTGATGTGGTGAAGGAAGTCGCATTGGTCCTGAAGTCACTGTATGACAATGATGTCTTGGAAGAGGAGTTCATCCTAGAGTGGTACCAGAAAGGCTTGAACGGTAGCAACAAGAACTCGCAGGTACTGAAGAATGCTAAGCCTTTCATCGAGTGGCTCCAGAGTGCCGAGTCTGAATCTGAGGAGGAATGATTCCTAAATTGTGTCGCATCAACTGGCTATGCTATGGTTCTCTTATGTTTATCTGTCTATTATTTGCCTCCTTGTTTATGTTATGAGAAGTCTGCAGAAGTCTCAAATAAAGCTAGGACACAAGGCAGGCTATTATGTAGTGTGCTTTGTTTTGTCCTGGTGTTGTGTGTCTCGTTTTTGTTGGAGTGCAGTCTTTGTATGAGCTCTTTATATAAATTCTAGTTGTCGTGGTGTTCTTTTTATGTGTTTTATTACCATCTACTCCTTTTGTTTGAAAGAATGCTTCTTTGTTAATTCTACCATTATTTAGGCCCTCCGTTACTTCTCCATCGGTTTAAGTCAAATATTTTAGACCGACATAAGTACCGTAAAATTTGATTTGATAACTTCTCATAGAATCGATTGAGCACTTGACTGGAGGTTATTTAGCTTAAAAGTTTTATTACAAATTAATATTAAATATAAAATTAAAATTAATAAAAAAAATTTCCTAGATAAAAATTATAGTTTTTACAAATAAATATTAATTTTGTAAAAATATTTCTTAAAAATGTTTTAAATCGAAGTTTATCTAATTTCAACACAAACTCAACAAAATTGGATTAAATATCCACTGTAACAACTTTCAATGTGTTGTTTGAATTTCAAACAGAACTAAAAACAAAAATCGCAATAAAGATAATATTAACATTATCATTTTTTTATTATTTAAAATGCAATTAAAAGATAAGTATGACAATTAAACTATAATTATTTCAAAAAAAATTATCTTGTAACAATTTTTTTTTTTAAAAAACAAGGGAATTATTGGCTGTCTAGCAGGAGGCATAATATCTGACA
The DNA here is from genome assembly GCA_031304145.1 of Cardiospermum halicacabum. Classification (NCBI taxonomy): domain Eukaryota; kingdom Viridiplantae; phylum Streptophyta; class Magnoliopsida; order Sapindales; family Sapindaceae; genus Cardiospermum; species Cardiospermum halicacabum. The sequence continues at coordinate 3,874,100 of CM062394.1, forward strand.
ATAGAGTTATGTTTTTTCCTTTTCAGATTTGCAAATCCCAACATAACAACACATCCTCCAATCTGAATCTGGTCTTTTATTAATTTAGCAGTCAATTTTCCGCTTTTCATCTTTATTTAATTCTGTATTATCACTATACACCATTAATTGTAACATACATTTGCTACTAGGCTCTGTCTCTCCCTACTCCCTACTGATGTCTAATTAAAACCCTCGTATATGGATGAGTCCATAAATTTAGAACAACTGTTCAAAAGTTTCAAACAAAATATCATTAGATAGTAGAAAAATCTGTAACCGTATTTTTACCCGCAAAATTAAATAACAAGGCAAGTGATGTGATTCGTGGACGACGTGGCAGTGGTACAGCGAGGGTAAAATTTTAAAATGAGGAAGGAAATGAAAGTGGTTTCTAGGGACATAGATGGAAATAAGTAAAAAGAAAAGAGTTCCGATATTGTTCTCCTCTCCGACCCCAATACGTCTCTGTTTTTAATTTTTATTTTCTCTCTCTACACCTGAAGACACTCACTCACTCCCACACATACACACCCTATAATTTCTGTTTTAAGGAGGGAGGGAGACACTCTCTATGTTAAAATTAAAACCAAAACCAGTCTCTGTATCTGATTTGTACCAAAAACCCTAAGTGAGTCATAATCATTATGGCTCACAACAACCAGCAGCGACGCTTGCTTTCTTCTACTATGGCTTCACAACAGCCGAGCCAAGTCGACCCGGCTATTTGGCGTGCTTGTGCCGGTTCTCTTGTTAGTATACCGGCTGTGCATTCTAGGGTTTATTACTTTCCTCAAGGTCACTTGGAGAGATCGTCTCCTTCTGCTTCTCCTTCTCCTTCGTCTAATATGATTTCTTCTCTTAATGTTTTTAGTCCTGTTGTTCTCTGTGTTGTATCGGAAGTTCAGTTTCTTGCTGATTCTCTTACCGATGAAGTTTTTGTTAAAATGATTCTCACTCCTGTTGTTAGTGGTGGGAGTGTTGAGCAGGTGAGAGACCTTGGTGGTGAGCAGCAGCATCAAGTGGATGGGATGAGTGTTGAGAAATATCTTAACGAGAATGTTGTATCGCCGTTTGCTAAGATTTTAACGCCGTCAGATGCTAATAACGGCGGCGGATTTTCTGTTCCGAGATTTTGTGCTGATTCGATCTTCCCGCCGCTGGATTACCAGGCGGATCCTCCTGTTCAAACCCTATCGATTTCCGATATACACGGTCACGTTTGGGATTTTCGCCACATTTACCGTGGAACGCCGAGACGCCATTTGTTAACTACTGGATGGAGTAAGTTCGTTAACCGTAAGAAGCTGATCGCTGGTGATTCGGTTGTTTTTATGAGAGATTCGATCGGGAGATTGTTTGTTGGGATCCGACGGGTGGAGAGGTATGGGAATAATGGCGGTGACGGTGCGCGGTGGGGGGAACATTCGGGAATGAAGATGGAGATGGTGATGGCGGCACTCGACAGGGCTTCGCTGGGACTCCCTTTTGAGGTTGTCTATTATCCTAAGACCGGATGGCCGGATTTTGTGGTGAGAGCTGAACATGTGGAGGCTTCCATGAAAATCCTATGGACCAGTGGGGTGAGAGTGAAGATGGTCACAGAGACAGAGGATTCGTCAAGGGTCACCTGGTTTCAGGGGACCATAAGCGATACTTCTATGCCCACCACTGGACCATGGTGTGGCTCTCCATGGCGGATGCTTGAGGTATAAATTTATTTGTATTTGTTATGGTTATGATATTTTGATGTTATGAATTTATGAGCATTGCAGAGTAAGTTTTTATGAGATTTTTTTCCAGAGTAGGGTAGTTTTAACTGTTCATATTCTTTATGGAAGTTATTGCTTCTGATACAAGAGATTATGTATAGCACAGTTAATGTGTGTACTATTTTCAAGGCTGCTAAGAAACATGGATTGGAATTGAGACTGTAGCTGTAGGCACATTAAAATGTTTGTCATTTTTCTCTGGAAGAAAACTTAAATTGCAGTTCACTAGTTGAGTCTTTGTCCTAGACTAGCAAGTGCCTAAGCGGATACCTGCTTTAGAGTACAAGAAATGTTCCACGAGGTGGCTTGTACTCTTTCAATAATTGTTGATATTAATTGAAGATTTGTAGAGTTTAGATCTTCATAATAAATATTATTTTCCTTTTTTGTTGGATAATTGCGAGTAATCAATTTCTGGTGTTGGTTCCTTTGAGTCGACTGGATTATGGTCACCTTTCAGCATTGGACAGATTTTGCACTGTGGAATGGGAGGAGATATGTGGGTGATGATCAGTATTTAGAAACATCTGTTAATAGTAATAGGAGGATACAATTCATATTAAATATGAAGATTAATTTTGCAGCAATTTTGTAAGGTTGCGTTGAAGTATGTACAACCATTCTTTTGATTTCAGGTTCTGAAAATATAGGTGTAATTTTATGAATCCACTATGAAATAATTGGACTCAAAAGCTTAACTAATTTTTTGTTAGTCTTTAATGCTTGTTTTCACTATTTATTTCTGATCTTATTTTTATGTTGTTTTTGCATTTTTGGCAACTTTGTTTTTGATACAACAGTACTAATTTTTAAGCTTGTAGGTAGCTTTGGAAATTTGTGTCTAATTTCATAAGTTAAAATTTTGTTTACTGCTCTAAAGACAGATCAAATCTTCTGTAGCATTGTTTTCTGAATTTAATAATGGGTGACACATATTGTTGATTGGATGATTGCAAGTTTGTTGAAGTTTCTTGAAACAAACCCTGATCAGCAGATGACATGTTTTAAATTTTTTTTTTGAATGATTAATTCTATAGTTTAGGTATCATTGTTTCAAACACCTAAATTCTTTAGGGTATTTATTAAGGAGTCATGAGAGTAGGTGGATTTGTTTATTTGTTTGTTTTTACTACTGGTCTTCTACTGTAACTTAACTATTATTTTACATTCCTTTTCTTTTAGCTGGTTGAAACTGAAAGTATTTGGTACAGGTCACATGGGATGAGCCCGAAATTCTGCAGAATGTAAAGAGAGTCAGCCCTTGGCAACTTGAATTTGTGTCGTCCTCACTACCACTTTCTAGCCCTTTCCCATCAGCAAAGAGATTTAAATTTCCTCAAACTTCTGGAATACCATCCGATGGAGAGGAGGGCATATTCTCTCCCATGAGAGGATTTGCTAATTCAACAATGGGGCGGATGAACCTTTCACCGTTGAATTGCAACACTTTTCCTGCTGGCATGCAGGGAGCCAGGCAAAATACTAATAGCTTTTTTAGTTTACCGAATTTTATTAGTGAGAATAATCATCAGATTTGCACTGAGAATTCCTCTGGCATCAACATTGTGCCAAAGATGAAAAATGTGTGCACTGAATTGCACATGGGCAGTTCACAGTCTGAGAACTTGTCACCCGATAGTCACAGTAGTGCATATTCCTTTGGTACTGAACCTCTTGGTAATCAGGGATGCAACTTGTCTAAAATTGGGGTCAATACTAATTCATTTCAGTTGTTTGGTAAGGTCATACATATGAATCAACCTGTTGAAAGCAGTTTGGATGATGCTGCTTGTGTAGAAGATGATGGTGGCAAGGAATTAAATGAAACTGACAGTCTGAACAAACCAGGTGATCTTACCTTGAGTTACACAGCACTGCTCAACAGGTATGGTGGTATTCAAGGCGAAGGGGAATCCACTGATGAAGAAATTTGCTCTTTGTGAGCATCTTGTTGTCTATGACATTTAGTTAAGTAGCTGTACAGGTATGTTATCTTTTATCTTAATTTGTATTGTCTGTTTCCTGCATATAAACAACATAAAATCTGGTATATTTGCTGAAGTTTGGGTTGCAGTTTTTCGGTCTAACATGGTACTTAGCTATGTAGTGCAAATGTGATGAGCCGTTGGTTGCATCTTTTTCTTTTCTTGTATTATGCAAATGTCAATGTTCAGATTCTGGAGCTTGGTCAAAAACCACTATCTTTTTGTCTAAGCCACTTTCTAATGATTTTTGACGAATGATAGTCATTATCATATGATGGATTACTAGACTAGATATTAACAATGGGTAAACTGGCATTAATAGACACCACATGATATTTCTTACTGAAGAATGCAGGATTCATCAGGCATTGGGGTTTGAAGAATTGATTATAATTTGTTCATAGATCTTGATAATCATTAGAAGACGAATTAGAATTTCTTGATGTTTTCTTTCTCTTTGTGGTTCTAACAATGTGGAACTATTTGCAGGTACCTAAGCAGGCAGGAGATTGACTGTTAGACCTCGGCAGCTGAGTTGGTGTAAGCTGGTTGTGTTTTAGTAGCCATTAAGGAGCTCAAACTATTGTAGACTTAGCTATAGGTATTCAGTGAAGAAACTGATCGTGTGACATGTACTAAGGGTATGGATTATTGGCTTGTTCAGGATTGTTTGATGTGTTTTGATCTGTTTAATTTTTGGAAGAAAAAAAAAAAACATTTTAAGGGTGCTTTGATTTGATCTGATTATTCGGAATAAAGCGATCCTTCCACAAAATGAATGCTTGCACATTGCCTTTGACATGAATGGCATTTCCCCTTCTTGAGTTTGAGCTATTATTACCCCACACATATATATATATAATGAATAAATTTTATTTGACAACATTAAATTCTGGCATCAATATATTTTTCTAAATGCAAATTTGTGTAAGCGGTTTGATTGGATTCAGTTAAATTAAAATGACAGAAATTATGCTAATTGGTAATGAATAACACCGATTGTAATATTATTGTACATAGCCGAAGAGATTCTAGATGTCAATATGGTACAAATAAACCGTAGCAGAGAAGAGGGCAGAGATTTGACCAAATAATTTTTCAATGGCCGTTTCCTTCCCTAACAACTCAATCTTAACTTCTCCTACTCTTCGTCCTCGTCTCTCTTCATCGTCAAAACTGACAAAAGCCGTATCACTTCGGTCTTTCCCTCACAGACATTCGTTAGGGTTTACTCTTTGTAATAGCAGCAATAGCAATAGCGGGTTTAGTCTTTGTAGTAGCAGCAGGAACAGGACAAGAACTGCTTTTCGGACTTTCTTCACTGTACGTTTCTATTCTCTCCGATTCTCGTCTCTTTTCTCTGATTTTTGGTTTTCACTTTCCAGAACATAATGCTTGCCTCTAAAAGATATTTATCTTGAGTCTTCTCTATTGATGGTTGGATAGGTAAATGGGGTGGAGGATGTCGATGATAGCGAAGGTGTAGATATGAAGAAGCTTATTGAAGCCTACAAGGTTGCTATTTTGCAAGGAGATGAGAAGATTGTATCTGATATAGAAGCCAGAATACGTTTCATTGAAAATCAGAAGAATGAGTTGTTGAATAAAGTTACATCTCTGTCTTCGGAAATAACATCTGGAAAACAAAATTTTATACGGTTGCAGGCGGATTTTGATAATTGGAGGAAAAGATCCAACAAGGAGAGTCTGACGGTGAAGTCTAGAGCGCAGAGTGAAGTATTTGAGACGCTTTTAGAAATGGTGGATAGTTTTGAGAAAGTGAAGCAACAACTAAAACCTATTACTGAAATGGAGAAGAAGATTGATAAAAGTTATCAGGGGATTTACAGGCAGTTTGTGGAGGTCCTGAGGAGCTTTCAAGTAGCTGTTGTGCCAACTGTTGGCAAGCCTTTCGATCCTGCGGTGAGTTGAACTTTCCCCATTTATATTCATATTATTTTAGCTATTAGGTTCAGCTTCTGTTTAATTAGATAGGGAATTTATGTAAGGATAGTAGTTTTGAGTAATGAAATTACAAGATATTAAATATGTATTCCAAATTTTAGGTTAAGTAGAATGATATTGCTCCATCTTGCTGGAAACTCGGCTGGAATCCTGCTTGATGAACAATGATCATTTAGGCTTGCTAGTTTAGGGATATAAATTCGGATTTGCTTATTCCTTTGGCAAGGGTTTCAAGTTTGAGGGATGTAGGAGAATGTGGTAAACCAGAGTGGAAAGGGAAAAAATGTCCTGTTTTTGCTGATGCTGCTTGTTTCTTATTCGGAGATGTCGACTAGGAAAACCTTGTGCAATTGAATAGGCATCTGCCATCTAGTTTCCAAGTATAGGGTTTTCCCTGATTTTGATGTAGATGGCTTATGCTCTGTAGTCTCATGTCCAATTTATCATTTAACTTGACAATGTGGCTTTGGCTCGAGTGCACTTTTTTTATTTGTATAAGGTACTATGCTATCTCTTTTACGTTACTGGATGGTGTCTAATAGATCTGTAACAGCATGCTAAGCTATTTGGGTTTGCCTTGGCATGTTATAATCAGATTTTTGTGTTGTGGTTTGTTACTAATGTATTTGAAGGTTATATGTTTTTGGTAGAAGTAATAAAGCTAAGGTGTTATGGAGTGGTGCTATCCTAAGTGCTATTGTGGGTTTTTTGGAAGCACTAATGATGAGAGAATCTCATTACAAGAGAATAGTGATAACTTTTAACCGTTTCATTATTAGAACAATCCAATGTAGTATATTAGTATTAATGTTAAAGACTCTTTAGTCACAGTCAAAAAGACTCTTAACTAACTAGTCTATGGTTAGGAGCTCCCTTGGAGGACGTTCCCACATTCTATCCATCATCAGTTCTTCACCTGCATTGACCTAAAACACTATCCCTAACTCGAGAGTGTTGGGCTGAGTTCCTTTTATGTGAGACCCAACCAAGTATTTGAGTCAATAAATCCCAATGAAACTTTTGGAGTTAAAAAATTGAGTGAAGGAGAAGCAAAGTAAGGCAATGAGATTAATAGAAAAAGAATAAACACTGCAGAGCGTTGTTCATTTGTGGCAGTTTGAGAGATTTAAACATTTCTCCAAAACCACTGTTGGATCATGCTTAACTTAGAGCTGGAAGTTAGGCACATGTAGATTTGAGTTTTGATTGTTGGAAACGGACATTATTAAAGAAGATCGTGCTTAAATTAGAGCTGGAAGTTAGGTACATGTAGATTTGAGTTTTGATTGTTGGAATCGGACATTATTAAAGAAATCAGCTGAGAGTTATTCAATCAAGAGTGATATTGGTTGAATTTTAGGGTGCACTGCACAGTAAAATTGGAAGGGGCTATACTCTTAAACTAGCCATTTTTTGAGCTGGTTTTTGAGTATGTCATTTAAGACGTGGAAGTTCATTTTGAATGGTGGAAATCAAATTTGAAGGTCTCTGTGGGAAGCACCACACATCAAAATCTAGTAGTGAGTTTGATTTTTTCTTTCCTCTTACTGTTTTGTCTTAATTTTGGTTCCTATTTGGTATCGGAATAGTGAGTTGAGTGGAGTGGAATATAGTCTTGTGCTTTTTATTCATTAGTAGAATGTTCTCCACATAAAAATATGCTCTGTTGTGTGAGTATTACCAATGAAATGGCTCTACTTAGGTTGAGTACATATATCCATCTATGAACAAATTTTTGTTGAGCTTTTTCTGGATAATGATCTTTTCAGGTTTTTGTAGGTAGTTGAGAATGGTTTTTTTTAGGTTTTTATTTTTCTAATCCTTAATTTCGCTACTAATTTACAGTTAGCAGCATTTTCCCGACCTCTTTTATACGAAATTCAAGGTTTTGATAAAAAGATTGTATACATTAAACCAGGAATTGGTAGGAATTAGGCTTTTTGATTGTGAATAGACCTTATCTAGCAAGATTCAGAAAGTTGTTTGACACTTGCTGGAATAATGTGTCTCTTGCTTTATACCTGTGGTATTCTAATCTATTCATCTATGTTACCTTTTCTCTTTCTATGTAGTTGCACGAGGCAATTGGAAGAGAGGAATCTGCAGAGTTCAAGGAAGGGATTATAATTGAAGAATGCCAACGAGGGTTCCTCCTTGGTGACCGGCTTCTGAGACCAGCCACTGTTAAAGTTTCTGCTGGACCAGGTAGAAAGAAAGCACCTGAATCGCCCAATAACTCTTCTGAGCAACCTATAGCTGCAGCTGGTGTAGATGAACGGTAGCTATTGTTACAGCATATTAATTCTTCTCTGGGTATTTCCAGTCTTAGATAAGCCTTTTTGGTGTTATTCATATTTAATGAAATCACGTATCATTCATATTAGTTTCTCGAACACGTGTATACAATCTTTTAAGGGAAAAAGAATCTAGCAAATGTACTGATTTCTCTGCCGGGATTGAAGTTTTTTTTTTTTTTTCCTTCCCATGCATTATGTTTTACAGATAAATCACAATCAGCTTAACTTCTAGTTCCATTACAATTTGATTGGGGCAAAGAGTAATCGAAAAATTGAACATTGCGTTAACAGCAGTTGAATTTGATACCTATAGTATAAGGTGCACATACAACCCAACCTGTATTCATTAATGAAGCGGTTCATTTACAAATGAATATGAAGCAACTATATACAGATAACCTTATCTGTCGTATGTTTAAACATCATCAATATAGAGGATTCAACATTTTGATCAGGCATCCTCATCTATCTTTGCATTGAAGGGTCTGCTATCCTTCCCGTAGTTCGGAATTCTTAAGATACTATTCTGTTTAATCTGCATTCAATATAAAGACCAGCATTAGGAATTTAGAATCCATCATTCACGAATAGTCATCGGGACAATTCCTAAATTTGAAACAAGCTTATCATTCAACATATTAGAAAATAGGTAAGTACAAAGATTAATTAGCCACTGCAAAAGAACTTGTATCGGCCTCATCATCAAACATCTATGTTATATGGGACTGTCAAAACTAGAGGAACAAAACAAACTTAATGCAAACTGCACCTGGAACTAAACTTCAATTGATCTCTCTAGGCTTAAACATATTCAGGCCGTAAATAAATCTGCAGAAACTGAGCTACTATCTGTGTCTGTATTAAAGCTTCTACTAGTTGGCCTAATGAAATAATGCAAGGATGAAATAACCTGTCATTCACGTGACAAAGATCAAAAAGAAAGAGAGGCAGAGCCAAAAGCCGGAAATAAATCTTTCAGCAAGCATTAGAAGTGAATCCTCCAGTAAACATTAGAAGTGAATCCTCCAGCAAACATCTCTATAACAATACAAAAGACTTATAAAAGCTATCAGATTACCTCAGTTACAGAATCAATACAACACAATCAATACAACTAGAAGTCTAATTTTCTAATCTGATACCTCAAAATTAGAAAAGATTTGATGTGATCATTGACCTGTGACCTTCAATAGCATACAAGCATGAGATTTACATCCATCATACTGTAAAGAGTGACAAAAATTCAACATCCGTTCTGCGAAATGCTATATTTTAGATAAAAATCAGCCCTACATATTTTTTTTCTCTATTTATAGTTGCCCTACTTTGCTAGTTTTCGTTCAGAATCTATAAAATTTTCAGACTTGATATTCTGGTACAGGAAAATTAATGTAAAGGTGAAGGACATTTGATTGGTGTCTACTGAGAGATTTCATTCCTATAAAACTTCAGATGAACCATACGTAAATAACAATTCCAAAAACAAGACTGTGTAACGAAAGCTTCTAAGAAATAGAACCCCACACCCCTAAAATATGCAAGAACACTGCATAGAATTCTGGGAAACATAACAGTTATAAACACCAAAAGAAACTGAGTGAAGAGCCGTACACTAATAGGTGATAGATTATGCATCAATCACATATCATATTACACCAAGTTATAGGATTCCAACATTGAAACATCCAATACAATCAGATTTAATAAATCCATTCTCTAAAACATCAACACTTCTAATTTCCCACTACAACTAAATAAAGAATCAGACAGTATCAATTACTTCACCAATCAGCCTAAGCGAAACTAACTCCAAAAAACAAATTGTGTAATTTTAGATAAATTAATTAGAAAATCGAAGAAAACATACCAGTCGATGGAAGAATTCGGAGCATTGATGGTGTTGTAGAACTTCGATATTCGACCACGATTAGCAGGTTTTGGTTTGACAGATTTTTTGCGCAAACCTAAGATCTCTTGAACTAGAGGCACGTGAACCAGAACAAGCTTCCACGCCAAAAACCAACCTGTAAACAGAAATATCTTAACAATTGATATTCAATCAAATCAAATCGACATTGTTGACTTGAAGACTGATAGTTAAACATCATACCACACGCTAAGAAAGAGAGAACGAAAGCGACGGCGAGAAGTGGACGTAGAATTATTAGATTCAGATAATTCCAGTTCCCAACAGCAACTGCTGGAGAAGACGACGACTCCATTGACGACTTGCAATATTACCAAATCTGTTATATGCATCTGTGTTTGTTGCGATTGTCGAGTATATTTCTATTGGGCTCCATTTGTTATAGGCCCAAATCCATTGGGCCTTGCTTGCTTCAAGCCCAATAACTCGATGCCCGGTAAGTTTCTTGAAGGCGAAGAAATAATTCCAACATCCACGTCATCACCACCACTATTCTTCAACTCGATGTCTTGGTCAACAAGCTTGACCCGAAACTTAAAAGAAAAAGGCGAATTTCCATGATTAAAATTTGTTACACCTATGAAGAGATCTAATGGAGGGTAGGATTACAACCAACGTGTGGTTGGTCCATTGCTTAGTTGTAAACAGAATAATAAATGGGCCCAATAGCTGGGCCAAGCCAACCAAATTTCATAACCATATCTGTCAAATTATTTGTGGGCCCCACCTTAATTAGGACAAAATAAAATATAGTGCAAAAAAAGAATATGAACCTGGTCGCTTTTTTAGCCCAAATTAATTTGCTTATATTCATTCTCCTTGGCACTCGTTTCCTACGATTTAACCACGTGTGAAGTTACCGAAACAACCCGCATACTACCGGGTATAGCCGGTGAGTGCATCACCTAACCGCCAAATTCACATCCAGGTTCATCCCCCCATTATATCCATCTATCGAGTCACTCACTGTAAAATCTATGATTTAATATTTTTTCTATTTTAAAACTTCAGACTCGTTTTAACCAGCCTCGTAATTAGGGTTTCAAAACTTTGGTTTTACGGTTTTTTCATGGAACGATCGAATTCGTCTTCTAATACTCATCACCGACTTCATTTTCGCTCGTTTCGTTGTTCTTGTAGACGTTGTTGTCGCTGTTTCTGTTGCTTCTACTCTTACCCTTGAAATCATCCCATTCAATTGCTTTTGATTTTAATTTTATTTGTTGTCAGAATTTTTTGTGGCTTTATGGGTTTATCTTCTCATTCTCAATCGGGATTGTCTTTGAACTTCAATTCACACATGTCGTCGCCACCGCCGCAGCCTACGGCGTCGAAGACAGCTTCTGACGATTCGATTTCACTGCAGATTGAATCCTGTTATCGTCATTCATCGAAACCCTTCCCGTCGAAAGCGTTGCAGCTACTTGAAGAGAAAACAGAAAAAATCGACGAGAAAGAGGAGGACGTGGAGGAGGAGCAAGAAGAATTCAGCTTATTAGGGCATCCGATGTGCCTTAAACGTCAAAGAGATTGTCAATCTCTGCCTTTCTCTAAGCGGCCCGCTATTGAACATAGTTTGGAATCCCGTCGAGCCTCGGTTCGTGCTTGGGGGAACCAACCGCTGCCTTTGGCGGATCCTGAGATTCATGACATCATGGAAAAGGAGAAACGGCGCCAGGTCCATGGACTTGAGCTTATAGCTTCGGAGAATTTCGTTTGTCGTGCTGTTATGGAAGCGCTCGGAAGCCATCTAACAAACAAATATTCTGAAGGAAGGCCTGGAGCTAGATACTATACAGGGAATCAATATATTGATAAAATAGAAAGTCTTTGTATTGAAAGGGCGCTGAAAGCTTTTGATCTTGAAAGCGAGAGGTGGGGCGTCAATGTTCAGCCGTACTCGTGTACCTCGGCGAATTTTGCCGTTTACACCGGTCTTTTGTTACCTGGGGATAGAATTATGGGTCTCGATTCCCCTTCTGGAGGACATTTGAGTCACGGGTATTATACGCCTGGTGGTAAGAAGATTTCGGCTGCTTCTATATTCTTTGAGAGCTTACCCTATAAAGTGAATCCCCAAACTGGTTATATTGATTATGAGAAGCTAGAGGAGAAGGCTATGGATTTTCGGCCTAAGATTTTGATATGCGGCGGGAGTTCGTATCCAAGGGAGTGGGATTATGGGCGGTTTAGACAGCTTGCGGATAAGTGTGGCGCGGTGTTGATGTGTGATATGGCTCATATAAGCGGGCTTGTGGCAGCTAAGGTTTGTATTCTATCTAGTTGCATATTTCTTATATTGGATTTTACTTGTCCCTGTGTAATAGTTTTTGAAGAAACTTCTATATCCATGTATGCACTAAAGCTGTATGCATATGGTTGAAATGCATTCAAATGTTTCATTTAGTTAATTTGTGTGCTTGTGATCATTTGGATTGTTGAAATCATGGGATTAGCGCTTGATACCATATCAACCATATAGTTCGTGGCCTTTAAAAGAGGGATTATGGTTCAACTTCTTTGATAGTTAGATATTGCTGTCTTTGCTAGAATGACATTGAAATGAACTACTAGTCATACTGAGAAAGAGGTGTAGGTTTTTGCATCACTGTGCTGAACTTGTTAGTTGGTTTATAAATAAGCTTCTAGTGGCCAATACTAGGGTCTCTTATTAGTATTATTTCATTTTTATTTGTTTTTGTGGCGGTTGGTTTTTCTTAGGTCTGTGTCTAATCCTGAGCCCATGATTTTGCAATTTCTTTGTCACTATGGTTAGACTTCCAAAGTTTATTTGATGTGGTAACCTGTTGTGAGGTCAACAAAAGTAATGATTTTGATAGTAGTCTATGTGCAAGTATTCTAATCAACATGAGTATAATATTTACCTGCTATACAATGGTGAAGGAATAACCGTTTTAGTTGGGGGAAAAAATCTTTTGTTCCACATGGAATAAAGAGAAAAAACTGTGGTCTGTACAATGAATTTTCGCTAATAACTTGTTGTGACCTTTTACAGGAATGTGCTAGTCCATTTGATTATTGTGATATTGTTACCTCAACTACTCACAAAAGTCTTAGGGGTCCCAGGGGAGGTATCATATTTTTTCGCCGAGGAAAAAAGCAAAGGACACAAGGCATGTCTCTTAGCCAAGGTGACGGATGCAGTCTTTATGATTTTGAGGATAAAATAAACTTCGCTGTACATCCATCGTTACAAGGGGGTCCTCACAACAATCACATTGCTGCTCTTGCCATAGCCCTGAAACAAGTGGCAACTCCAGAATACAAGGCATATATCCAACAGGTGAAGAAGAATGCTCAGGCTTTAGCATCTGCTTTGTTGAAGAGGAAATGCAAGTTGGTGACGGGAGGCACCGACAACCATTTGCTTCTATGGGATTTGACTACTTTAGGTCTAAGAGGTATTGCTATTATTAACTTTCCTTGATAGATAAATCAAAATTTTTACTATCTTCATTTGGTGGTTGGATAAATTTTACTCAATTTCTACTCAGTTAGCATGTTTCTTTCATTATTGATTATAATTGTGGTTGCTTTAACGGCTCAATATTCTAATAATTTAAGCATGATGATGCATATTGCAATGTGGTTTGGTCTTCTCTGAATACTGACAAAACTTTAGCTATAATATTATTAAAAATGTAAAAATATAAATAAATAGTTGCTGATTTTGGATGTATCTGTTTTACTTGTCATTTCTGTTATCAGTTGACTTTTACTGTATTTTCTGTAATGTAGTGTATTTGCTGATGTAGCTTTGACTTATTTTTTGATATGTTGAGAAATATAAGATTATATCCTCCACCTAGTTTGCTTGCCAAATATACTTTTCCAATAAATGCAATATTAACTGCGCGGTTTTTTTAATGCTAAAGTAGCATGTAATACAATAAAAATTGTCAGTATAGTAATCTTTATGGGAGGTTTAGATAATTCTTGTCCTAGGGGTAATTTTACAGTATGAAAACTTAATTGCTGAGAATAATCAAATCTTACCTAGATAAATAAGTTCATAGATGTATAGGTGGAGTTTGATTGAGGAGCTAGGGATGATTGCTTGTATTGTTATTTCCATCAAAATTTTCCAAACTTGAAAATAATACATTGACCATTTTTGGATGAAGTAAGCGTGTCATAAGTATTTCATAATCACAAGCAGTCTTAAAAGTGGCGGACATACGTCTCAAAAGTGGCAATTATGTTATAGTGTTAGCAGTCACCAGTATATAGCAAACTTGGATATGGTGTGGATTGTAGATCAAATGAAATCTTGTAACCTTCCTTACTGCAAGCTTTAGAAATATATATCAGATGACTGTTTGTGGAGGCTAAAGGTTGGGAGATTATATAGTTAAGATTGAACATATATAGTTAAGATTGAACATCATAGGACTTGGAGTTGATTACATATTTATTGGTTCTGCCTTTATTCATACAAAACCCAAATCTAACTGGTTCTATTTCTTCATATGTTCATAGCTTTGTTATGTTGGTAGTTTCCGCCCTGGTTGTGCCTCTTGCTGACTTTGTTATCACTTAAATGGCTGATAGATTAAGATGTTGAGTCCTCTCCACTTAGACTATTTATTTAAAGAATCTTTACTATGTATGATCCGTGGAAAGGCCCCTGAAGCTTACTATTATCTGTGGTTTTCATCATATTTGGACTGTAATTATTGCTATTAGTTTGTCTTCAAATACTTGTAAAACAGAGTCATGCAATGCGCATTATGTTAAAATATATTCAACAAATGGCCTAGGTGCAGTTTGATTTTGTCCCATCAGTCAGGTCATGAAGTTAGTTCTCTTTGGTTTTTTAATTTTATTTTCTTATATATTTTCCATATTTTGAACAGAAGAGGCTCTCTGTTGATAGTGCATGAAAGATTTTGGAAAGAGGAGATAATTAATGTTTACTGTCTGTTAAAAGAAAACCGGTCAAAATTAGATTCTCTTGAGCACTATTAATAATAATTGTCCTATTTGATTCCCAAGTTTCCTTTCTGTCACTTTTGAGTTGGTGTAGGGACATCTCTTTACTTTAGTGGTACACATTCAATTGTTAGGAATGGAAGCTTTTGAAGTAGCAACAATTAAAAGTGTTTTATCATGATGATTATAATGAACATGTGTTACCAGTACCATCTTTTTTTGTAAGCGTACAAAGGATTTGTATTATATGCATGTTTAATTAAAGTTGTTAATTTACTTTCTTTCATGTCAACACCGTTGTGAAAAAATAGATTAGCCTTCAATATCTCTTTTTTGTCGCCCACTGAACTTTGTACATCTTCCTTCTTTTCCAGGCAAGAATTATGAGAGAGTTTGCGAAATGTGCCACATCACCCTTAATAAAACTGCAATATTTGGCGGCAATGGTGCTATATCTCCTGGAGGAGTTAGAATCGGTGAGTATTAATGATTGATTATGCTACATGGTGTGTAGTTTGTCATCCTGAAATGCACAGTGGATATCTAACATTCCACATCAATATTTTCAGCACTCTGCAGTACCTTCTAGAAGTATAATCATAAATTACACTTATAATAATACCTAGGTTGATTTGATTTACTTTGTTGTTCAACTATATTTCTGTGGTTAACTAAATTCATTTTTTGTCTTCCCTATTTTCTGTTGTTTAGGAACACCTGCTATGACATCAAGAGGTTGTGTAGAAGCAGATTTTGAGACAATTGCCGACTTCCTTCTAAGGGCAGCTCAAATTACATCTGCAGTACAGAGAGAACAAGGAAAATTGCAGAGAGGTTTCCTTGAAGGCCTTGAGAACAATAAAGATATAGTGGAACTCCGGAACCGCGTGGAAGCCTTCACCTCCCAGTTTGCAATGCCAGGACTCGACACTCTTTGAAAGTGTAAATATTCACACTCCACACCTTTTGTCCATGTCATATTTTTGCTGCTGCAACCGAATTGTGAAATCGGCACGGTACCTCAGATTCATTCTGCTACATATCACACCTGTAAATTATTCTAGTAGTCCTTGAGTTATCTCACACACTTGACCAAAATTTCTCAGTCTTGGTATACTGGTAAAAGAATATATATATATACATGATTTATTCCATTTCGCAATGTATAGTTTGTCAAAAACACAGGCTCATGATGATTTTACAGGCATAGTTCAGGTCCAGTTCCAGGTCAAGCCAAATGAAACAAAGGCTAAAAAATGTAGTTGTGTAAATGCTAAAAGCAAAGGATGATATGTCCCATTGAATAATTGTGAGTGATAATGCAGGCCATGGCAGGCGTTTTATAGTTGGTTTGAAAAGGTAATGATCCTGAACAGTGACTTGCCCACAGATTAGTGGCAACATAATTCTACTGCAAACCACTCTGCCTGAAGCACGTTTTGCAATATAGAAAAGTTGTGTTTGTGCTCTGGTTTCGTTTTCGAATAAATCATTATAATAGAAATAGTTGATGGTGTTGATGATGTTTGTTTGTTGAGCAACTCTGATATGGCACCCTTATGAGGAGGCAATGCATGAATTTCCGGCAAGGGACAAAAAGCATGGGATTCTGTTAGAGAAGAGATTTTAAGAAAATGACCTCTCTCTCTCTCTCTCTTTCTCTTTTGATTTACTTACATTTTTTTTTTCATATTTTTATATTTCCGATATAGAATAGACCCCAAAAAAGGGGGAGAAAATTTGGTGGGAAATTAAAAATAAAATAAAAAATTATAACTAAGTAGAAAAAGAAGAGGAGGGAGGGACAGAGAAGAGACATGTCAGTAAGATAGATTGTATGTAGTTCGAAGCCTTTCATCATCAACTCCATTGCTTTCAAAGTAAACACACCGAATCAGACAAAAGGCTTCATTCACCTTCCCTTTTTCATCATTTTTTCACAACTTGAATCATTAGTATTCCCTCAACTTCATTCATATACAACTAGACACCACTCATTTTCATTTCACTGTTAACTAATTCTAAATACCCCAGACTATCTACCTTTTTTTTAATTAACTAATCTCTGATTTGACTCATTTTTCTTTTTCTTCATCATAATAACAGGAACCTTCTATTCTTTTTGTCCAGTTGATTTTGAGTTTATGTATGGTGGTGCATGTTGAGTTATGTCACATTCAGGAATTGATTTCTTATGGGGAAGTTGAAGTAGTCATTAATATGGTCCTTATCAAAAAAATTTGTGGATATCTTCCCAGACTGTTTGTTGTCTGTCATGATATACATATATATACATTACATGCTCTCACTGTCTGTCTTTAAGTGAAAGAAATAAATTTCTGGGTTTGTACTTTGCTGTTAAGAAAAGATTTTCAACTGTAAGTAAATGAACATGGGATTGAGGATGGGACAAAGAGGTTGAGAAACAAACAACCTCCCAACAAAGTAGTGATCTGATCTGATTTGATTTGATTCCTCTAACCTGCTTCTACTACTACTACTGGACTGGACTGAACTGATTTCCATAAAAATTAAATTTTAAAAAAAAAAATTTTAAAAATGAAAAATCTACCTATGACTGCAAAAGTCTGAGAGCTTCTTCCTTCCTTCAACAATCTCATCAAAGAAATCATCAAGCTGTCCAATGATATTATCAGCACCAGATCTTAAAACACCAAAACAAGCTTTCAAATTCTCAACTCTTTCTCTAATCGAAAGCTGTGTCTCCCAATCATTCGATTGACCACCACTTCTTTCCAATTCACCTCTCAGCTCTTCTAAAGCCATCTTAGACCTCCTGAATTCATACATCAAAACTCCTCCTCCTCTTCCGTTCATCTGTGCCCCTATCTCCTCCGCCACTCTCCTCTGCAATCTCGCCGTCGAAATCATGAAACTTGATCCTAAAAACAGACACCCTTCATACCCACTTCCACTTTCTTCGATCAGACTCATACCGGTCTCCGGCCAACAGTAGACCAAACCGTACACTAATATCATCAGCAACAGGGAGCTCACATTTCTCATTGCGTATAGAACTCCTCTGAATCCATTGAATCCGTTTAGTTTGGATTCTATAGAGACTTTCTCTTCTATTCTCAATGATAAAGGCTGGATTCTCGTCTCCATTAATGCTCTGTTTTCTTCCTCTAAACCCATCGCTTCTCTCCTGCAACCGGAAATCGCTCTGATCACCTGCAAAAACAGAAACAGCAACAGAAACAGAAACAGAAACAGAAACCCTTTTGTTAAATCTGAATTGGGTATTTATTTATACAGAAATCGAGAATCGAAAAGTAAAAAAGGACCTGTCTTGACAGCTGCGGATTGAGATTGCGATGATTGTCGAGAGAAGAAGTGATGTTCAAAGCAGCAGAGTAGTAACTATCCATAGAAGAGATTCCTGATTTGAGAACATGACAAGCCTCCCAAAGCTTAGAACTTTCGTCCATGTATTCATCGAGCCATTTATCACCGAGAGGTAAATGGAGTTTCTGGACGAGAAGAGTGAGCTGAGAGTGGAATGATCTGAGAAGGGAGAGGACTCTCTGGAGGAATTGGATAGACATGAAGTTGTTGGAGAGGTAAACGAGTTCGAGATCATCGATTCCGCGGGAGAGAGAGGTGTAGAAACCGTTGACAGAGGAGGAAGAAGGATCCATTGTGTTTTGAGATGATGATGACAGAGGAAGAAGAAGAAGAAGAGATGAGAGGAGGAGAAGGGGAGGTTATAAAGAGTGAGTGAGAGAGGTATTTAAATAAAAAAAAATAAAATAAAATAAAGAAGAGGAGAGAAGAGAAGAAGAAGAAATGAAAAGGATTGTTGGAAGCAATGATGGGTGTTTCCTCTACAGGGGAAAGGATGATTGGTAATATGCCATTTTCATTGTTTAATGGGCAGAAAGAAAAACCTTCTCCTTCTCCTCTTCCCCCTCTTCCTCTCCTTCTTTTCTTTTCCTTTTAAACATTCCTTCCTTCTTCATTCCATTTTTCACATTGCTGTCTATTTTTTTTTTTCTCTCAATACAAACTTCTTTATTAACATTTTTGGATTTAGATTTAAAATACTTTACAAAGCACATTAATATTATAATAAATATTCATTATATCAATACCATATTTATTATTTTTTATATTATTAATTTTTTTATTTATTTTTTTAAATTTTGGTTTGGTTAGTTATTTCATTTAATTTTTTTTTATTATACTCAATTTTTTACAAAAATTAAAATATTATTAATTTTGTAAAAGTAGTATAATATATATATGTATAGTTTGCATATAGTATATGAATAATTACTTAAATTATATTTTTAATTTAATTTTATATAAAATAATTTATTTAAAATAAAATAGACAATATTTTTAAATCTGTAAATAAAAAATTAATCAAATTAATATATTTTAGTGTTTTCAAATTAAAAAAAAAATGATATTTATATTAGAATTTTTTTTACTATTTAAAATAATAATTAAAATTAAGAATATTAAGATTAATAAAATTTAAATAAATAATTTTAAAAAATATATCTAAAAAATAATTTATTAAATAATTTTAAAAAATATTACTTCAATTGATTTTTAATTATATTTTAACTCATTTTATTAACTGAAAAAAAAAATAATAATAAGCGTGCATACAAGCGCCATCGGAACCGTAATTTGAGAGTGAGAAGTGGTAATCAACTACAGAACAAGAAATATAATAATAATTAATTAATGGATAATCTCTCCCACCTTATTAATATTAAAATGAGGCTATAACTATGGTCTTATCAAACGAAGTTTCTGATTCTGAAGGATTTATAGAGTAAGTACAATAGAGAAAACGACATTAACACAGGAATGTTATGTTATGTTAGTGGTGGTCATCAGTCACATTTTTGTAATATTAATTTAAAATTATTGAATTGAGTGTATATTTGGCTTCTTCTTCCCTTTTTTTTTTTTCTTCCTCGAGCAACTCCTCCTTCTATTCTCTCATTGATATTTGCGTTTTTATTTCTCCTAGATTTATTTCAAATCATCATCATCAACAACATGTGTTTTCCATTCCAAAACCAGTCTTTTTATGCAATTTTTCTTCTCTCTATTTGCTTTAAAAGAAAGAAACAACCCATATCTATCCTAGTAACTAAGCACATTTGGTCTTGCATTTGACTAAATTGAACAAAGGCCTTGGTTGGTATTTTATTTTTTAATTTATATATTTTTAAAAAAGAGTTCTTCAATTATTTTAATGTGTGGAAGGGAAGGAATATTTTATTTAGTGGAATAATTAAGTATGGTTGGGGGACCAGGAAATCTTAATTTTTGGGGGATGTTTTTGTGGTTTAATTAATTAAGGAGATGGTATTAGCAAGTAGGGTGCTCGTGGGTTTTTGGAGAATGGGAGATATTGGAGGATGTTGGTCTTTTGAGATTTCATTGGAAAGTGAAGAGAAGAAGAGGAGCTAACCTATGCAACTTTATTTTTAGGGTATTTTATTTATTTATATCCTCCTCTTCTCTTCTATCTATGTTTTCTTATAATCTAAATATTAAAAAATAATTTTAAATTTTTCATTCTAGAAAATCTTCTCTACAGTGGAATTGGTATTCCGTAATGATGTCCAAGAGATTTGAGATTTTAAAGGTGGTGGGTTTAATATACAATATTTTTTTTATTCCATTTAATACCAACGTACTAATTTATTATAAATTTTATTAAATTTTTAATTAAATATAATTTTAAAATAAAATTGAATTCTTAAAGTGCAGAATACCAAACAAAAAATACATCAAATATAAATAAACTGAAAAAAAAAAGTATTACAATATAGATAAAAAAAAAATTTAGAATAACACTATTTGAACCCTTTATATTTTTTCACTTTAAAAAAAATAGTTTTTAACCTCTCCAAACTCAAGAAAAATAAATGACTTGAGACCTTCTATTCATCACAATGCAAAGAATATAATGTAAATTAGTTTATTTAATCTCCACAAAGTTGAAAATTAAAATTCATAAAATTAATTAGATTTGAGGTGTTAAAGATTTTATTCTTTATTTTATATGAAATAAAAATGAGATTTCTTTAAATTTATTAAAAAAACACGGAAAAAAAAAACACTAAATACATGTATTTAAAAAATCAAAACAATTTTTTAAAAAAGAATTTAAAATATATATGTGTACATCAAAATAAAATAAATAAATAAAGGTAGTTTAATCAAAATAAAATAGATAAGTAAAGGTAATAAACCACGAATAAAGCAATTTAATTGAAATTAAAACAAAACTTTTATATATTTAATTTTAATAGAATCGATATTTTAATTTAACTTTTAAAAATTAAAACACTATATGATATATTTTTAAAAAATCGCATTTAAAATATTTAAACTTGACATTAAAATTCAATAAATTTCAAATTTTAATGAGTAATTGAATAAATTTTCGTTTTTAATCCATTCTTTAAAGGAAAAAAATCAAAACAAAATAATTTTATGAAGATGATGTTCACGTTCTCAATTTTAATAAATTTTTAAAAAATAAAATAAATCAAAACATAATATATAAGTGAAGATGATAATAAAATTAAATCAAAATATTTATTGGTAAATTAAAATTTACATTTAAAATACTTTCGATTTTAAAAATCGGTATTCTAATTCAAACGTTTTAAAATTTCATTAAAAAATTAAAATATTATGCATCTCAACCGAATTACATGCAAAATAATTAAAATTTTAAGAAATTTTTGATTATAATGAAATTAGGCTACTAATTCCCATTATCAACCATTTCTTTTAATACAAAAAATTAAAATATAATATTATAAATAAAATATGAACAAAATATTGAAATAAGATCGGAAATTAAAAAATAAAACTAAAATAACTTACCTAAATATATAGTAAAAATTATTAAAATATTTTTAAAATAAATTTATTATTTTAATAAAATTAGTGTTCTGATCCCAATTTTTAATTGAATTTTTTAAATATATATATGTATATATATATTTGATGAAGATATTAAAATAATAGCAATAATATATGTTAAAATTCTCCAATTTTAATATCAAAATTTTAAATTTAAATATTATCCACAATTATTTTAAACAAATCATACATCAAAATATATAATACACCAAAATATAATATTAAAATAATTATTTAAAAAAATCTTTGAATTAAAATAGTTAATGATAACAAGCAGATGAATTTATAAAATTGAAGTTTTGTAACCTTTTAAATGTTCCTTTTTATCCTTTGAAGGAATAAGTAATTTTATATAAATGCTCTATTATCTTATACTAGCTTTATGATTCCACTAGGAAAAAGTAGAAAAAGAATGGAAAAATTGGATTGAATTGAAAAATTGGTGATAGAGGGCATAATTTGAAAACAGATATTTGTTAAATGAAAAAAGGGAATATTGAATAAAGAAGGATAGAATTGAGAATTTTCCTATTTTTGTAAAGAAAAAACAAAATGATGTCAAAGAATCCAAACCTGCTAAGTTAGATGAGGTAGGTTCATGGTGGGTGGGTGTGGTTTTGCTTCTTCATCTTTAGCAATACTTTGGACTTCCAATAATGCAATCTTCTTTAAATATTTTCATCTTAACATATTATGAATTCATTTATAACTAATTTGACGGTAACTAATTTTTATTTTTATTCTATTTATAAATTGATTAACTTAGTTATTGTAGGTGAAATTGAAAATTTGAAAATTTAAAGGTTGAGATTTGATTGTAGTTAAAAGTTGAGGGAGGTGTGAGATGATGAAATATACTATGGAATCATTTTAGGAGAGTATAATACGAATAAAATTACCAAGACTTAGCATGAAAATTTTGGGGATTAAAATCCGTAAGTGGAATTTGATATATTATGGAAAAACTCCATACGTAGACGAATGTACACTTAGGTGTAGATTGGGGTACTGCTAGACTTTTATCTAAAATAAACATACAATGAGATTTTTCTTATTCTTTTATTTTTAGAGAAAGTCGAGGATATTAAATTTTTCAGGTAATTGAATATGACTAGAAACTAGTAAAGTGTAAAAGAGTGTAATATGATAGCACATGAGGGGAAGAGTAGTTTTTTAATTTAAAAAATATATAAATTCTTTGATATTGAAGAAAAAATTACAAAATAGGTTGAAACTGATATAGTTGTAAATCAATAATAGTGAAAAAAAATCTTTGGAGATATTCAAACCCAAAACCTCAATGATGTCTCTAGAGGTCTTAACTACCCAACCATCTTCACAATTTGATAATAGCAACACACTAGTAAAAATATAATTTCAAGGAGCTTGGGGCGCCATGGTACCTGCCAGCCCCCCACCTTGCCTCCGTCCCTGGAAGATATGTATACTACAAGTAATAACCTCTAAACATATTACTTTGGGAATGAGTTACAACTGTAAATGGAAAATATATGAAGTTTGTTGTTGTTCAATAGATTTAGAGATATAATAAAGAGATGTGAAATATTAGGGATCTAAATGACTCCATTAATCCATTAGAATTGGTTATTCTATTATCCTTACAAAAGTCGAAAGCCCTGGATATTATTGAACTCATAATTGGTAAGAAAAATAATAATTATATTTAGTGGTAGCAGCCGATTGTATCTATATACTAACATAGTTTTCCTCCTACTATTAGTCTATTTATGGGCAGAATTATGAATTTAGTACTTATTTCAGGGTCTTCTTTCTCTAAGGCGAAGTTGAAGGGGAATCAGAGTAAACACTTTGTTTTCAAGTCATTCTAAGAATAAAGTTGTAAGGAGATTGAGAGGATGTTGATCAGAATAGGAAGAAAAATTCCGAAGTCTTTAAAGGCATATTGCATCTTGGTCACCTTAACCAAGATACTAGCAACTCGACCAGGATTAAAAAAAGCGTATTGAGAGTCCCAAAGCGCCTTGTTCTGAGCATTGGTCACCCTAACAGGTTACCAAAATATGTACGGAAGCTTTCAGCTCACCCTTGTCCGCGTCCTTGTCACTCTAATTAAGCCGCTGACCAGAGCGCTAAAACTTGTAACGTAGCTCATTTCTGTACCCCTAGCATCTTGACCACATTTCTGTACCCCTAACATCTTGACCAGGTCGCAACTAGTATAGTTAAAATGATATCAAAGCCACTCTCATGAATTGGTCTGCATCCTATCACCATGAACAGGTTACCGACCAAACTACCAAAGGAAACAAAGTATCGTGCATCCTGATTAACATCTTGATCACCTTGGCTAGGATAGAATTAGCAAGTTCATCATTTTTTTATCAAGAGAATGATCATGCAGTTGAGATAATGTCATACACAGACTTAGTTTAGTTGTTCTAACTTGTAACCTCATATCTTTATGTTTAATTGTTGTTCTTACATCTTTAATGTGTGACTAATCACACTTAGGGGTTCTTTTGAACCCTAACTATATGATGAATGCTATTCTTGATATTAATAGGTTATTTGAGTATATATTTTGTATGTTTTTTTTATTAATACTTGTGGATTCTTGATCACCATTTACTTGATAAATCGGCATAATCTAACTTGAAATAGCAGATTGTATTAGAATTAAAATCATATGCTTCAATGAACATGATATTAGGAATAGATTATACAATGTGGGGTTTTATGATATGGTGCGTAATTAAACTATCCATACCATTTAGGTGACCTAAGTGGATAAAGAGGGGTAATTAAGGTAGAAGTAACGAAATTTGATTTAATAACTATCATTGAGATTAAATAGTACTCAATGACAGTAATGAATAGTAAAGTCACATAGGAAAAGGGATAAGAACTTTTACATTCTCAATTGGCATTTTCTTTAGGCTATTACTTGCTTTAATTAAAATTGGTTGACACAACTTGGAATTGGTTCTTTTGACTACTTATACTTGATTGCATTAATTTAACTTAATGAATAGCATAAGTCATCAATCATCGAGAGAATAATATTTATTATACTACTTGATTAGACCATATGCACTTGTATATGGGTAAAACATTTGTCTTTTAGGTAGACTTAGATTAAAGGGTTGGGAAATGAAAAATAATGAAGAGATAGATTTTTAAAATAAAGCAATTTTATATATATATATATAATAAAGCTATATTACATTAAATTTCAGTGGTTGTACTTAATGGATGCATGTTTAGTTAAAACAATTTATGTTAATTTTATTTTTTTTATTATTATTTATAGACTGCATGATGGATTAAGTAGGGAGGAATTACGAAAATCTCTTAATGAGGTATGTGGTAAGGTATGTGGTAATGACTTACCTCAGTTAATACATTGTAACTTCAATATTGAGTTAATATCTAATCTTAAATTTGAGGGTAGAAAGACTTATTTTAAAGAAAGTGGATATTTGATCAATGTGTCCAAAGAATAGGTTAATGCATTTCAGATGTGAATGTAATAATTATTCATGGACAAATGGTGAAGATAAGAAGGATAGAATATGGGCTAGACTTGATTACACATTCCATAATATGAAATTGGTGAAAGTATCTAGATACATAGTACTTATAGTATTACTTGAAGACAAATTCTATCACAACCCACTTGTGATTAATAATGTCTTGATATGAATTGTATGAACATACCATTTTGGTTTTGTAATACTTAGATGAAATATCTAGATTTCCTAAATTTCTTAAAAGATGTCTTGAGTAACAATGTTTGGAGTATTTTGTGTTTAGTTTATTGTATAAAATTAAGTCGTTTAGAAAATATTTGAGAACGTTCATAAGAGATATTTTAGCAACTTTATTAGACAAGTGAGATATTGAAAATTTGGGGGGTTTGCAGTATTCCCCATTTAATAGTTATTTAATTAATGAAGAAATATCTATTTGATAAGAATATAAGAGTTCTTGAATAGAGAGTTAAGGCGAAATGAGTTAAATTGGAAATAGCAATTCTTGGTTTTTCCATAATGCAATTTATTTGAAAAGAATCATATATTGAATCTTATACCATGAAAATTAGTTATGATATTGTTACTTATAATATGTGGATAATCATGAAATAACATAGTATTATCACAAATTGTTAGCTGACTTTAGTTAAAGAAAATAGTTCAAAAAGAAATTATCATACCAATTAAAGTTCTTTAAATATATCATACTAATAATTTGGTGGCAAATATTTCAGATAATAAGATTAAGTATGCTTTGAATAATATTAAAAATTAAAATTCCATTTGGATTGATAGTTTTAATTCTTTCATTTTTAAGAAGATTTGCATGGTCGTTAGAGTTTATGTGTATAACACTACTAGGGTATTTTTTATTTTTTTTAAAAAATTGTCTTTTGAAACAATTCAATGCCAGTATTTTGTGTATCATTCTAAAAAAATATAAATTCTTTAATGGTCTCGAAGATTTTCATCAAATAGCTTGTTGCACTACAATTCTTAAGATATTTAAAATAAAAAAAAAAAAATTCTTGCAAATAAAATATTTAAAGTCCTGAGAGATATCTTCAGTTTATAGCAATCTAGATTTATAAAGGAAAAAATAATAATTAATATCATTTAATGTCTCATAACTTATTATTAACTATCACTTAATAAAATAAACTAAGATGTACCTTTAAAATGTATTCGTGGAAAATCTATAATTCTATTATATGGGGTTTTGTTTTAAGGAAACGCTTCTAAACTTTGATTTCCTCGTAGGTTATTTGTTTGGTTCTAAGGGTGATGAGAATCTAATTTTGCTCGTTAATGGAAAAATAAATGGCTTATTTAAGAGAAAATAAGATATTCATGAAGGGGATCTCCTATCACCTCTTACCTTTGTTATTGACTTAGGGTCGATGAAGGTTGCTTAAAAATGTTCTGTGCATCTTTATGTTTCATAAAACTTTCTCCTCCGTGAAACTCAATCATTTAATAACTTTTGTAGATGACTCATTCTTGTTTAGTGGAGTAGAGAATAATTCTATTGAATGGTTAGCTGGTGTTTTAAAAGAATTTGAATTGGAGTACTTTATATTGTGGAGTTAAGGATGAATTTAAAGATATCTTGTACCTTAGTCTTTCCCTTATCCCTAATATATTGAGAAGTGAAATGCGCCCAAATTTAGTTGGTATAATTGGTAAAGTACTTAGCCTATGATCTAGCCGATTATTTAATGGAGATTGCAACTAATAAAATCAGTCTTAAATTTCATTTTAGATTTTTTTTGGTTGTATTTTATGTTTACTATTTATGTTATTGTTATTAAATCAATAGATTTAAAATGTAGAGTTTTCCTTTCGAGAGGGATAGATAAATATAAAAGGATTTAGTTTCTTGGAAGATTGCCTATCGGCCATTTGCTTAAGGTGGTTTGGAGCTTAGAAATTTGAGGATGATGAAGCAAGCTTTAGTTGAAAAAAATATTTGAAAGTTGCTGGTTGATAAAGTTTCAATTTAGGCTAAATAGTTACTAAAAACTAAAGTCAGAAGATTGCATTTTGTGGGATCACTAAACAAATGTATTTAACTTAGAGCTAGAAAGGTACGTATTCTTTGAATATATTTCTGGAAACAATAAATCAATTTCTGACAATTTCGAGCTCGAGTTCAAACACGTTTCTGGTAGGTCATGCTTAAACGCAAACTTAAATGAGTTAAGTCCAAACTAAAAGTCTCTTAACTGAACGAACCTAAACGAGTCTAGTATATTATATATTTTTATATT
Organism: Cardiospermum halicacabum; assembly: GCA_031304145.1. Classification (NCBI taxonomy): domain Eukaryota; kingdom Viridiplantae; phylum Streptophyta; class Magnoliopsida; order Sapindales; family Sapindaceae; genus Cardiospermum; species Cardiospermum halicacabum. The sequence continues at coordinate 3,901,729 of CM062394.1, forward strand.
TTTTTAATATACTTACATTAAATTAATATTTTATTTTTTATATATATTTAGATGAATCAAGTCAAAATTTCAAGTCCAATCTGTAATTTTATATAAAAACTCACAAGTCCAAACTCGAGCCCGATTTTACCGAAAATTTCACGAGCTTTGAACTAAATTCTAAATTTGAACTAAGTTTTATTTAATTTTTCTTTTAAATGAGTCGAGTCCGAACAAATACGAACTTGAACTCTATTCGGTTTGGATGCACCTCAACGTGATAATATTTCAAACCTCAATAAAATTTTTAAAACTAATTTAATAATTAATATATTTTACCGAATATATATGATAATAAGTGATAGAAATATATTAAGTAATAAAAATATTTTATATTTATTGATGGTTTGAATAAAATAAATGATAATATATTTAAATAATTTTATTAAAATTTTCTTTTATAATATAAATAAAAAATAGTTATTATTAAAGGTATGCTAATCTGCTGATTGATTATGAGTTTGATTTTTGATTACCTACAGCAGGAAAATTTGTGTCCAAAAATACAAAATATAATTAAATAAAAGAAGTAGTAAAGTGTAAAGGAAACCCTACACTACACTATAGTAGAAAATGGGTCCATGAAGTTGAGCTAAGCTAATGGTGGGCTAGGAGGATAGTATGGTATAGTATAGTGTTAGAAATTTTACCCATATAAGGGAATGTTTCATTTTCTTCTTAATTGTGTTACAACTGTATGGTCCATAACCAATGAAAATGATACCAAGGAATAATTGTTTCTTCATATAAATATAAATATAAATTCAATTCAACTTGGTTGGTATTATCTATCCCAATTATAATTAATTGTTTAAAGAACAGGGGACCACTCCCTCACACTTGTTCTCATTCTTTAATTAGAGAACTAGCTTTCAAAACCAGAAATGAAGATATATGGTTTGCTTTGCTTTGGAGTGAATCTATCAATGGTGGCTTTTTGGTTAAATAATAGAGAAGAAGAAGCCTACCTATACATACACATATATACATGATGATTGAGTATTACTAACAGTTGTCTTGTCTACACACCATTTTCATAGACTTGATTAACTGCAAATTAAAGCAAGGCAAGAGGACATGATTGTCATTATCTTTCTGCAAAAGCAAGTAGGTTCTCCAATTATTATACTATATGATCAAACAAAAACAAAAGGACAATTAAATTTCAATTTTACTCTTCTTAATTTAAAGGCAGACCCTACAATTATAGGACAGGACAGACAGATGGCAGCCTTAAAACTACACAACTGGATTTTAATCATCATATTCTCACCCTCCAGTTTTCACTTTTCTGCCCCACACCCTCATTTTTAATAACATTTGGTGTACAAATCATGTACAGTAGAAGTATCTGAATTGAATTTATATTGACATGACCAAATTTTGAGAGTCATTGATAAACACTTGTTCTCACTTCCATCACATTATATTATATATATACACAATTTACAATCATTGATTAGGGCATACACTATTATTCTTTGGATACATGTCTTTATAGCTAAATATGAATATACAAAGTGTTTGACTAAGGAAGATTGATAGTGAGTTATATATAGAAATATATATAATATAAGCATTTATAGTAATGCATTGCATGTAGGCTTTTTGAAGTGGGTATCTAGGGTAGGGTGAGCCCTCTTTTGAGTTCTTTTTCATCATTGTAGGTTTGATTTTAGTTTTATCATAAAAATTTTGCCATCTCTTTCAATTTTTATGTTCAAGCTTTATTGTTTGGTTGTGGACACAACACTAACAAAAGAACTCATATTTCAGTTCATTTTGCACTTACTTAACTACCAATACCAACCCGACTCCTCCTCGTTTTCTTTTGCCATTTCTAGTTATGTATTCGATAATGACAAGATGGGTACCAATCCATTCAAATAAATTGATAGTAATAAACATAAATGCAATTTAGTATGTCTTACAATATGTACATGGAAGGCGTAATCTAACGGCCGTGGATTTTCCTATTTACATTTTCTGAGTTTAAAATTTGAGTCACTATCATAGATATTATAAAAATATATTTGTGAGTATTTAAAAATATATATTTTATAATATTATTGAATTTTGATATTAAATTTACATATTAATTTGGTCTTTGATTTCAATTAAGAGTATTTAATTATGAATTTTACTAATTTTATAAATATTATCAAATTAAAAATCTATAGGTATTTAATAATTATTTTTGAAAATTTTTATAAAATTTATTTATATACTTAATTATGATTTTTTTAAACTCTTAAAATATTTTTAAAAGTCATATTATTTAATCGTGACTTTTTAGTTTTTCAAAATAACTAAAAATAAAATTTTATCATCTCATATAACTCAATAGTATATTTTTGAGATAAAGTTTATGGGAGTGAAAAATAATGACAACATTACAAGACTTGGAAATTCATTTGGTCTTTCCATCATTCATACAAGTACATGAACTCAATTATAATGTATAAAAACTTATATGTAAAATTTTTTTCAAAAGTGATGACAAATGAATTGAGCGAGTTTCAAAGGGTTTTGCTAATGGAGAGACCGCATATCTCCTTGTTATAAGTCCATAAAAATGGGTTCTTTTAAGGAGGACTTGGTATATTGTTATGGTAGGTCGCTAACCGCTGTGGTAGAGTGAAAGATGATCCCATAGTTCTAGTAGTTATAAATTTTGCATATGGTATTGTATTAGCATTAATGTGGTTAGGTCACGTAAAAGTATGAATGATTGATGAATTCTCTTGGATGCGAGTTAAGGAATTTGCACCATAATTTGATCAGTAAGTTGTATCATGTGTCAAAATAAATATTAAAATAAATCGTTTAATTATTCTTAAATATGCGTATCTTTATGGTGTGATATAATATTTTATAAATATTAACATCAAGAATTTGTCATAATATAATATTTTATAAATATATTTTTTATTGGGACAGTCCCAAAATCCTGTGAAGGTTGATTGGATTGGGTGTTGAATATGCATAATTTTTATTTTAAATTGAGGATTTTGATATTAATTTGTTCAGTTCGGTATTTCATGTAGTTTGAAGATTAATTTGCAATTTGAATGAAATATGATTTTTGGAGAGATATTTTTCAAGTTAGAAATAAATATTCAAAAGTTGAAAAATAAAGTTTATTTGAGTCAGAACAATTTTAATTCAAATTTTAAAATTTGATTATTAAGTTACATTTTAGAAAATGTTTTCTCCATTTCTCTAATTAAGATGGAGACCTATAGTAACATTTTGAACGATAGAAAATGCTCTCCCCCTTCCCCCTTTATTTTAGTTTCTGTATGAAGTTTTATTTTTAAAATAAGGGTTTTAATTGTGGCATGACAAACTAATCGACTTTACTGCCATATAATTATTTTATCCTAATTCAATATATCTTGAGATTTATTCTTGATAGTTTATATCTATTAGTATTAGTGATTTTCTTGTAATTACTTAACTTTATGTTAAATGCATTTATTTAATTGATTGATTTGGTCAATTAGTTAATCAATTCGATTAGTTCACTATTCAGTTAGAATAAGTATGCAATGATTGAATCAAATTGACTTAGATAACACAAATTGACTTAGATAACAAATAATATGACAGGTGTGCAATGTGACTTGGTGATCGTAGTAAATGAATATACTTATTTATTTTTTATATGTCATTATAGGTTTTCCTAAACCTTAATACAATATATGGTTGTCAATGTTACTAGTAAGTTAGGAGCTGACTAGAACGTGCTGGTTAAAATGAATGCACTTGCCAAGTCTTATAGCTCAGAGAAGCCTAGAATGTTAGGTACTTAATCAATGACTATGACTGTGGTTACTAAGTCGATATAATTTATACTCCGTTTCAAAGGTCAAACAATACTGTGTTATTTTTGACTTTATTGAACTCCTTTTCTTAATTGATTGATTACTCTATAATTTTAATATTTTATTTTATCAATTAAAATCAAATTCAAACCCTCATTTTCATTGTTTAATGAGATTAAAACTTATTATGGTTCTCAAGGGGGTGGATTATGTTTGCAACTTACTATTATTAATCGAATATTTATTTTATCTTAGCGCATTTGACACCTGTCAAACATTTGAGTGCTCCTTTATTTTAACACTTTAATTTCATTTTTCTGTATTTCACCACTATCTTTATGCGGTTTTTAAAATTTTCGAAAGAATTACTGTAGCAAATCTATACAACAACTCTTCACATTAAAACATATTGAAATTTTAGTTATAATGATAAGAATTAAATTAAACTTATAAAGATATTTATGTCTAAAATTTTGTATTGTATTTATTATTGGTGATTGGATTATATAGATAATTGAGATTAAAACTTAAAGAGTCATTCTATTACCAAGTCGGAAAAGACTGGTGTGATGTGTATTTGTCTCTCTCCTCAATTGCTGTACACGTGTAAAGTAATGGTTTGCCGGGTCAAATCCTACGTGGTGGTCCCGGCCTACCTAAATCTTTTCCTACCAAGTCATTGAAATTAGAGCTGTAAAAATGGGTCGAGGCCCGCGGGCCAGCCCGTTTAACCCGTGAATAAAAGGGTTAGGGCTATTATTTCTGTAATCCGTTTAAAACACGGGCTTTTTAGCCCGGCCCGTTTAACCCGCGAGTTAAAAGGGTTTATACGGGTTGGCCCGCGAGCCAACCCATTTAACAATTAATATAATTTATTTTTTTATTTTAATTAGATGATAAGTATGGACGTCAATATATCGGCTCCTTTCAACATTGGGAAGAGAAGAATTGATGCATGCAATTATTGAAATAAATATAGAAACTAAAATGTACAACGATGTTGTAATTATGAATGAACATATAGGGTAACAAATTATATTATAAACTGTCATAATATATACGGACTGGCCCGGCCCGTTTAAGCCCGCAAAGGTTGGGTTAGGGTTGGAAAAATTCCAGCCCGTTTAAGCCCGACCCGTTTAAACCCGTACGGGCTGACCCGTTTAACCCGTTTTACAACTATAATTGAAATGTAGTTAATATCAAGACAACATATTTTAGTGAACTAATATTTTAATCTATTAGATTGTATTTAATATTATCTATTAGATTTTATAAATTCTTGAGATGTCTTGATATTTGACATTCTGATAATAGAATTTCTATATAGTTAGATATTTAATCATATTTTGAAACTTTAATATATATATATATATATTAATTTTTTTTTAGGAAAAGTTATACTCCATCCGGATTATTAATATAGAGAAAATTTCCGTTTTGGATGTATTATTTATATAGAGAAATTTTCCTTAAGAGGAAATTTTTAAAGTTAAAATGTCTAAAATATCCTTTTTAAAAAAATATTTATAACAAACTTTTAAAAAAAATAAAACACCTAAATATATTAGATTTTGTAATTTTATTATTTCACTTTATAAATTCATCATTCTCAACGAATCACTCCTTCAACGAATCACTCTCACCCCATACGACACTAAAAGCTCTTGTTTGACCCCTTTTTTGATCTCAGACAAAAGCATGGAAATAACGGATTCTTATTCATAAAATCTATAATATTTTTCTTTTTATTTCCACGATTAGTGCCTGTTGAAACACCTCCATCACATCCCGTCAAAATAGTGGCACTTTGATCAATATTTGTGGCCAAATCTTCTGGATGTTTATTCAAATCAAAATTAACCACGAGATTCATTGTTGGAACACTTCCATCAGATTGAGTGAGAACCGTGACACTTTCATCGGCATTTGTGGCTAAGTCTTCTGGAAATTCGTACAAAACAAAAGTAGTGTGATTCATATTTTTTTATTCGGATGGAAAATTAAAATTTTTCAATGATTTTAAATAACATCAACGAACAATTAGTATTTTTGTTAAAAAAAAGTTTGGCGGTAACTAAAAATATTTTGGCTCCAAATTTTTTTAGCAATTTAAAATTAATTTAGATATATTTGTATGTTAAAATTATAATTGGAGGAAAAATTTAAAAATTTATTGTATTAATTATGAAATAATGAGGGGTAATAGTGGAAACCAACTTCTTGTCTTAATCCCGTGAAAAGTTAGTTTTCTCTATATTAATAATCCGAAGAGAGTATATAAATATATTTTAAATTAAAAGTAATTATAACTCTCTATTATTATTATTATTATTATTTTAATGTATATCAATGCAAGGCTTGTTTGGCTATTAAGAGTTAGTGGAGTACAGTAGTGGTTAACTATTGACATATTAAGTATACGTTGAAGGCCGCTTGTGATTGTAAAATAATCACTTATCGGATGATGAAATTTCAAACATGACTATTCTCTATGACTATTTTTTTTTTTAAATATTGAAGGGTAATATAGTCATTTTGGACTATTTTTTTGCAAAAAATAAATAAATAAATAATAAATAAAAGTTTAATTTTGTAAATATTTTAATGTTGGTCTAAAAATATAATTTGTTTAATAAAAAGCTCAAAAGTGCAAACGGCCGGAAGATAAAATTAAGAGATAAAATTAATAAATAGGGATCCAAACAGGTCTCTTAAGAGACTTCTTAATTTTTAATTGTCTGGGCTCTTAACAATTTATTTCATTACTTTACTCAGCCCTACTAACACCTCTTAATATCTCTTAACATATTGCAAAAGACTCGATGCTCCCACAACCTCCAACTCCTATTAATTATTAACTAGCTAGTTAATAATTAATAGGGCAGGTTAGTTATTTAGGCACTATTTACTAATTAGTTACTAATGGATCCAAACACCCCTATTAATTATTAGCTGGCTAATTATTAGTAACTCTTAAAAATTAGTTGGTTAATTATTAACTCTTAAGGATCCAAACACTCCCTTAATAATGAATTGGATTAGTGAATACCATTGATATAATTTTAATGAGAAGTTAATATATATTTTTAAATTTATTGTTAGAGATATTTCCACCTTATCATCGCAGGTCGCAGGTTTACAATATTAGAAAAAAACCTCTACTATTTCATTCTTAGAAAAAAAATATTTTTTAAAATATTGACGAACACTAAAGAGGGTATTATGATAATTTTAAAAATTATATTTTTTTAAAAAATTAAGGAAAGAATTTTTATTTTACTTTTTAAAAAATACAAAAATACAAAAATGACCTTGATTACTGTAGATGAACAATAAAATTAACATATTCTTTTAAAAAAAAAAAAAATAAAATAATTGAAAATTTGTTGACTAATATACGAAACCTACGGAATAAAATGAAAATATTTATTATTTGAAAATAATCCTTATTATTATTAAACTTCTAATGTTAAAACATTTATATACCTTCGCATTTTAATGATTAATATTTTAAAAATAAATTAACTCATTCAATTTAATATTATTTAGTTACATATTTAACCAAATGAGCTATTTTTAAAAATTAAAAATTTAATTTAAATCAAATCTCCACTACTCTTAAAAATAATGATATTCCATTGAAAATTTTATTTAACAAATGATCTCATAATATTCAATAATTTGAAATTTTATTTATCAAACTATACCACAATTTTGTTCTAGTTTAAAAGATTTTCCCATCAAAATAAACTGTGCCTTTTCAGATTAGTTTGATTTAAATTAAATCCACCCACCAAATATTATTGAAAAAAAAAAAAAGCAAACAACTCATCATCGTTGCTTAAAAAAACAAAAGATGAATGTTGTTGTACGGAAGAAGAAAGAGTCATGAAGACCGTTAGATCAGATCAGATCAGATCACTGTATAGAATCAAAATTTACTGCAAAAGCTGTCAAAGAACAGAAGACTATGAATCCCCCTTTGTAAAATCCATGTTTATGAAATTGTGGGCTATTTAATGGAGGTTATGGACCATCTACAGAATTCTCCAACTCCATTCGTGGGCCCATCCAGCATCACAGCTCACTCGCCCTTCTTTTTAATTAATTATTTTAACTTCAATTTAAATTATTTTTAAATAAATATTAATTGGCGAGGCGACGGACACAAGCTGCTTGCTTGCTTGGTTCACGATATGGAGTGGACCCGTTTGATTGATGTATGAACTAAAGGGTAGGATCTAGGTTTTCTTTCTTTGTTCGCTCCTCTGTTGCTTTTTCTTCTTTTGTTTTTTTGATTTTAGGGCTTATTATTTAAGTGCTTTTTTTTTTTTTTTTTTTTTTTTTTTCCTTTAAGCACTTTAAATGCAAAAGTGATTATTATTTAAAGCATTGTGGCGGCTTGCTGGCCCTATTAGGACGGCCAACGCCAACGTCCACCACCACAGCAGCTGCACCGTAATCATGCTTCTATACACTATACTATAGAATCAAAAGAAAAGTTATTTAAAAAAAAAAAAAAAAAAGTTATTGTTTAAAATTTGAATTAAATGGACTGAAAGATGTGTGGTTGGTGGGCTGGGGGATTTCTCGAAAATGGGCTTAAAAAGCCGAATCATAAAAAGCGCACGCCCAGTGGGACTCGAACCCACAATCGCTTGATTAGAAGTCAAGCGCCTTATCCATTAGGCCATGGGCGCTGTTGATGCTAAGATAGCAACTCATAATTAATTAAACAAACAAGCAAGAAGTGCACATTAACCTTCCCTCATCCCGAATTTTTTTAACCATTTTAATGCGTTCATATCAACTAGCCAATTTCACCATCTTTATGTTCATATCAGCTGTATGAGATCAAAACACAGAAGCGGGAGCAATTACCAATGCTAAAATATTGTTTACAAAATGAATTCGTGGTTTCAAAAGCTTCAAACATTAATCACAAAGATGGTATCTATGTGGAAAATTCATAACCAATGGAATCAAAAACTTCACATTCACTTCAATTTGTCAGATTAATTCCGCATCAGAGAATTGAGTACAACATATTCTGTGTAAATGTCAAAACCACAAATTTGATATAGTATGTCTGTACGGCGCGCGAGACGGTTTATGAACACAGCATAGTGCACACATCCTTTTTCCTTGCATCTGAGATGTTGGTAAAAGGGAAAACTCTGAACCTTCCATTATCTGTACAAGTTAAAGTCAACTCTGATTCACTCGCCATAGTCTGCATTACAAGGTAAACTGGTGTTAGCTTATGCCTTTACAGCAGTCAAGGAAGAAAACCACATATTCATATCAATGTTGATTGGATATCTTTATTCCTAATGTGCCTTATTACCTCACAACTACTCACAAAGTCATTGCAGCTCCATCTATTAGAAGGTACACAATCAACATATCTACACCACTGGCAATACTGGTTCATATTTACTCCTCCAAGTACTGCTACAAGACACCCAGTGAAGCTGCATGCGGAATTAGCTCTTATTAAAACCCTTAACAAAGAAAAAATATAAAGAAAATGACTACAGAATACAGCTTGTCGAAAAGCATAATATGAACTCACACAGCACCGAAGAGAACAAGAGACACACTCCTTAAGATTGGTCTGTCCAACTTCTGTCTCAACTTGGTGGAAATCGAAACTTTATACTCATAGAGACCTGCCTTGTTATGATTATGAGGCACTTGGCAGATCTTAGGCGTGAATAGAAGAATGAAGCCAAGTAGAAACCCAGATACAAACCCGCCAATACTTGAAAAATTGTCTATATAAGGCAACAGACCGATAGCTAAATTGATCACAAAGATAACCATAAGTATTACCATGGCTGAGAACTGCAATCAAGCAAAGAAGTGATCAATATATAAAGGATCATCACAAGCACAAACAACTGGAGCAAAATGGGAGAAATATAATGACCTTATCAATGTACAAGTTCCAATTCCGAATAAGTCCAGAAATCATTGCACCAAGTAATCCAGATAGTGCGCCAGAGGAGCCAACAGCTGGGCTATTTCTGACAAAAAGTGCTGCAACCATGCTTCCAACAAAAGCTGAGACGATATAGATTATACCAGTTCTCACTTTCCCATAGAAGCACAACACAAATAGGTGAAATCAGTTGACAGATTTAAGTTTAATTGACTTAGAAATCAAAAGAAAGCAGTCAACATACAGGGTCCAAATTCTAGTTCCAAATGAATTCCTACGAACACGATGGAAACAAGGTTGATGACAAGGTGAATGAACCCGGCATGAAGCCACTGACATGAGAAAAGGCGCCAAATCTGGTGATTCTCTGTCGTTCGTCGAAGTGCTCCTACTTCCTCAAGGCTATAGAGTATATAAACAGTTAAACCACAATTAAGAGTCACAAATCGCAAATGCCTGAATAAAGAAAACCATCGATCAACGCAATCAATAGAACTACTTGTGCAAAATCAGGCATGGTTAAACCTAGATAAACCTAATTCTTCGATCAACGCAAAACCAAACAGAAAAACCTAAGAATAGTTAAGCAATCAAGAAAACCGAAGCGAATTTTTGCTCACGTAGAAGCAGAGGGGCCGAGGAATGGATTCTCGGAGATAGGCTGAAACGATAGTCTGCGAAGCGTTTTGAGGGCGCAGTCATGGTGAGACTTAGTCCAGCAATCGTTGATGAACATAGTAGCGATGAAGGCAATAATGTGAAGAATAACGAAGACGGAGATGATCCAGGTGTCGCTTCGTTTTCTACGGCTGCGAGGCTGGAAGAAAGGAGTCTTGTTTGGCTCATCAGGCTCCTCCAGTTCAGCTAGATTGAAGGGAACAGCAGGAGGTTCTTCAACCTGGTTTGGTGGTAATGAACTGCCATTGATGCCTTCCATTGCGAGTGGGAGAGAACCTGGTTTCTAATTTGGGGTTTTAAGGCTCATGTTGCTAGTGTGTGTTCTTTTGTGTAACTGAATCTGTTGCATTTGGCGGGAAATGGTCGCGGTTTGAGGTTGAGAGTCGATTTTTATCTATCAGTATGAGTTGCTACTTTAACATCAAGTGGATCCGTGGCGCAATGGTAGCGCGTCTGACTCCAGATCAGAAGGTTGCGTGTTCGATTCACGTCGGGTTCAAACCCCGTTTTTGTCATTTTCTATCGCGACTCGTTTTTGCCATTAATTAATGAACTCTGAGAAGAGAAGTGACCAAACTCATTTGGTCAATAGTGATATATGATATAGACGTGAGTGTGCTTTAATTTCCGTTAAATTGGTATTTTATTTGTTTATTTATTTATGTTTAAGAAAATTTGTTAAGTAGACTTTGCGAAGACGACTAATAGCAAATAAAATATTAAAGCCGCGATTACGGATTCCACTCATCAATTGCTGTAACAACTGTCACCTAACCCATCATCTCTCGTTTTCCATTCGGTAGATACACTACGACTATTCTATTCCATCTCACACACACTTAGTTGCTTTTCCTCAAATTTACGATATAGCCACCAATCTTCATTAGTAGATAAACCCTACAAAATGACAGGTCGAAGCGGTAGGGTCGCCCATAATCCACAGCAGAGCCGACGCGATCACATGTTGGTGGCGGGAATTGACGGCTATTAAAATTTCCTCAATCTATATAACTGAATTCAAATCCACTTCGTTTGTATTCGGTTTCGATTGACGAAGAAATGGATTCAGCGATTGAATCTTTCTTCGAGTCGGCTCCGCCTCTCAAGGAGCGTGACGTCATCGCCTCGAAACTGAAGAAATTCGTTGAAAATAGGAGTGGAAGAAGAGTTGTGTGCGTCACTTCAGGTGGTACCACCGTCCCGCTCGAGCAGCGATGTGTTCGTTATATCGATAATTTCAGTTCAGGACACAGAGGAGCTACTTCGACTGAGTACTTTGTCAAGGCGGGATATGCTGTTATTTTCTTGTATCGGAGGTTAACTTTTCGTGATATTTCGTTAGATTCTTATGTTGCTTGTTATATTATGCTGTATGTAGATGATGATGTTGTGTTTTTGAGTTCTGTAGGGGTACGTTTCAGCCGTATTGCAGGTCTCTCCCTGATGATCCGTTCCTTGAATGTTTTGAGCGTGCTCATGATTCTTCTGATGATATTCAAGGTTTGTGAATTTTCAATGTTCTTTTTTATATGAGTTGATGTGTGATGATCCAGCATTAAGTTGTTTAGATTATGTTTGATGTTTCAGTTCGAGAACCTTATTCAGAAGCTGTGAAGAGTGCAATTAGGGATCACCATGCCGTATGGAACATTGTTTGATATTTTTGCTCACTCTTACTGTTTTTTTACTCTTTAGTTTAACAATGAGCTACTTTTGCGTTCTCTGCCATTTCAGGCTGTTGAAGATGGTGTCTTGTTGAAGCTTAACTTCACAACTATATTTGAGTACCTTCAGGTTTAGATCAATAATTTGCTTTTATTGATGTCTGATGATTGCTTTGTAGGCTATCTATGGGTTTAATAATGTATCTTTTTAAAATGGTGATTGCTTCTTCTGTGTCTTCTTATAACCAAGTTCGGCATTGTATAGATTCCAAGGCTGAATTTATGTTGTTTGGAGAGTTGCGTTAACATAGAACTAATGATTTGTTTGCATTAGCTATTTGCTTCTTGTGGATCAATGGTGTTACTTTTATGTAAGGTAGTAAACGTAGTTCATTGCGGAAAAGGTTCCAGACACAGAGAGATGGCCTTTCAAGGTCAACTGTGAAATAAAGTGATACGTACAGATGGATTAGAAAATTTTTATTGGATTCACCAGAGACGAAGAGTTACTTGCATTGCTAACAATGAACATACATTAAAATTGTTGTAATAACATAGATCAACCCAAATTCATATTATAGAATATTTCATTTAGCATTTTCTTATATTTACAGAAGAAACTTTTACATATTATTTGCTTTTCTGCCTATATTACTGTCTTGGCTTCTTTGTCTTGATTACATGTTGCACTTACTTTAAAAGAATAAGTGTTAAGATTTTTTTTTTTTTTTGAGTGGTGTCTCCTTTTCTCTGAATATAAGCTGTTGTATCCTGAGCAGATTTTGCAGATGATTGCAGTCAGTATCAGGAGTCTTGGGCCCTGTGCAGTGTTCTATTTAGCTGCTGCAGTTTCTGACTTCTATGTTCCATGGAAAAGCATGGTAATGGCTTTTCCATTTAGCAGTATAGTGTTTGAGCTGCATTGCTTGGCTCTCTAGTTGAAATAGCGCATCTATTTGATTCTGACTGAATATCACAAACATACTGTGAAGAAGAGTTGATGGCAAATGAAAGAATGTGAAACATTTGGCTTCTCCTATATCACTTGGAATCCTGGAAGTTCCTTTACCATGTTATAATGTGTGTTTCCTTTTTAAAATTAAATTCACTATCAAGTATAAGCTAGCTTGAAGTGCTGTTTGCACATTTCTTATTTTTCTGTTCCTACTAGTTTCTAAATTGCTCCCATCTGTTCAATGTTTGAACTGGATGATGACCTTTTTGTTAGCTGCTATGAAGTCCTTTATTTTGTGTTTGGTAAAGGAGAATGAATTTTATTCCTTCAACTTAATATAGACCTTATGCAGAATCTTAGCTTAACGAGCTAATTAATTATATGACAGTAAAGGATCTCTTAATAGGATTTTTGGTCACTTGTCTGTAAATCTATCTTGGTGCCTTAGAGGGAATTAGTGTCTTTGGACTGCGTTGGTTTTTGAACAGTAAAGATTTATTTATGAAATCTTGATTTGGTTTGTTTTATATGCTTCACAGTTAATCGAAAAAAATTGAAAAATTGAACCAATTTTGCAGGCAGAACACAAGATTCAGTCTGGCACTGGTCCTTTGGACATGCGCCTAGTGCAAGTGCCAAAAATGCTTTCAGTTTTGAGAAAGGAATGGGCTCCAAAGGCCTTTTGCATTTCATTCAAGGTCAGATGATAGTTGCCAAAATATTAATGTTCCCATGATAGTCTCTAACATTGTTTGTTCGCAAGAGCTAATTTGTTTTCGAAGAGTAGTTGATTTGATGGGACATTTATACTGGATGTCTCATGGACTATTCTATTAATCGACAAATAAGCCAAGAAGTATAAATTTATGCATTGGTAGGAAAGAACCAGGAGTAACGACCACAGCAATCTTGTGTTCTGTTTTAGATGATGCAATTGCACTTTACTCTTGGATAGCTGTTCAGTCTCTCCTGAAAAGGAAGGGAATGTGATATTTGAAGTGTGTGTACCATTTTGTTATTCTGTGCTCAACAATTCTAGTTCATTTCTCAAGTTGTTTTCCTTTTCTTTGACAGCTTGAGACAGATATCAAAATTCTTCTAGACAAGGCAGGTATGGCTCTTAAAAAGTACGACATGCATGCAGTTGTAGCAAATGAGCTTGTGACCCGCAAAGAGGAGGTTGTGGTAGTCACCCAAAATGGGCAGATCACCGTTCGCCGAGACAAGACTCAGGCTGGTTCTGATGTAGAACAACCCCTCATCGATCTCCTTGTGAACAGACATTCAGAATACATAAAGGATCCTGATACCTAACAAACAACAGGAGGGAGTAGTTGACATATACAAATAATAATTGCTAAGCACTCTGTTAAATTATTGTTTTCTTTATGCGACTTCATCAAGTGTGAGTCACATTGTGGTTGTATAACAAGCTATAAGTACCTTCGCCCCGAGAATTTAAATTTGGTTACTAGATAGAGTGGGGTTCTTGTGTTGTCTGTACCTTTAAAGAAAGGCATAGAAGCTTGCCCCTGAAGGTTTTTTAGAGAGATTGATTCAAGTTTCTTTCCCAATCGGGAAACAGTTTGGAATAAAGCAATGACTTGTAATGTAAGTTACAGTTTTCCTCAATTATGTAATAAGATTATCTTCATTCAATAACAAGAAAGATTTCGTCCTCATATAATTGTGTTTTCTGTCATTACCACATATAGGTAAGGTAAGGACGGCTTTTAATAGACCATAATATCAACTAGTGATCACTCTTCAAGTGGTGGGGTGCGCCTGGTGGAAATCATTGCTCGCCGCCAATAGTTGACAGCTAGATGTAGGCCTATATTCTCGTAGACAAAAAGATGGTGCAAGTCCCATCTCATCACATCTATTTATCTACTTTAAAGTTTCTAGTCTGCCTTTCTGTTTGTAAAGGAATGTACAGAGTATCTACTGATTGACAGCTCTTCGCCACCTGGCTAACCATGGCTTTATCTTTAACACGCACAACTCTTTTCCTCCACTCACACACACAGAGGCACACACAGCAAGGAAAACTGAGAAAAATTAAATAACTTCTCATTCATTCTTGACTTGGAAGCAATTGATCTGTACATTTCCTTTTGTATAAATACTGTAAGCATGTAGCTGAGAACATTCGTATGCAGAGATCAGGGTAGCCATTACCTAGATTAGATGGCTTCGTCCTCATCTGTGTCAAGCTCAAGGCCCTCTGCAGCTAAGAGCTGACTAATGACCTTCTTCTTATCTTCCTCGGCTTTCTTTCTCATGAGATCCCTTTTCTTCAATACTAGCGTATGTCGTTTAAGAGTATTGTCAAAATACTCCTTGGATGCCTTCCGCTCTCTTGCCAATACTTTTCTTGCTTCATCAGGATCCCCCTGTTGAATCCATTGCAATACAAAACATTAGATTGAAAACTGAAGTAATTTGTTTCGATAGAGAGAACAAGTTGATTCCATATTTACATCAGTGTTTGCTTAGGATGTGATGTCAGTCAACATCACATCCTATCTCCCTCCAATTACAGGGCTATGGCAATTAAGAAGATCCCTCATACTTCAAGGAGGGACTTCCAAACTGATATTATAAGGGTGTGTTAGTTTACTGAAACAAAATCTAATATCTCAGTTTCAAATAACACCAGATAAAATGTGTCATCTACTCAACAACCACACACTAGGCATTGAACTTTATTCATAAAGAAGAAGACGAATCAGAATCAGCATAGAAGTCCAAAGCACCGTTGCATCAGAAAAAATTAAAAAGCAAAACTTAGATACCTTTGAACGAGAAAGACGTCGGGCGCGGAGATTCAGCTCAAGCTGCTGCTGCTCAGCCCAAGCAGCAATGGCCATATCACCCCGCTGATCAAAAGCTTTTCGCTTTTTCATAAGCCACTCCATCCATGCTTGTGATGCCTAGGAAATGATAAACATGAAGATGTCAGTATTTCAAAGGGTGAGGTTGGAAAAAAAAAATCATACAAAAACTCGATCAAAATGAAGGGAAAAAAAAAAAAAAAAAAAGACTATTTCAACATATATTTTGACCGGCAAACTAACCAAGCCTCTGAGTAATGGTAAGTATCAAAGAAAAACCAAAGCCATCTAATAATCAAATGCAATAATTCTCAAAAGAACTTGATAAATGATATGAAAAACCATGATCTTTGTTAGAAATTCATACTAAAACATAACTTGAAGCTAAGAGAGAGGAAAAAAGAAGTCATCAATAGTAAATTCATAACTGATGGCCAAGTGCTAAAAGAATAGGCTTTGAGTGTTACCTTCATTGGATTCACTCGGTTATCCATATCATATTTCCTACGCCTTTCCTCATCTATGAGTAGCTCATAAGCAGCCTGAATCTTAATGAATCTAGCTTCAGCTGTCTCCCCTTCCTCGAGAGTCCCTCTACCATCATATACTTTAAGAAGAAAGAAACATAATTCAGTTTTGGAGTAATAGAAAAGGAAAAGCCAGATGGACAGGTGAATTAGGGACAGAGTACACCCTGCAAACAATATATAATTCTTCTATTCTATGGAAGCATGGCAGTGGCAGATCAATAAGCATAACATTCAAAAAAGTGAACCTCTAGGAGTAAAGCATAAAAAATCACATACTACTAATAAAAAATTAAAAAAAAAAACAAAAAAACAAAAAAACAAAAAAAAAAACTCATAACTAACTTCCAATCTGAGCTACAGCAGATGTTCTAGTAAAAAGACACCAAACTAGACACTCAAAAAGTCTTAAACTTGATGCTTCTCTCGATTTCCTTGCATACATAATTCACGTGAAAATGCATATCTACAAAGTCAAAAAGGACGAAAACAAACCATCTGGATGATAGTATTTAGCCAAACGCCTATACGCAGTCTTTATTTGATCATCATCAGCGTCCCTCTCTAACTCTGCAATGAAGAGAAAACTGAATTCACATTAAAAAATGTCACCTTCTCATCATAATTCACACGCAAATAAAATATACTGTACAGTGTACACTAAACTGATCTATATCCAAAATTGCCTAGACAACACTGAAACTGCCTAATCAAAATCTAACGATCCTTGAACGTATTCGATCCATGTCCAAATTACTATTGCTTAAACTAAAATAAAAGTAAAAAAGGTGTACCGAGAGTCTCGTATGGGGATCTCTGGTCAGCCCAATTGGAAGCGAAAGCAACGGTCCTCCTCTGATTGAGGCGAAACCACGAGTGGCTACGGTTCCAATCACGGAAACCCAGGGAAGGAGATAACCGAGGTTTGTAGCTAGGGTTCTGAAGTGAAACCCTAACAATTGAACGAACTTGGTGCCTGCAACTTATAAGTGAAGTAAACACCGCATGAGGCCGACATATACACCGCAAATTGCAAGTCATCTTTCCTTTCACCTTCAAATCGACAATAAATAGGGCTTTTTCTTTGTTTCTCTGTTGAAATTGATGTTGAAGACGTACGTTTGAGGTTGTGATGTTGAATCTTTAGAATCTGATAACTGAATCTCTCGCCTATTGAAAATTAGATAATGAAAATAAAATCTAAAAAAAAAAATCATTTCAGCTTCTGTTCATTTTTACCGGGAAATTTGTGGCGCAAATGGCAGTTGAGCCGTTGGATTTCAGATCCGTTAATTTTCTCATAATTAGGATATATAAGTACTTATATATCATAATTAGGATATATAAGTACTTAATTAAAATTAAATCAAAATAATTTAAAAATAAATAAATTCGGAGTTTATTTATTTATTTTTTATTTTAAAAAAAATTTAAAGACCTCTAATCTTTGTAAATTTTTAAAATTAATCCATTAAATAAATATTTAATTTATTTAAAATAAATATCTCATACCTTACATATGGTTAACAAACCTGATAAACTAATATAGTAGAGAAAGAAACCACCATTTAGGATAACAATAATAGGAAATGAGTTGCTATATAAAGTAAGATGAGTGTAATTATACAAGTAGAAGCATTACTCGTTGTCCTTCAATTGTAACCCAAACCCTCAGGCTATACACCATGTATATCCACTTAGTACCTAATTTCCTTCTCCAGACGTGCACCAATTGGATTTATATTTACAAATTTTCACGTAAGAGTAATTGTTATACGAGGGACCAAAACAAGGCTAAATAGTAGTTGCGTGGATCAAATTTTACATGCATATTTCCACTCCTTTAGCAGGTCGCAAAGAAACTTCAGCTGAGTAAGACTTATATATATGCTTTTCTGTTTGCCTTAGCTTCCCGTCTAGGCTGGTTCACGTGGCCGGGCTGCCCACAGCGAGCTGAGTGCACGGAGACGGTAAAAATATTCCCCCAAAGCAAGCAACGCGCGAGCAGATTGGCGGATTGTCAAGATCCGAGACATCTGCTGCATGGTCTGTTGTCGAAGATGGTCCGCCTGTTATCCAGAAGATTAAAACAATCAAGTTTATAGTGCAATGCTGATGATGGTCTAAGACATTTGATTTTGTCGACATTTTAAGGCAGAGTGAGCTATTGATCACAATTCATGTGGTTAACTTGAAGAGAATGGGATCTATTACCTGGTTTACAAAGCCTTCTACTGCTTCCAATTTCTCCAGAGCAGCAGATAACTCTGCGTGGTAAAGACCTTGACTCCACTGATCAGCTGCTATGCTTTGTGCTAGAGTTTCTTGGAGTTTGTCCATTCCTTGTGTTAGAGCATCTTCAGCTTGCCGAGAAGATTGCTGAAGGCTTCCGACACTAACGAGCTGCTGATCAGTCAAGGGCTCAATATGCGGGATGAGAATCTGCAACAAAGTTACCCGGATAAAAGGTTATATTGCCTTGATATAATGAAGGTCAAGGAAATAAGTTGATCTATTCTGATGCTTGAATGCTGAAGTATTAGGTGTCATGATTTGTAAAACAGGCAAACTAGAGAATGTGTTACATTTAAAAGCTCCGATGGGCGGAATCCTCCAATCCACTGGAAAAAGCGCTCGGCTGATGTTCGCCACATCCCGGAAATCAAATAGAACACATCAGCCCTAGCGACATCTGCTTTCATGCGAAAAAGACTGCCATAGTGGTTCAAGCCACTTTCGACCAGAATCCGGAGCTCTATGTCAGTTATATGAGCTTGTAGAGCATTTCTAAGTTCAGATATCTGTCTGTTTTGCTCCTCAACCCAATGTCCATACTCCATTTCAAATGCCGCAATTGCTGCAACACACAGATTGACAATTTAAAAAAAACAAAAATTGATGCAAGCAGAATAATATATATGCCTAGAGACATTTGAATCTAGAAAATAATGCATGTAACAAGTGTAGACAGAATTCAGTAACTAGGATAGTGGTATTTAATATTCTCTATTATAATGCATCCTGATCCAGGAGATAATACAATTTTCACTGCAAAACATTTTGATGATTTATGAACATTCAACAACTGAAGCACTATACAGTAGCAGAAAGGTCAGTGCATTAAATGATGATGGCTTATCAACAGACCTGGGTTTACATTTCCAGAAAAGCCTAAACGACTGCCATCTATTCCACTGCCTACAAACACACCCTGCAATAAGGCATTCACTGATTCATCAAATGAGAGACAGAATTCCGAATAACTCTATAAGAAATATAGATTGATAAACAGTGGAAATTCAGGAAAAGAAGGAAATATTTTCTTCAAACCTGATGTCTAGTTCTCTCAAGTTCCTGTTCTAACTGAGCCAATTTCAAACGGCTTGTTTCAAGTTGTTGTACATATGCCTATCAAACATTAAAAATGTTATAAAGTTGACAATCTATACGAACCATGCTTAGCAGTGAACTGTACAAAATATGAACCTTTTTACGCAGGCGACTTTTCCTAGCTGCTTCTCGATTTTGGGCCAGACGTCTTTGTATCTGCAAGTATTATCTACATTATTGATATTATCACTGTTCACTCTTTTACTTTGAAATAAATAACAAAGCATTCACTTCTCCAGAAACAGAGGGAATACTTCAGAGTTCATTGGTCTAAAAAAGCTTACTTGCTAAAGGGATTCTAGAATGAAAACAGAACTCATCAAATATTTTAGAGGCACATAAGTAAGACAACATTCAGATCATCCTAATTTTACATTTTCACTTGGTATAACCAGTAAAATATGCAATAGCAAACTAAGAACATGTGAGAAAGCATACAACATCCAGATATGGAAAAACCATATCAATATTGCAACTTCAGTTCTATACAGAAGATCTATGAGTAAACTCCATATCTGAACGTCATGATCAAACAGCCGTTCACATATGGAAAAACCCAAAGAATAAGGTTATTTTTCTACAAAAGTTCTTAACACTAAGATTTTTCTTCAGCTCTATATTCAACATGGTCGAACTGAACCTGCAGAAATCTTTCCTTCTATTATCTCAAGAGAGGGTTCAAGAAGCATGAGTTGACTCCAATCAGCAAAGAAAATAACAAGAAAACATAATATAGAAAAGTGAGGAAGCTTGTGTAGAAATCTAGTATCACCTTATCAGAAGAAGGTTTATTAGCTTCTTGATCACTTTTGGAAGGTTCCATTGATTCATGAGAATTATAATCAGACTGTAGAAGTCAATCAGAACATTCAGTTACAGACAAAAATGCAGGAAAATAAACTCTCAGAACATTCAGTTACAGACAAAAATGCAGGAAAATAAACTCTCCTCGGTGATCCGAGAAGAAAATGTTGCATCTTCACCTTTTTTTCTAATCTAGGTTCCACTTGCACCAGCGTGGAAGAACCATTATCTAGGGTAGCATCACCTTGAAAGGCGTCCCCCCACATGCCAATCTGGTGAAATGGCTCATAAAGGCTCATCCTTCTTAAGGTGGCTAACTGATCTCCTTGAGTATTCATGCTCTAACAAACAACTGAGACAAGATCAAAGAGAAACAAAACAAACTGGTTTACTGAGATTCAACAGATTGATGACAACAAAATCAAATCACAGAACGTCAAAATATGGATAACAACAGAAGCAACAGTGATTCAAAAGGGAGCCTGGGCTAGAGTAAGATATAGTAAATTATACAACAAAATTCCAGCAAAATCCTACAAAGGTTAACTTCTTTTTTCATATAATCACCAATAATATACAAACAACTACTTTTAATCCCTTCTACCTAAGAGTAAAATCCAGCTTCTGCTAAAGAAAGAAGGCAGGCAGGCAACTTTCTTCTCTTCTAAATTTGATGAAGACCTACTGTCACCTCAAGTAGTATCTTGCATGAAAGATAACACTTACACAACCACTTCTAATCAATATCCCTAAATTCTGAACTTTTGCCCCCAAAAGAGAAAAGACTAGTTCAACAAAAGGTAGTCAATGTATAGGCAAAATCCCAACAACCCAGATGAACCTGTTGAACTTTTCATTCAAACAGACCGAATAAACTGAATCAAACCAAGTGTCAAGTGCTAGTTCAGTTCATGTGCATGTCATCAAGAGTAACAAGCACCAGTGATTCTACCAACAAACATAAAACAAAATAGAATTGTAGCAAACAACAAGATACAAAAACTCACCAAGCTTCGACAGTCTCTTATCCATTCATTCTAAGCATCAGAGCAATAAAAAAAATGGCAGCAACAGCCACATGTTCACTAAAACACAGACAACAAAAGTAAAAGAAGCTCTTAAGTAACCAGCACAGACACTTTACCAAAATAGAAAAAGTTCCATCAAAATTAATAGAAACAACTGAATACCCAAATCTATGAAACAAAAGAAGCTGATAAAATTCCTTTTAAAAAAAAAAATTAAAATTAGAGAATCATAGACCTGGAAGTAGAAGAGAAGAGCAAGTGAAGTGGGTTTCCTTCAAATCAAGAAAACAAATATGAGCACTTGAAAGCCCTTTTTATAATAGTAGTACAAAAGAAGAAGGAAGCAAGCAACCAAAGTGAAGGAAGCACACAATTCATGTACAAAATTCCTGAAAAGAAAACAATATATGGAATCAAAATAATAATTAATGATAAAAATAGCAAATGAAATTGATTGCTTTATGGAGTGCTACAGTCAAGTGTTCCCACTTTAAAAGTAGTAGTAAGTAATAGCCCAACAAAATTAGCTTTGAAAATATGCGCACCATCTACGTCCTCCATTACATTTTTTTTTACTGTATCTCTCCAGTGAATCTACATCTACAACTGATTCACTGTGTTATTAACCAACCATTAATCCAATCTAATCTATTAAACATGCAATTTTATTTTATTTTATTTTTCTCTCTAACATACGCACTCCTCCTGCCCCCTTAACCTACGCCATGTTTACGTCACCAACTCGATTGCTGACATGTCATGTTTTTAAGCTAGTCTCCACGTGTCAGATTAATATTTGTTGACAATTCCATGATCTCCACTCTGTCTTCTGCTCGCACATGGCTATAGAAACGTCTCTTATTGTTTTTTTTTTTTTTTTAATATTATAATTAATGTATTTATATTTTGTATAATAATATGTAATTATTATATAGGGTTATTGCAAAAAAAAAAAAAACCCCAACTTTTGAAACGTTTGATTTTAAACCCTTGATTTTTAAAAGTTCTACCAAACCGTCCCCATTTGTTAACCCAATGCTGTTTGCTGTTAGTGATTAAGGTTTTCTGTTACTGCTGAAGTAAAATTTCATTCACAACCCCTAAACCACTGACAACACAAATTTCTTGGAAAATTACAAATAAGTCCCTCATGTACATTTATTAGGAAAAGCACACCCACATTATCTTTAACATCTATAATATCTGTTTTGCTTTTTAATTTTTCATTAATTTTTTAGTGATGAATAGTAAATTGACATAAATGCCCCTGTATGTATACTAACATTAACAACTTAAATTATGTAGTAAAATGGAATTGCAATGAATATAGCCGTTGCAATTTCAATGGCTATTTTTGGCTTTATAAATTCTCCTGCAAGCAAATAAGCAATGCCTATCATATACAAACAGAGACACATACTGAGCATTTTTTGAAGTTGAAAATTAAGATCCAAAATTAAAAGAAGAAGAGGTATTGTATCATTTACTATCATTCTGAATTTCAGAGTAACATACAGAGCATTTGAAGAAAAAGAACCCTAGAAATAATTATAGACACAAACCCACACCAACGATGCACAGACAGAAAACAAGCCAACACACATACCAGTGAAGAAGAGGAGTCACTCGTCACTTCAAAACAAGAAAATCCAAACAAAACGTTTAAGCCAACACCAACGCAAAGCATCCGTAAGTTTAACTTGCAGCGTGTAGGCTTTATAACCAATACCAGCCAAAAGAGAAATAAAAAGTGTCTATATGAACAGTTCAACACTGAAGAACAAGATATCGTACCTGTTCCAGAGAGAACTCGAGTCGTCGTTTTCCTGTCGCTTTCCTTTAGTCGAACAACGATAGAAGTCCACTGTGCTTCTTCACGGCTTCGCACGTTCTTTAGTTTCTTTAAAAATGGTTTTCTTTCAGTAAGCTCTGATACAACAACGGCGGGAGTGCGTTCTGTCTTCTAGAAGAAGACTTTTTAGTTGTCTGTATCACGTGTCGCCTTTTTATTGGTTGTTGTTTTCAAATCTTTTATGCTTCCAAACACGTCAACATATTTTCAAAACAGTCCTTCAATTTTTAGGCGCTAACAATTTTGCCCTTTGTAAATTTATAATTAGGTCTTTCTGACACCCGTTAACGTCAAAAGTACACCTGTAATATCAGATTTAACAAATGGGGGCGGTTTGGTAGAACTTTTGAAAACCAGGGATTTAAAATCAAACGTTTCAGAAGTTGGGGGGTTTTTTGGCAATAACCCTTATTATATAATCTATATATTTATATAAAAGAGTTCCAAGTTTGATGACATGACATATCTAGAATTGCTCCATTCTATATATAGATTTGACATTGATTTTCATAATATTCACACAATTGCCGTTACAAAATATAAATAAAATAATAATTATATATTAATATTAAAGATAAAGATGAGCTTAATGTAAATCAATAATATTTAAATGTGAAAAGTCAACCCTTCCACTTCCTATATAACTGTTTTGGTTAATATCTCTATATAAACCTCAAACTTTTCAACTATACTGGCACATTAGACACATTATCTTTATCTCTCATCTCTTCTCTTCCTATAATTTGTACTTTAGTGGTGATGGTGATGAGAGTTCATATATGCGAGTGTCTGTGAAGTTACGTTGTTTTGGATTCTTCTCTAGCATATTTAGTTTTACTTTTATTTTTTATTTTAAGAAATATATGTATTGTATATTTCAATTTTGAATTTTACTTTATTTATTTTTTCTTTGTTTCTTTTTCCTTACATTCTCTATTTGGATCCAACTTATTGTATTCACTTTTATTTTATTATATATTGTGTTTAGATATATTTTCTTTCTCACGTGTTATGCTTAGATATAAATATATGTGATTTGAGTTCAACAAATCATCTTTTTCCCCCTCTAATATTCCCTCTTAATATGAATAGAAAAAAACATATGCATTCTATTGTAACAATTTCTCATTATCACCACATCCAATCATTATTGCTAATGTGTTTTTAAATTATTTTTTTAATATGAGTAAAAAGAAATTTATTGATCTCCATCCATAATAAATAAAAATAATTTAAAAAGAAAAATAAAAAGAGAAAAATATTATAAATTGACGTTAGTAAGTTGTGAATGTATAATAAATATCTTAAAGTTAGGAAAAATATTAATAATGGATGTATAAATAGAATAAGGTTCAAGCTATTATTAATATTAACAAATAACTTCTTATTAATTTATACACTATTATTCATAACAAATAAATTAATTTTAAGATTATCAAATACTACCTCCGTTTCATATTATGTGTCCACTTTGTAGTGGATACAAGAACGAAGGAGTGTATTTAGTTTGAGGTGTGGTGTATTTAATTTTATGTGTTGTTACTAAATTACTCACTATTTAATGTATGATTTGAAAATTTTTTAACTTTGAATCATTTAATGTAATATATTTAATGAAGGGTAACAAATGTAATAAAACTCATTGAAAAACAAAATTGACACTTAAAATGGAATATTATTTTTTTCAAATTTGACACTTATTTCAGAACGGAAGTAGTAACTAATTAATATCAATTAATAAGATAAAGAAAAAAAAGATATTACCTATTCACATCCCCTAACAATTAAGCAGAATCAATCTATCTATGTATATTATAAAGCAGAACTCTCAGCGGGTCCCACAAAGATGATATGGCACGCTGAGAGTTCGGCGTTGTGTTGAAAAATAGTATTTTTTGGCTATTTTTGAATCTCACGATATTTTAACGAGATTTTGGTGAGAAATCAATAATTTGAAGATATATTTTAATCTTTTTTATCTCTCTTCCCATATAATGATTTATAACTCTCATATAATAATAAATATCATATTGAATGTCATTCTCTCTCTTTCTTTTATAACATACATTAATTATTTTTAAAATTAATGAGTTTTAACTCATCTTTTTATCTCCCTTCCATTCATATCTATATTCCCCTTCCACTTCCTCAACCTCAATTAATCGCTACTTCAAAAATATATAAATAGATATCATTGTCGCACAATTTTCTCCTTACATTTTCATATATCAATCTAATCAATTCAATTTTAAATAGCGACGGAATTTGCGACTCCAACCTCACCACTGCTGACACTCACCAAGACGTCGACAACATGGATTGGGTTGAACACTTCACGAAGATGTTGACGATATGGGTTGGGTTGAGCTTTGGCAACATCTTGATTAATGGTTGAAATGATGGACTACAATTACAAATTAGAGAGAATAGGATTTGGAAGGTTAACCGTGGCGGCACACCAAAATGAATAAGAGGGTCTGAGTTATTTGTATTTTATGTGCGCCAAAATTGTTGTGTGTACATTTTTATTTTTTTTTACTTATAATTGATATGTGTTTCTTGAGTGAGTTGGTTGCATGATGTATAAATAACATAATATTTGTGAATTAGCTTTGAATATAGGATAAACTCATAGTTAAATTTTGGTTCAAAACCACAATTTAAGTTTATCTATAGATTCTATCATTAGATAATTTGAAGAGATTTTTTAATCTTTTTTATCTCTCTTCCCATATAATGATTTATAACTCTCATATAATAATAAATATCATATTGAGTGTCATTCTCTCTCTTTCTTTTATAACATACATTAATTATTTTTAAAATTAATGAATTTTAACTCATCTTTTTATCTCCCTTCCATTCATATCTATATTCCCCTTCCACTTCCTCAACCTCAATTAATCGCTAATTCAAAAATATATAAATAGATATCATTGTCACACAATTTTCTCCTTACATTTTCATATATCAATCTAATCAATTCAATTTTAAATAGCGACGGAATTTGCGACTCCAACCTCACCACTACTGACACTCACCAAGACGTCGACAACATGGATTGGGTTGAACACTTCACGAAGACGTTGACGACATGGGTTGGGTTGAGCTTTGGCGACATCTTGATTAATGGTTGAAATGATGGACTACAATTACAAATTAGAGAGAATAGGATTTGGAAGGTTAACCGTGGCGGCACACCAAAAAGAATAAGAGGGTCTGAGTTATTTGTATTTTATGTGCGCCAAAATTGTTGTGTGTACATTTTTATTTTTTTTTTACTTATAATTGATATGTGTCTCTTGAGTGAGTTGGTTGCATGATGTATAAATAACATAATATTTGTGAATTAGCTTTGAATATAGGATAAACTCATAGTTAAATTTTGGTTCAAAACCACAATTTAAGTTTATCTATAGATTCTATCATTACTTAATCTCCAACAAATAATCATGAAAAAAATTATAGACCTGATGGAAAAATAATATAAATGATTAATTTGAAATTCAAATTGGAATGATTGAAAAAATAGATCTCATAAAAATTATTTAAAAAATACGATAGAGTTATATAATTAAAGTTATAATCATAAAAATTCTCTCTTTTTCTTTTTAATTATCAAAATATTTTATTCATTTTATATAAATAATTTAAAATTTAAAATATTAAAAATTAACTACTAAATATTTAATAAAAAATAATAAATATATATTTAATAATAATATTATTATTAAATTTTAAAACTATTTATACCGCGCAAAGCGCGGATATATTTACTAGTTAATATTATAATTTTATATTTTAATAAGTATAAGTTGAAAGTGAATGGTTAATAATATTTTGGTTACTTTGTTTCTATTAATAGGTATATTATCTCTGGAATCAATATCTACGACATTGGATCAATCCCACAGTTTTAAATAACTCTATATATATTTATGATAAATTTAAAATTATCAATTTAAAAAATAAATAAATTCATCATTAATAATTTTTATTTTATAAATTTTAAAAATATTACTCTTTATCATTGTTTTATTTTTTTTTATAATTATAATATATAATTATATTAAAAAGATTTTAAATATTTTGTGCAAAGCGCAAAAATGTTATCTTATTCAATAAAATTAAATAATTATTTTAATTTAGCATTTGATTTGATGAAAAGCATAATAGATGTAGCAAGCTAAAGAGTTAATATAGAAATTGTGGTGATTAAAAAATTGAAGTTAGGTTGAGGAGAAATAAAAAAACGAAGTGGTAATAAAAAAATAGTGTAGTAATATATAAACGTCATTATGTATGTCAGCATTGACAACATCAACAATGCAGGAAGAGCCTCCTATTGGAGAGGTTCTTGATTGTCTCTACTTGTTGCTATCTGAGTAGGGATGAGTATTTGGATAATTTGGATAAATTTAAACAGAAATATAATTGAATTATAAAATTTGAGCTTTTTTTTTTCTTTATCCGAAGTACACAAATTTTATTTTTATTCAATTAATCGATTTAACCGAATTATATAATAATTTTGAAATTAATCGAATTATTCAATTTTAAAAATTTTTGGCCGAATTTAACCAAACTTTATAATGGGTAATAGTTAGATAGTAAGAAACAACGGTTGAAAGTTGAGAGAGAATTAAAGAAAAGAAAAGAAAAGAAGACATTAAGTTTAGGGATTTTTTATGAGATGTGAAAATAAAATAAAAAGTTAGAAATATAAAATGACAGTATTTTATATTTTGAGTAATTAGGTTAATTCGGCCAAAATTCATCTTACCCTAAATTATCTGAATTACCAAAATTTTTAATAACTCTTAACCGAATTACCTGATTAATATTTTTTGACCGAACCAAATTACCCAAATACCCAAATTAACCGTATTACCTGATTATCCGAATAATTTTGCTCACCCCTATCTGTGCCTAACCATTCGCTATGGAATCACTGTGCCCACAACTTGTTCTTATTTAAAGGGGAAAAAAATATAATTCTTTAAGGTAGTATAAATACATATTAGTAGTATATATTTTTTTTTTTAAAAAAAATCAATAATTTGCTATAAAATTAAATTAAATTTCAATTAATTGATATAATAATAATTTAGAATTTTGATGGATATGCTTAAATTAAAAATAAATAAATAAATTTTGAAAATTACTCCATTTTATGCCGTCATTTCACAAAATTATTTTCAATTTAATTAGAAAAATTTATAAAATATGAACTTTCCAAACTTTAATTTTATGTAAATAAACCATTTAAACTTTATTTAAGTTTATAAACTTTTGAAAGTTTGAAACTTTAGAAATGAATCAAATAGATTCATATATTTTTAAAAACGCGCTTCACGACATCATCAACCTGTAAAACGCGCTTCACAGGCGGGTGATATTGTAAAGTGCGTCTATAATGATATGTGGGTCAATTTAGTTTATTTTTAAAGTTTTAAGCTTTCAAAAGTTTGAATGATCTATTAAATTAATTAAAGTTTCAAATTATTAAAAGTGAAATTACCCCGATTAATTATCTTATACAAAATTATGTATACCTAAGCTAAAATATTAGTATTGTGTGATTTTAAACATTATTTCCTAAATTACTGTTTTCTTTCCATCTTTTTCCCTTAATTAGGCTTGTATTTTGATTAGTAAAATTAGGATGGAAAAGTTAGAATTTTTCACACAAATGCAGCAACTAGTAAAATAATTATTTAAGATATTGAATCCACCTCAAATAAAGCAAAACCTCTATCAATTTAATACAAAATCTAGGTTTGGTGATTGTATTTATGATTGTTTGAGACTAAAAGCGATAAAGCTATCAGATGAAATTTTCTAAATTAAGAACTTAAACACTCTAATACTTATATGTGTTTTTTTAATAATGACATCTACATCAAAATGTATCGTAGTTGAGGTGAAGAAAGGAGAAAAACGGTTGTTGACAATTATGATACTTAACACCATTTCTCGAGAAATAAGAAGCTCTTGATATATTAACTAATGCTAAGATTTGAGATGAAAAATTGCACAAGTCAGGCGTGACATTGATAGAATTGAAAGAGTTTTTGAGAGAAATTATTCTTATATTTTCTTGTGTTTTTCACACCCTTTACATGATTATCACGTGAACATATATACTAAAAAGCTGCACAAGATTACACAAAATATATTCCTACCTTAAATGTTAAAATTAACAAATACAAACTCAATCCCTAAAAGTACTCCTCCGTCCGTTAGCCCATTTGTGCGCCACAAATCTTTCATAATCATACCTCTAATTGCTTTCCTTCCTAAATATATTCTTTTCATGAGTATATACCTTCCATTCCTAACACCCCTCCTCAAGTTGGAGCATGTAATAGACAAATGCCCAACTTGGGAAGCAATGTATCAAATCGGCCCTTTCCTAGAGCTTTCGTAAGGATATCAGCACACTGTTGATGAGTAGAGACATGAGTAGTGCATATAGAACCGTGTAACAATTCATCATGAACAAAATGACAGTCAATTTCGATATGCTTAGTGCGCTCATGAAAAACCGGATTTGCAGCGATGTGAAGAGCTGTTGTACTATCACAATAAATCTTCATTGGAGTAGGATGTGGCATACCGAGGAAACGCAATAGACCACGAAGCCATTTGAGCTCACAAGTCAAAACGGCCATGGAACGATACTCGGCTTCAGCAGATGATCTAGCCACAGTAGGTTGTTTCTTGGTTTTCCAAGAAACTGGAGAGACCCCTAACTGGACAAACCAACCAGTTAGAGAACGACGAGTCAAAGGGCAGGCAGCCCAGTCAGAATCACACCATCTAGTAAGCTGAAGGGAACTATCTGTACGTAAAAGAATATCATGCCCCGGGTTGCCTTTAAAATAACGAACAACCCCCAACGCGGCATTCCAGTGATCAGTCCGTGGGTCCTGAAGAAATTGTGCCAAAGTGTGAACTGCATAAGATAGATCTGGTCGAGTAACAGACAAGTACACCAACCGACCAACCAAGCGACGATAAGAGGAAGGATCAGTCAGCAGTGAACCAGAAGACAAGGCAAGCTTATGATTAGGCTCCAAGGGTGCACCCAGCGGACGACATCCAAGCAAACCTGTCTCAGTAATAATGTCTAGCGCATACTTCCGCTGACTAAGAAATATACCTGTAGCATTTCGGGCCACCTCTACACCTAGAAAGTACTTTAAAACGCCCAAATCCTTCATATGAAAACAATCAGATAGGTATTTCTTGAACCTTGTAATTTCAGAGGAATTGTCTCCAGAATGACCAAATCATCCACGTAGACCAATACATGAATAATGAAGTCGGAACGACTATATGAAAATAATGAATAGTCTAAATGAGACTGAGTAAATCCATACCGTCGTAGAGCACCTGAAAGTTTAGCAAACCAACAACGCGGAGCTTGTTTGAGACCATAAAGAGACTTTTGTAATTTGCACACCATGTTGGGAGCTTGAGGCCGAAAACCGGGCGGAAGCTTCATATACACTTCCTCCGATAAGTCGCTGTGGAGGAAAGCATTATGAACATCCATCTGGTGAAGCTCCCAGTTTCGCACTGCAGCCACCGCCAATAGAACACGTACAGTAGTAAGCTTAACCACTGGAGCAAAGGTCTCATTATAATCAATACCTTCGACTTGCCTATTTCCATGAACCACAAGTCGCGCTTTGAAGCGCTCAATGGAGCCATCGAATTTTCTCTTGATACGATAAACCCACTTGCATCCCAAGGCCTTTTTGTGATTAGGCAAAGGAACTAGGCACCACGTGCCATTGTTCTCTAAGGCGTTGATCTCTTCAGCCATTGCTTTACGCCATGAAGGACACTTTACCGCATCTTGATAGGTTTGTGGTTCCGAGCTGGAATCAACTTCAACCAGATAGGTCTTGTGACGATCCGAGAATCGAGAATAGCCAATAAAATCAGACAAAGGGTACTTACAGAGAGCGCCATCCTTGGCCACAGTGTAAGTGACAGTCTTGAAGACGAATATTACTAGTTTTTGTACGATGACCACGACCCATCAAATTAGTGTCCAAAGAAGGTTCGGATGGCTGTTGTGTGGGCGCAGGTTGAGTGGACGACGGTTGAACCTCCAATTCCATGCTTGGCACATTTGGTGATAATGGCAGCTTGTCACTGGGGCTGGCATTTTCATTGAAACTTCTCTCCTCGTGTGTAGAAGTTACCACACTCCCCCTGGGTGATATATTGGCAAGGACCGAAATAGGGGCAGAATCTAAACTCCTCTGGGATTGTTCCCTTGGACATGAGTCCATGTCATCGTCAACATAAGAAAATTTTGGTGCTGTGATTGAATTAGAGTTGGAAGCAATATCCTGAAATGGAAAAATATTCTCACAGAAAATTACATCACGAGAAACAAGAAATTTTCCTGTGTCACGACAATATACCCGCCATCCTTTTTTACTGTAAGGATAGCCTACAAACACTCCTATTTTGCTACGTGCCTCAAATTTATCACCATGGCGTTCTTGATTATGAACGTAGCACAAGCAACCGAAGACCCGTATGTGGGACACCTCGGGAATTTGTCCAAACATCATTTCATATGGTGTTTTCCCATTTAATAAGATGGAAAGAGTATGGTTTATAAGATAGACCGCCGTCAGTATACATTCACCCCAAAATTCAATTGGCAAGAAACCCTGAAAACGAAGTGCGCGAGCAACATTCAAGATATGTTGGTGTTTGCGCTCTACCCGACCATTTTGTTGAGGAGTAGCCCGACATGAGGATTCGTGTAATATGCCTTGTTCACGAAAAAATGGATTTAGACACTCAAATTCTGTGCCATTATCACTACGTACCTTTTTCAGTTTCATATCAAATTGGCGAGAAACCATGGCACAATATTGACGAAAAATCGTAGGAATCTCAGATTTTTCATGCATCAAATAGACCCAAGTTCCTCGAGAATAATCATCAATAATGGTAAGAAAAAATTTAAAACCATCCATACTTGATGTTCTATAAGGACCCCATACATCGATATGCACAAGCTCAAATAAATGAGTAGTCTTATTAATGCTCAACGGAAAACTAGCACGAGACTGTTTAGCACGTAAACGATTAGAACATGGTTCTTTATTCAAAGCGCTAGCTCTACTATTATTTGCTAAGGGGAATAAAGACAAAACTTTGGAAGAGGGATGACCCAAACGCCGATGCCAAAGATCAAAGGGACATTCCTTTATTGTCGTCAATGCACTACCATCCACTGCCTGTTGAAAATAATACAGTCTGTCACATAGTCTACCCGCACCAATCACCTGTGTCATGATACGGTCCTGTAACACACATAATTCCCCCTCGAATTTTACCAACACATTAGTTTCTTTAATCAATTGAGATACAGATAGTAGAGAACAGTTCAAATCAGGCACAAATAAGACATCATTCAATATCACGGACTCATTCAACCATGTTCTCCCCGCGGTGGTAGCGGCAACCCGTTTACCATCTGGCAAACGAATCCAACAGCCCGGGATGTCATGTGTATCAACCAAACTGTTATAATCTCCTGTCATGTGACTTGTAGCACCAGTATCAATAATCCATGTTTTAGTAAGAGGAATACCTGAAAGTTTTTCGATAGACCCATCTTTGACAGAAGCAAGTAGAGCTCGGAATGAATCTTATTGGTCAGCCGTAAGTGAAGAAACCATGTCTGTGGCAGTGGGTTGTTGTTTAGAATTGGCAGTGAATCCCATTGGTACCCTAAGGCTCTGATACCATGATAGAATTGAAAGAGTTTTTGGGAGAAATTATTCTTATATTTTTTTTGTGTTTTTCACACCCTTTACATGATTATCACGTGAATATATATACTGGAAAGCTGCACAAGATTACACAAAATATATTCCTACCTTAAATGTTAAAATTAACAAATACAAACTCAATCCCTAAAAATACTCCTCCGTCCGTTAGCCCATATGTGCGCCACAAATCTTTCATAATCATACCTCTAATTGCTTTCCTTCCTAAATATATTCTTTCCATGAGTATATACCTTCCATTCCTAACAGACATGGATGCTTATATGTCCTGGGAAAAAAAATATTGCACGGATTATTATCATTTCAAGATGACTAATGACCCCACGTGTGCTTCTCATGGTTATGATATAGCTCAATATATATGAGTTGCTTTAAAGGATAAGTATGGTGGTACTTTTACCACTAAACTACTTTGAATATTAAATTCGACAATAAAGACCCCATGTGTGTTCCAGTTCTACTTTCATATGGATATAAGCTAGTGTTTGAAAATGATGGTTTGATTTTATCATACAATAATATTTTTGTTGGTTTTGGACGTATTTCTGATGACTTTATGATTTTGGATATTGATTCATATGCACATTTTTCTTATACTAATGATAGTAGTTCTTCCTATATTACTTCTTTTGGTATTAATGTAAATATATGGCATGGTAGACTTGGTCATATAGGACAGAAACAAACAAATATGTTAGCCAAAGAGAGATTTTAGGATTTTATGTCAATATCTAATTGGCAACCTGTGGTCATTGTCAAGTTGGAAAAACTACTAGAAAATGTTTTGGTAAGGCTACTATAGTTGTTAATCCTTTAGGTTTAATTTATTCTGACATTTGTGGATTGATGAATGTTTAAAGTATGAATGGTGCATCGTATTTCATTACTTTAATAGATGACTTTACGTATTTCAATCTCGTTTATCTAATCTTCCAAAAGTTAGAAGCATTGGATTACTTTATGAAAATTTTGATTATTATGGATAATCAATTAGATAGGACAGTAGTGGTCGAGAGTATCTATCCGACCAATCAAGCAATTATGTTAAGAAAAATGTATAGTAAGACGGTTGACTATTTATAAAACTCCATTATGTTATTGTTGAATAATGAAATAGAACATTGATGGAAATGGTTAAATCTATTATGACACAATCAAATCTCCCAATATCGTATTAGGGAGATGCACTCTTGACTGCGACTCACATTCTCAACCGGGTTCCAACAAAATCAGTAACTTAAACTCTGTATGAAATTTAGACAGGTCGAAAAATCTCTCCTACATGTGACCCTAGAGTATGCCGGTTACATACATGATATATCTAGCAAATACAAAAGGTTGGGTGCTGAGGGAAAAATGTATTTTATTTGTTACTCTAAGCAATCCAAATAATATATATTGATAGGAGAGAATTCGAACAGAAGTATCTCTAAAATAGAATCATGTGATATGGTCTTCATAGAAAATAAATTTTTGAGATAAGGTGATGTTGAAAGAGAAAATTCATTATTTGAGCAAAATTAATCAAATGACTTGATGCCCACTCAAAATATAGAGGGACAAAGAGATGAAATTGACTATATTGTCCGTGAAAAGAATCAAGTGTTAATTGAAATTGCTCCAAAACTTGATAGTAGTGGGACTATGCATGACTCATCCATTCAAAGAAGTAGATAAATTTTAGTTTCTCGACAACGTTTTGAAATTAAACTGGAATTTTTTATGTTTGCTTCACACGACGGTGATGAACCAAAGAATGTGAAAGGAGCTTTCAAATCACTAGCAAAAACTTTATGTATTAAGGTCATGAAAGATGAGATGGAATAAATGTAATTAACCATGTCTACAACTTGGTCGATTTAATGCTTGACAGAAAAAGTCATTAAAAATAAGTGGGACATTCGTATTAAATGGAATGCAAATGGCTCAATCAAAAGATGTAATTCGAGGTTACTGGAAAAATGTTATATCCAACAAGAGAGTATAAACTGCGAAGAGACATTTTCTCGTGTGGTGAGATTTGCATCTATTTATCTTATCCTTGCAATTGTTGTTTGTATGAACTTAGAATTGTATCAAAAGAATATAAAGAGTGCATTCCTCAATGGAGGACTAAAGAAAGATATTTACATAGAACAACCTAAAAGTTTCATAACTGAAGGTCAAGAGGATAGAGTCTGTAAACTCTTGAGGTCCATGTATGGACTCAAGCAATCCTTTAGACAAAGGTATCTTTATTTTCACGAATATGTCTTCTTACATGGATTTCAAATGGCAAAAGAATAACGTTGGCTTCTTACTAATTTGTAATATATGTAGACAACATCTTATTGGCATGTAACGGTAATAAATTTTTACTTGAAAGACTGGTTATCAACTACATTTAAAATGAAATATATGGGTGAGGTAGCCTATAT
Organism: Cardiospermum halicacabum; assembly: GCA_031304145.1. Taxonomy (NCBI): domain Eukaryota; kingdom Viridiplantae; phylum Streptophyta; class Magnoliopsida; order Sapindales; family Sapindaceae; genus Cardiospermum; species Cardiospermum halicacabum. The sequence continues at coordinate 3,937,524 of CM062394.1, forward strand.
TTTGGGAGTCAAGATCTCAAGGATCGAGAAAAAAATTCTTGGCATTATTGTAAGAATCTTATATACAAAAAATCATTAAGCGGTTCTTGAGGAGTGATTATAAACCAATGGATACACTCATTGCAAAAGAGCAGACTCTAAGTCTTGATATGTGTCATAAAATTATGCAAGAATGAAAATGAAGAATATGCCATATACAATTTCCATTGAAAGTCTTATATATACGATGATGTGTACTTACATATATCTATTATGTAGTTGGATTGGTAAGCAAATATCAATCCAAAAAGGAAATATTATGTGAACATCAAGAGGATACTTGCTTACTTGAAAGTAACCGTAGATTACTTCTTTGTTATCAATGAGGTGATACATGTTTGATTGGATACATAAATGCAGATTGGGGCAATGATCTAGATGAGAGAATTTTCATTCTGGAGTATGCGTGTATACTAAGTCATAGGGCTATTTCAAGTAGTAGTAAGAAGTAGACTTGCATAGCGTTGCCCACTATCGAAGTAAAAATTATTGTCTGCTCGATGGATGTGCAATAGGCTATTTAGCTCAAGTGATTCTTGGACGATTTAAATCTTGAAATTTATGAGCGTAAGCCTGTTATGGTGTATTGTAATAGCCATCCAACCATAGCATATATAAAGGATGATAAATATCATAGTAAGTCAAAATATATAAAGAGCAAGTACAATTTTGTTAGAGATATTGTAGCTAAGAATGTTGTAATAATCAAATACATATTTACACATGATATGGTAGTTGACTCATTCACGAAAGTAGTGCATAGAGATGTGTGTTGCTATGCATACTAGATCATTAGGTCTACATAGATTTTATTATCTTTGATTGTTGGCCTTTGTTCATGTAAATATTTAATTATTATTATTATTAGTGCTCAACAATCAAGCATGTTTAGAAATATCGTATCCGATAGTATGTCATCAGGTATTAGAGATCGGTCCACTTGCACGATTGTCGCCTTATTTATCTTAGGATGGTGCAATATGAGACTTGTACGCTCGTGCTCTGTTGATTGGGTAGTCAGAATGCTTAAGAAGTAGCATACACACATAGTTGCCTTGAAAGGTAGTCAAGTTCTCTCTATAATGATTAAGGATCACTCATGATTTTACCCCACCATCATGAAACCTTATTAGCCGGACTGGATTCTTGGATCTCTATACTAGGGATTGTATTAACGATAGAATCCATGGGACAACTGAATGGTTCGTACGGTGAATTAATATAATTTTGTGGCATACATGTATTATTGTGACAAGATTCACTTTGACGCATGTGTTATACCGTGCATGCTTATTATTGACCACCGTGGAGAACAAGTAAAGTCGGTCCATGCTTATTGTTGTGCAAAATCCACATAACAATATATTCTTAGAACAGTCATCTATTCTATTTGGTGCTGTAAGGTGGAGTTTGCATTGTCAGCATGCTTTTTTCTGGTCATGATAATGTAGCATATGTGGTATGTCTATGATGTCGGTTGCCTGTCATTGACCTTCAGAGCGAGCACGATTAGAAAGTTTTTAACTAATTTTACAAAATTAATCACACGCTAGCAGGTTGTAGTTCGCGAGAATACAATTATGATTTAGTAGTACTCCAAGAATATCAGACTGCTTGTTGATAGGAACTAAATACGTCTAATGTGAAATCACTTTAAAATAATTTCGAATATTCTCTCGTTGCATTCTATGATGGTGAGAATTTGGTTCCTTAATCACATCGGTTATTTACTAGTATAGCTGTCTAATGACAAATAATTAAAGATAGTCATTTATTAATTGTCGATCGTATGGCTAAGCACATGTAGTGTGAGTGGCAGAATATTGGATTTAATATTACACTTATGGCGCAGGCTGTTTACTAAATACCCACCATAGGTGAGTTTAGTGATTTATTAATAGGAAATTTGAGAAGATTTCAACCTCCAAAATATCTAAACAATATCACCAAATAACTTGGTTTTATCGGAACATCAAAATAATTGAAGGATTTTTGACCTCTCTAAAAGCACTTAAAAGATCAACGAAGCAATTTTCATACAACTCTTTAATTGGTTATTTACACATTGGTATTTAACCGATGAAAACTCATTTATGATCCTATTTATGTTTGATATCGTGACGAGATTGTAATTAAGTGTACTTTTTTTTCCGATAATTATATAATGCATAGTATTCTAAACTCTACCTTTATAACAAATATATATTCCACTTGTGTAAACTATTGTTTTACTTTTGTATGGTTAATGTTTGGTTTCATTTTATAAGACCCTTAATCTCAATGTGTAGTAGAATGAAGAATGATAAATGTGTGTTGTGTACCTAACAATAGAAAGCAATCTGAACATGGCTCTTGCCTGATTAGAAAGACTAAAGTACAAAAAGAATACCACCTTTGCTTCTTCAAAGCATAAATGAACCAACGATTTAAAAATAAAAGATATAAATAAATATCATCAAATTATAAAAAGCAATTCACAGATAACGACTCCCGTATCCAATAAACTAACTTTATAAAGCAACCATAATCTCCATGCATTATTATCATAACACAAATCCACCCATAATATTATTAATATCATATTATTTTCAAATTTTATGTGTGTAGTTAAGATTGATATAAATTTTTTAATTTTATTTTATGACAACAATTGATTATTTTATTTTTATATTATTTAATTTAAAAATTATATCTAAAATTTCAATTAATTATAAAATTTTAAGATAAATAGTAATAAAGTTTTTTTTAAATTAAAATTACGGTTTACTCAATAGATATATTAATTTTTAAAATATTAATATTTTATTATTTTATATTGATAAATAATAATAATATTAACACTATCGATTATATTAATAACTATTAATCAAAATAGAAACAATAATAAATACTAATAAATTTATATCGATAAATTTATATTTATACAAATTTTTCAATATAAGACATTAAGTTTATATTAAAAGAAATTCAATATTTTTTAAACATTATTGTTAAAATATTGTGATTACGTAATTATTTCTAAAAAAAAAAATTATTTCTGAAAATTTATAAATATAATTAAATTTTACTCACTTTTTATTATTACTAATTTGTTGATATATAAAAATAAAAATTTTCAATTATCATTTTAAATAATGTTTAAATTTTAAATTAAATTTGATATAACTAATATTTGAAATAGCAGATTTGTGAAAATTATTAAAAAATAATTTTAAACTTAAAAGTCGAATTTTTTTTAAATATTTTATTTATAATTAAATGTATCCTACTTTTAAATTATATTTATATATAAATTATATTTAACAATTAATTTAAAATTATCATTAATATTCAATATTCAATTTAACAAATAATTTAATAATTAATTTAACAGTTAATTATTATTTTTATTTAAAAATATTAATTTAATAATTAATTAAAAATTTGATACCAAACGTGTACTCAGTAATATAATGTATTGATATGGTGTAGAAGATGTATGGTTAGCAATGACTCGGCTCTTTTAACTTCGTGTAAATAGTTTAATTATAGATGTACACTGGAATATTATTTAAATTTTCAATTTAGTAATTATTAAGAAGAATTAAGATTCAAATGATTGAGATATTAATTATAATATATATGTTGTGAAAAGATGTCGTGTCACTGAGCACAAAGAATTAAAAAAACAAAGTGAAAAAGGTGAGTGGTGGGGGATCATACATGTTATAGTCACTTGATAATGCCATCTTTATAATATTAATTAAATTAATTAATTATATTTTTTAACCACTCATAAATTAGAGATTATTTAATAATTGGGGTATTTCATTTATGTATAAAACTGTCCTTATCTAAACTAAAATATATGTGAATTATAAAGTAAAGATCAAAAGTAATACCCTCTATCTATCACTTTATTATATTGATAATATAACGTATCTAGTTTAGATTGGTGTTATGTACTTTATGTGTATATTTGTACAAGTGGACTGGATAGGAGTTCCATTGTTTATGAATAATGGGTTTGTTTAATATCATGTATGGATTTTATTGAAAATTAATCAAATGAATAGTATTGATTGCAATTTTAAATAATCAAAAAAATCTAACCATTTTTATCACTATTGGAGAGTTCGATAAAATGTGTTATTATTAAAGCATGTTGTTTGTATTTATTGAACGTATGATAATAAAAAGTGATCATATTTATGTAAAATCATAAAAAAAAAAAAATTAAATGAAATTTTATTATATGGATAAAATATTTAAATTATTCTTTTTTGAATTTTTTTAAAAATAATAATTTATTAATTAATGTAATACCTAAAGTTGTGAACTAGTTGAGTTTAATGTAAGGGCGAGCAGATGTTATTCCCGTAGAAATGAAAAAAAGATGTTGGGAAGTTTAAGGGATATTAATGTGGTGTTTTTTTAAGTATTCTGAAGCTCAAATGAGCAAAGTATTCAAATATAATAAAATAAATAAATAAATAAATAAGAGAAAGAGAGAAAAATGAAATAAGAGGAGGATGTTTATTGCTTAGATTCGAATGAGGCTTTGAAGGAGATCGGAATGAAAAATGGGTTATCAAATTACCTGGTCGGAGAGATTGCTGGAATAATAGTAAAGTGTAAGAATGTTAAGTGAGAAATTTTAGCTTTAAAAATTCGATTGTGTCAAATGAATCTTAAATGACTATTTATAGGTAGCTCATGTCACACCTTGATTCTACGTGGAATCAGAGATTCAGTAAAGATCATGTCCAGTTACTGGATCCAATATTCTTGGAGACGTTTAAACGCTAAGCTTGAAAGGTATTTATGGACTATAAAGACCTTTAAACTTTAAGCTTGAAAACTACTGTGGACTTTATAGCAAGATTTGTTAAGAGTTTATTAAATATAATCAGGCCACTTGGCTTCTTTTTTTTTTTCTTCGAATTGGGTTGTACCGACCCCGTTCAGTCATTATTTGGGTTACATGGCCTATTTATCTTTTGACTCGATTCGTTTGGATACTACAGTTGCATGAGGAGGGATGTAATCCCCCAACTATTTACTTTTTTGTGCTTCAATTTTGTTTTGTTCTTATGTTCAAAACTTTTTATTTTTAACGTGAAAGTTATGATATACTTTGAATTATGATATACTTCGAACTGCTTTCGAAAAAGTATTGATATTTCTCTTAGACTATACTATCTACACTACATCGACATTTAGTAAAAAATTTAAATCACGAATTTTCAGAATGAATCAAATATATTTTCTTTTTCTCGACATTATTCAAGTTTCCATTCTAAGTGGTACAAATAAAAAAAAAATTACCAATCAAATTAAAAGCAATACAATTTAAAGAATATTTAAAAATCTTTTATCTTCCAAATTTTTTCTAAATCTATTTTGAAATAAATTTTATAACCGTTTTTATGGGTAAAAAAGTTCCTAAAAATATATATGGTATTGAAATGTTATATTAATTACCTCACTATTTTTCTAGGGGCTACTCTTCTTTAAAGGAAATAGTATTTTATAATACTTTGTATAATGTTTTATTATTTTTAAAAAAAATATATTAAAGTATGACCATAGTTAGAAAAAATTCGATATATATTAATATATTATTCTCACATCTGGATGGCAAAAGCCTCAAATGTTATTTAGTATCCATATTCTCTTAGTTCATTATAGTTGTGAAAATATTCTATATAACAATTCAAATGTTCAACAAAAATGTGAGGAGATGGTTGAATCTAAAACATGAAATGAAAACGACAATTAATATACCCACCACCACCAGAATCTTTAATCAATTCATATTCGTCACCTTACGAATCTTTTCTTATATAATGTATACGTAACAGTTTTGCCTATTAATATTTATCAAACTGGATCTTCTTTTTAAAGTTTTGACAAAACCTACCCAACTTCTTTTTCATCATTTTATAATAATATCTTCATTTGCATCAAAAGATCTTCACCAAAGTACACCTTAAAGTGTACCTATTATTATTTGCTTATTTTTGTACAAGCTTGCCTCCATCAACCTTGTGATTTTTTTAATCAATCTTTAATCAATTAATGATATAAGGGTAGTTAAGAAATATATATGTAAATGATGAGATTCTATAATGAAATAGTGAGTTAATGTTGTTATAACGTGGGATTGTCTAGGAGAAGAAGAGTGTAGTAATCTATTCTATTCTATTCTATACCAAAAATGGTGGGTTGAGATTGGAATTGCTTTTGTTCCATAAAAAGTGCATTTACTAGTGGCTTATTAAAGCCACTTTAGACCTTCTCATGTCACAATAATGGAGCCTATCTCTCTCTCACGTGACTTGTGCATGCATGGATGGATGCTTAGTCCCTGCAAATCACATATAATTATAATTAACAAGTTAAGTTACTAATGACGAGGATATGATTAGACGAATTGGAACTCAAAAGCTATATATAGAGAGAGAGAGAGTGAAATGTCATTGTCTTAAAAAATGAAGGCCAACTCTCAATGGGAATGTCAATGTGATTTTGGTGGACCACTTTTCCAATCAATAAAAATACAACTTTTGGGTACGCGACAATCCTCTTTTCCTAAGCAACATTTATGTGTATGTGACTATCTATTTGGGTTCTTATGACCATCAATGTGGTGGATATTCATTTGGATGTATCTTCTATCTGAAAAGCCCATTACTAGGCCCGTTGAAATGCAATTACACCTACAAATACAAGTCCACTATAAAATACAACATTCAAGAAAAGAAAACAATGCTAGTTGTTCTACACCATTATCTACAAAAATGGCGTCACTAGTATTGTGGCACTAATCAAAATCTTTGTGATGCTGAGCTAGTGATTGTTTAAGCTCTAATGTGTATGGAATTTGGTTTCTAGATTATCAATTCTACAGCTAACATACTTTGAATTGTATATTGATTTATTAATCACATGAAGTGTTTCTCCACTAATTTCCGCAGTTCCTCAGTCTTTTGGATGAGCTCTGGATTCATCAAGTCCTTAGCTTCCTGCAATAGAGTACCTTGCTGGCTGAAATTGTATGCATCCAATACAGTCCGCATCAAGCCATGGAGATTCTCCGGAGTCCTACATGTGATAGAAGAAACACTAAGTAAGACAATTTCGCCAATATTTGGTTGTGAAGCATAAGATACAACCCCCAGAACAAGCTTCAGGAGATCAACAAACACAAGGTACACTTGGAATCAAGCTATCATGAAATTCCATTGAAATTCGGATGCACTTCATTAGATAATCACAGGATAAGTCCATTTCATGATATATATGAGAGCAAAAGCTTACGTGTACAGCAAGTCTACATTGCTCCCTTCTATTTCTTCCCCTGGAGTAAATGCATCTTTCAGAACAGACAACTGCTCCTGTGGATCTTCAATCGAGAGTAGATGCTTCAGAATTCTAACCTCTTTTGGCACAAGTCGCTGAAGATTACCTCTTGCAGTCATATATAAATGATACAGAATGTCTTTCGCCTGAAAAAGAGTGAGAAAATCACTTGAGCAGTAAATTAAATATTACATGCAGTTCATTAACCAAAAGTAGTATCTTAAAATCAACCCAGCTATTTGCATTTCTTAGTAAAAAAGATTAATATGATCCACAAATTCATATTTTCCATGTTCAAATGGAATTCAGAACACAATTTCTACCACATATAGTCATAACAATTGTGCACAGAGAATGCGCTTTACCTCTTCTTTCATCAAGTTCGACTCCCTGGCAGCTGACCAGGCTTTAGTAATCATCAGCATCAATGCTGAATCAAGTTCATTTTTTTCAGCCAAATTGTCTATTTTCCTACAAGCCGCATCCACAGAAGGCGAATTGATAATTTCTTGAAATTTCAACTCTGCAGCATTAAGTGCTTCAATACTCTCAGATGCAGTATCATAAGATTGTACGGCAGCCACACACATGTTCCCCAGCCTAGCCAAATCTGGTTAGACACATACAATTAAACATTACTAAACTTCCAATGATAGAGAAAGCAACTAAAAAATTTGTGCAAAGTCTGGGTTTGGTCTCAATCAAAGATAGACAATAAGTTTATTTTACATGACTTGTCCATAGACTCAACAATCAAATTCTTAATCGTATTTAAACCATACAATATATCATTGATGGTTTAAATCATCAATGAATATGCAAAAGTTGATAATCACATATAACAGCTCTCTGCAATGAACAAATTAAAGTAATTGAATTGTCAGCTTGCTCACTGCAAGGATAAAAAATTGAGAGATCGACCACTTTAACTCGTGAGTTTTGAATGCCGATTAGAATTATTATATCTAAATCAAGGTTATCCACACAACAGCAAAGCAATATCTATTGTGCTTAATGTCTAAAAAAAAAAAGCCTTGAGCAATACATCAATATAAAAAAATGAAACAAATTATTCTCACCACTTTGCTTAGCCTTATCCTCCATATAAGATTGAGCTACATTGTGAAGATGCACAAAGAATTCTTGAGTGAAATCTTTGCGACGTTTGGCAACAATTTCACCTATCCCTGATGGATTGGCTTTAACCACTTCAATAAGTTCATTATGCCTTTGCACATCTTCATCTATCTGTGCAAGAGAAACCCCTAGTTTGATTAACACAATCCAGAAAGCTAACTAAACATTGCCTCAATTATACTAAACCTTAAATCCAAGACCAGATTAGACATAAACAAACAATGTTGAAAACCAAACCTCTTTGAGCTTCCTCGCAAGTCGAAGAAGATTATGCTTCATATCAGGATTGTCTTCCGAATCAGCTCGTTCATAGCAACGGTCGAAGAAGTGAGAGCGTAGATTGGGCCACTCCTGGCTGAAGGCAAGTAGCCTTCTCCAGTCGGTAGGAGTCGGCTTATCTACCATGAAAACCTCAATCAGCTTATCACACACGCGTGTCATGCTATCTGCATCTTCGCTCTCATCTATGTCCTCGGTAGCAGTAGCTTCTTCACCGGCAACTGCGCTGACGGCGGATTTTTGTTGAGCAGGCAATAGCGAATAGCCTTTTACAGACCGATATTCAATAAATTAGTTAGTGGAGACTTTAGAAGTGTTTTACAGAGCGATTTAATTGAATGGTTACCTTTGATTTTGTTGGAGATGCGAGGAAAATGAGAAGAACTTCTGATGATTGAGAGAGAAGGACATCGATTAAGAAGTGTTGTGGAAGTAGTGGGAGGAGTAACCAAGCAGCCATGGAAACTCACGCGAGCCAACTCCATTTTGGAACTGTTGTTAACCCATTTTCTAGACTAATCTTCGGAATTTAGAAGGGAGTTTGCTCGGACTTGAACGACGTCGTTTCTAGAGATTAAAGTAGCAATTAGTGACTTCAAGACTTGTACTTTGTAATAATCTAATTCGAGGCTTTGAAATGCAAATCCAAACACGATCTCATAATACCAAAAAGCCATTTAACTGAAAAGCCCAATAGACCGATTAGATACAAAAATGTGTTTGACTACGAAATAAAAATCCCAATAAACAAGCAGCCAAATCGGGCATGGCCGTTAAGAGGAGTAAGAGAGGGAAAAAAGAAAATAAAAAATCTAACACACACTTCTTTTCTCTTCTCTAACGCCTTTCGATCTTTTTGGCTGCTTTCACTCCTATTGACTGACTGTTTTATTCACTCTACATACACTACTACTATTACAGGCTACAGCTCCTTACACCTCACAATCTCTCTTCCATTCTCGCAATCCAATTTCATGTTTATTGATGGACGTGGGAGGACTTCACGATCTTAAACCTATGAATTTCGATGAGTTGCTAAAAAATGTCATCTCCGTTGAAGAAGCAGTTCAATTGGTCAACAACAGTAACAACAAACCTTCCTCTGCTTCTTCTTCCTCATCCTCCTCATCACCACCGCCTCCAAATTGTTTCATCAATGGAGCGTTGAGGGCTGATCAAGGGGAAATTGGGACAAATAAGGAATCTTCTGAGACGACTCTTGAAGAGTTTTTGATGAGAGCAGGGGTTATTAATTTAGGAAATCAGAAGAGTCGTCAGGGTTTGATGAGTTTCGATCCCATGGAGGATCAGTGGATGCATTTTCAAATGGCCGCTGCTAATCAGCAAATGAATGAGATTACTACTACTTCTGGTGATAATATGGCATATTTGGATCAGATTCAGAACTCTCCTATGGCTTCCATTTCAATGCCGATGCAAAGAAAGGTGGTCGGAGACCCCAAATGGCGGAGCTCCGTTGATATGACAGAGAAGACAATAGAAAGGAGGCAGAAGAGGATGATCAAGAATCGCGAATCAGCTGCCAGATCAAGAGCTAGGAAACAGGTACTTATTGTTCATCTCTCAACTCATATCATCTCTCAACTCGTATAATCTATGAATGTTCACATTTTTAATGTTGACTAAAGGCTTATACTAATCAACTGGAGAGTGAGGTACTACGGCTGAGGAAAACAAATGGGTGGCTCAAAAAACAAAAGGTACATGCAATGTGTGTTCATGTCGTGTATTTTTTCTCTATCAAATACTACTATCTAGACATGAGTTTGTGTGTGTGTGCTGCAGGAGGTGGAGGTGCTATTGTCTTCGTATCCAACTAACCTGCCAAAATATCAGTTAAGAAGAACCAGCTCAGCTTGAGATCAGCCTTTTTTGTTCATCGACATGTCTTCATTTTCTGCATTTTCAACTTTACCTGTATCCATGTACAGACTGCAAGTGACGAGGATGAAAACAGAATAAAAAGGGACACTACTGTCAACAAACACATCCACAGTAAAATAAAACAGCTCACTCTTATAAATATTATACCAACAACAGACTAATGAATTGTAGAAACCATTGTTGATAGCATGAAACTACCAAGTAATCAATGAAGAATGAGCATGATAGATGGATAAATTACAAGGGCAGCGAGATGGTCACCGTTAAGAATCCATGAGAAAAGGAAAGCTAAATGAAATAGTTACAGATTTGCATATTGATGTTATGATGATCATACATATATATATATACACAGACCCACTTTTGATTTCTATGTACATGTAAGCATATCTAGGAGTTTACTTGTCAGTCTTCTTGATTTTCCTCTCCTGGTTCAAGATGCGGGTTATCCTGCCAAGTATAAATGAAAAATTAATCAATATATGCTTATATGGAACAAACAGATATAATATATTTGCAAATAACAAACTGTTACAGAGAACATAGGAGAAAAAATAAAGTAAAATGTTTGCCTCCTGAATTAGAGAGAAATTTTAATTGGGCGAGATGAAAAACACAATGAAAAACAATAATAATAATAAGATAGACAGCAACATATAATGATAAAGTTTGCTTCATTCTATTTTTCATGAGCAGATATGCCCAAAACAGTAAATGAAATCCCTAATAAAGTAAAAGCTCCTTACTTTACTTCTCACTGCGTATTACAACTACATGCAAAACGGACATATTTCTTCAAGATGAATAAACATTGACTTGAGAGTACAGCGACAACAGAAACAAGCTTTAGTCCCAAATCACTTGGGGATGGCAATATGAATTCTCCACTTTCACTGGAGAGTATATGCTTCAAAATTAATTCTCACTTTTCATGGCCTACAAAAGATGGCCTCCCAAGGCCTGCACTAATGGCATGTTCTTCTCCTGGAATATTTATTTACTTACTACAAAAAAGGGGGGCAAGTTCGGGTGGAGATTTTCATGAGTCTAGATTGGGAAAATATATTTCAAGATACTGGAAGAAAAGTGTCCAGGGCAAGGGAGAGACCTATAAAGCACAGGTATCTCTGTGGATAGCAGTGAAGAAGAAAGTAAAGGATAACTCTTTTCTTCATCTACCCAAACTGCCTGCGGCAATGTCTCACTTTAATTTCTCACAGTACCATTTTGTTTTGCAGAGGTAGCAGGAGAAAAAAAGGTGATCTTTAAGGGTTATAAGACATGATTTCACACTACAGATGCAGTGTAGAAGGTTTCAACTCTACATTCAAGAAGTACTAAGTACTAACAAGAATTTATATGCTTGAGACTATTAGATCACATCATAAAATCATGACAAGGACCATTAACTGCATTCTGATACAAGACATTTAGTGTTGAAATAAGCCCTTCACAATTGATGATTTTGCATTGCCAAGGATAAGTATGCTTGAAAATTATCTGATCCTGATTGTGCTTGTGTTGAACACCCTAGGATATATGGTATACATCAAATTTATGTAAGAAATTTAATGAGGTAAAACGATCGGACATCAATTGAGTAAATTAAGATTGATTCTTTGGCTACGGTTTCTCTGAATTTAGGATACCAGAAGGCTGTACTCGTATTCATATTATCAAACATTTTTGTTTAATGGAGAATGTATCAATGTGGGTACTTACAAGGAAGAATGCCCATGTCATTTCTTTGTGGCATCAATAAACATGGCCCGAGTCCAATGTTCAACATCCTCAGTTTGCGATGGTGGGGGAGGAAACTTGGGATGCTCCACAAGGTCCCATCCATCAACAAGGCTTTCATTCTTTACAGTATCTGACATCTCAGTTGCATAAAGGAAACTGGCTGCCGAACTGGGAAGATTGTTATCACTCAAGTTCTTCTGTGAGGCAAGTAAATAATATTAAGAAATCATTGAACAGTTTAACAAGTTAAGCCTAGCTTCAAAACTTGAACTCAGACACTGGTTTTTAATTCTTTCACCTAGCCAAACTAACTTTGGTCACCCTACCCATACAGGCTGCACACAGTAACCTCACAGAATCATATAAATAAAAAGAAAGAAAGCCACTTCAAACAGTTGACAGTATAATTGACAAGGTAAAAAATAATAATAATTAATTACTTTAAACTGAAATCAAATTTTGAACTTATACCGTAAGAGAAAGCATGTGTGCACTCTCCAGTAATGTGGTTGATGAAATCCCAGAATTCATATTCCATATAGATTTATTCAATTGTTGAACTTGCTTACATGACCTGCAATGGAAAAAAAAAAAAACTGTCATTAACCTAAGCATCACATAATCCAATGAAAAAACAAGTAAAGAAATAGAGTTCATCATCTGTGACAGAATAAATATATTCTGTAACAAATTTTAGTGTTAGCACAACTGTCTAACAAACAGCTAGAAAGAAAGCAAGATACTAATCATCAAAATAATTTGTGCCTGGTTCTAATAATATCAGTATACAGCTAGAATTTAAGAAACCAAAACAGGCCACCCTGGCAATTAGCCATTTTGTAAAGACTAATGAATATAAGCCCATGTCCATAAAACATTTTTCACTTAATAACCATGCACTAAATTTAGCACATAGAAGAATAGTAGAACAAAAACCTGGAACAAGCCATTTTCAAGGAGAAAACAGATCGAACTTCCTTAGATGAGGAAAGTGTCGCCAATAACTTTGCAAATGCTTCAAAAGTCGATGCCTCAGATGGAACATCCAAACATAGTGAGTTGTAACAGTAAGCTGTTATGCAAGCCACACTTTTCTTGAGAAGGGAAATTCCTTTCTGCAGGTCCTTGTGTGTTTCAACAGAATGTGGAGAAGCAGAAGAATAATTGAAGCTGCCCCTTCTAGAGGAATCCAGGTGGGGCCTTCTGTCAGATTCCATTGAGGTAACACCAAAGTTATTTGAGCTTCTGTCAGTCCAAGAGTTTTCTCCACTAGAAGAACAATAATTTTGGCGAGGGATAAATAGGGGATATTCATTGCTGCATGACACAAATTTTTGGTTTTAATCCTACAACTGCTACACATTATTAGCCTCAATGAAATTACATTTCTAGCAAATTTACCTTCGGGAAGAAGGGCGTGCATCCCAATAACAATCTCTTTGCCATATTCGAGAACAAGAACCCTGACATATAACATGTATACATCAGTCTGACTCCAGAGATATAAACATATAAGGTAGATAGGAATGTTGATGGAAAGGGTGCAAAACAGTTAATTTTTCTTCTTCGGGTCATCAAATTGTAAGGTAGTCAAAGAAATATTAGCACAGAACTAATGTAGAGATTAGATTAAAAATGAATGTAGTGATTGTGTCATGCCCTCAGTTTGCTATGCAATAGAACACATTACAAGATAGAAAGTAGACAATGACATATCATGTCAATTAACAGCAATATAGCTGCACAAATATTTTTCAATTCAACATTATCATTTGAAAAAAAAAATTCAAAAGTAATTCACACAAACTTAGTGGCTGCTCTGAACAAAATTTAATAGCATGTACAAAGAAAGATTGTGCTGGTAGCTATAGCCTATTGCATGCTGCTAGATGAAAAGACATTTCTGAAAAAAAAATGTTGAAGAATCATATTAGAAACATCAATGCTTACCGCAAAACCTGAATTATGGAGGACCGGAACTGCCAAATTTTGAACAATGAGATTAAGAAGCTGCACCATATATCTGTTCCCAATCACAGAAGTTTTAAAAATTAGTGTAAAAAATATAGTATCCGGGCATGCAGATAAACTGCAGAGTTTTCAAAGGGATAATGAACATAGTACGTGAGCTTACTACAACCAACATCATGAAAATAGTTTGAATGTGGCATGACATTCTTCTAGGTATAAGTTCTCCAGTAATACTAATAACATATATCAGCATCATGATGATGATTTTTGTTTTCATCATAATAATCATGAACATTTATGCTTGCATCATCATCATTTTTTAACAATTTAGAACTTTTTGACCAGTTTTGAAAATAACCATTAAAAAAATCAGATCTACAGCCATTGTCAGAACCTACAGTTCAATCTTTGATGTAGGAAATTAATTACAGTTTACTATGATCTCCAAGAAATTAAATCCGAAATGTAGTAGAATGAATTGTTATCACCCAAGGGTAAGGTATGGGGCTTTGGATCCCAAGTCCACTAAAAACAAGGTTGATGTGGGGTTTATAAGGGCTGTGCTCTCTCTCCTCACAAGATGGCTTTTAAGAAGTGGTTCTCCCATCCTATCATTTGGTATTAGAGCTGTCCTTGCACCTCCACATGCAGGCATGAAAAGAGCTGCCTAGGAGGGTTGGGGCCAAGTGAGCCACCTAGGACGGTTGCGACCAGCCAAAGGTGTCGAGTGAGCTGTCTAAGTGAAAGCCATAGCAAATGTCAGATGTGAAGTGCCGGGTAATGTTATGTATGATCGAAGTGTAAGCTATGGATAATGGGACTTGGGATCCCACATCGACTAGATACAAGGTCGGTGTGGGGTTTGCAAGGGTTTCAGGCTCTCCCAAGATTCCTATCAAGAAACCACAAGTTGACTGCTCCACCAAACTCTTACGGTTGATATGTTTATGAATGTTACTAATCAGAAATGAACAGCCAAACTCAAATTCAGATTATGCCCAACTGCATATCAACTAGAGATCAGGAAAAAAATTTACCCCAAAGAGGCCGCAAGCTCTTCAGATGGAACAGAATGAGGATCAAGTCCTCTAGGTAATCGAGCACCACAAATCTGATCATATTGTCCACTGGATCCATCTTTTCTCTCACCGTCCACATTCACCTAGAGAAAAATAAAATTTGCAACATCTTATTTTAAAGGCCCAATTTCAGTAACTCAAGCAATTAATATCCTTATACTATGAAATATGAGACACATTAGACCCCCTCTCATGAATCCAACAACACTACAAAAATAGAACTACTCTAAAACACCTAAGTACAGTTAAAAAATAATAATGAGAGAGAGGGAAGTAGAGAGGGGAGAGATACAATAAATCAAATTAGCATGCCATTCCATATGTCACAAAAATGCCCTTTTTAACATCAGCAAGGAAATATCACAATCATTGCAGGTTTGTAATTATTTAATGAACCGTAATACAAAGTTAAGCACAAGTATTTATATATCTGTATGCCAACGAGTTCATCTTCAGACCCTTTCACTGATAACAACTAACAAATACTGATAACAACTTTAAAATAGCATTATGTCTAGCCTTAAAACCCTCTTGTTTCGCCCAAGCAAGCCTCTAGCGCAAGTCTTCATCCCAATATGAGTGTTGAACATTTCATTAGATAAAAGTCTTTTAATTGACTGCTTACTGTCACAAACCAAAGAAACAGCATACGGTTCAACCAAAAAAAAAACATATGTTTTATAGTTCAGTTAACTGGTTGCTTTGAGTACTTTCCATCTACTTAGTAACATGTTTCTCAGTAAATCAATTATCATAAGCTCTGCATTGAGATCAAATTCAAAAATAATACTTTTGACTTAGATCTATGGAAATTCTATACCTAGCTTAATAAGAGTTTAAACAAGCTTATGTACTTCAATTTTGTATATTATTTAATAAATTTTCGACTGTTTGGGAGTGGGGAGTCAACCTAGTTGTAATGTCAGAACCAATCAATCTGTTTAAAATAAATAAAGAAGCTTTCATCTCAATAGCTGCATGCTTAGTATGCAATTTCTAACATTTAAAAATTTCTAAAATTAATTCTCTAATGCAAAAGGCTAAAATTCCAAACAAGTATAGGAACATCAAATTATATAGGCCATAATGAAAGAATGAAAAAAAAAATAATACAAACTCGTTTGTGAGTTTCTATCAAATATAAGACACTTACCCGACGTTGAGGAAACAATTTACAAATTTGTTTTATAACCACAGACTGTTTATGAAGAAGTTCCGAGACTATTGCCATCTGCAATATGTTAAATGCATGGAGCAATTAAGTGAAGACAAATGACTAGATATTCACATAATAACTAGAATATTAACAAAACAATAATAACAATTGTCATTCAGCAAATCGTCCAAACCAAATAAAATCAACATCTTTGAAAATATTTTTAAAGAGTATTCCTCACATGCCCCAAACTTTGAGTGCACACTAGGTTAGGATAGAACTTCTCCAACTGTTCCACACGATTCTTTTCCAACTACAAAATGAAGAAAATAAACTCATTAGAGACAACAAAGCCAAGCCAATACAGTATCACAATCATCTAGGTATCTCGACCCAATAATAACCAAAATTAAACACAGAAATAGCAAGAATATAGCTCTTACAGCTGAAAGATCTAATACCCCAACCCAACATAACTAAAATCAACACAAAATAGCAAGAACATTATCTTACAGCTGAACGAGCTGATTCAAGGACAGCATACTTGACTTTCAAATCATAAGAAGTCCTCTCAATCTTAGCCTTCCCTATTAAAACCAAAATATCATTCACTTGATATGCTAAATAAAAGAAATAAAACCACAACTGTCTGCAGGCCAGCCAACAGCAAACCTTGTAATAGCTGGTCTTTACTACGGCGCAGCTTTTCCTTTAAATTGACAAGCTTCTCGTTTTGAAGGACTCTCCAATTCTGCTGATCATCCGCCTTTCCCTAACAGAATACTCTGAAATAATTCAGCATAACACTTCACTATAACATCAGTTTTGCACGCAAAACAAAATCCAAACCTTAGCGACAAGAACACGACTCAATCTCGAATACAAAGCATCACGACGGCTCTTCAACGATTTCAGTAACACATTGCTCTCATTCAATCTACAACAAACTTAGCAATCAATCGAAATACAGAAAGCAAGAGAAAATCGTGAAAAGCAACTAATCATGAAAATCGTACCTGCAATTGACACAAACTGCACAAATAGATGGACGATTGGAATTGTCACAGATGGCACAGCAGCTACTTCGTCTGTTCATCTTCTGATCATTGGCAAACCAGTCAATTAATGCCTTAGTGAAGTTCAAATCGACGAGAAATCAATGAATTACCGATGCTGGAGTAGACGGTCAGAGATCACCAAAAAATCATGATATTGAAATTTTGTTGACGTTCTGTTATTTCGATATCTGTTTGGTTTCTTAAGTTTCTTTTCCTTTGCTTTTATAATCTGGAGCTTACCATTTGAATTTTGGACAAATTAGGTCTCTCCAATTTGAGGAAACAATTCCCTATTTTTTGAAATTTCTGGGTGCGAAAGGGGATGACATCACAATTTTTTAAAAAGTAAATAATTATAATTGCTTGCTTACCCCCTATTTTTGTAAACTCGAGTCGAGCACATGGTAAACCAGCCGAATTTACGAAGGTCTTGAGAAAATTCACGAATTTATTTCGAGGGAGTAGGTAAGTAGTAGTATTTTTATTTTTATTTTTTCAAAGTTAATTTTTGAATTATTTGTTTTTGAGAAATATATTTAGTAGATTTTTCGTTTTTTATTTGTGGAAAATGAGCAAAATAATATATCTTTTTTTAAAACACACCACTAATAATTTGAGAAAATGGTTTAAACTTATTTTCATTTTTTTTAAATTTTATTTTTATAATTAGAAAAATAGAAAATGAAAATTACCTATACCAAAAATATTATAATAATTTTTTATAAAATAATTTATTGGATCCAGACATTTTTGTATGTTGGGTGTACAGTAATATTTATAAGAGTTTATAGTTTATTAGAGTTTTTTTCTCGGTCAAAACTGTGATGGTTTTTAAAATTTTTGTCTAGTTTAATAATTTATAATTTAATATTTAAAATTCGAATTATAACTCACTTTTATTGACTATTTATATGTGACGATTCATCTCGCATGGGAGGACCTGGACTGTCCAAAATCCAACAAGAAGCGGCTCAAAAGTACTTGTTTGTTATTGTTTGGGGCCTACAAGAGCTTTCTGAAAAGCGTATCATGAGTCAGACAACTTAAAAAGATACGGCCGGGCAAATAACGATAAAAAAAATCAAGAATCCATCTGAATGAGGGTCAAATTAGTATTTTATTTTATTTGGGCATAAGGCTCTTATAAACCCCTGAAATTGACTATATTTTTCAAGTTAGTCCTTCAACTTCACGAAGGGTCAATTTACCCCCTTAACTTTCAAATTTTGTGTCAAATAATTTTTTTTTGCAGATGTGGAGGGTTTAGTTGATATTTTGAAGTTAACATATTTTGCTACCAGATCAGCCTCCACATCAGCAAAAGGGCTTAGTTCACCCTCCATTTAGAAATTGAGGGGTTAAATTGACCATCTGTAAAGTTTGAGGACTAACTTGAAAAATATAGTCAAATTCAAGGATTTCTGAGACCTTTATGCCATTTTATTTGCGTTTAGGGTTTTACTGGAACACTTTAAAAATAATTATTTATGTTTTGTTTATCAGTTTTTTTTCTTATAACATTCAAGATTATCTTTTGGCACTTGTCATTTACTTATTGGATTAAGACTTTCATCATCCCATCCAAACAAATTAACAGTCTTAAACGTTTCCATACTGCATCAGTTGATGGCAAATCGTAGGTGAATGAGAATTATCGCCGGAGGCTCGCACAGATCCATGATAAGGATGCAATGAGACAGATGATTGAACATCTATTTTTTATCAAGTGATCATGCAGAGACCTTGTACAATCGATAACACGATTGTATTAGGGAAACAAGACCGTGGATGATTATATTGATGAGTTTCTGAGGTTACAGTCCGATGTGATAGTTGTGTGAACAAATTCCAGCAGGTTGCTCATTACAAGCGAGGATTGAATTGTAAGATTCAAAGTAGGATGAGTTTATCCGCAGTTTATACTATGTGGTGAAGTGGGCGAAAGAACAAAATGAATGGGCATTACGTTAATCAATGACCCAAAACTATAACTACAAGAGTTTAGGCTTAAAATTCATACAAGAACTCAGGATAAACCTCGAGGACTGTAGATTCTTGAGAGTGTGGATGCTTGCGAATGTAATAGAAAAGTGGATCGATCAACCCATACTAAAAACCTCATGAGGATGTGTGATACCGTTGTAGACTCCCTACCTGGTTACAAATCTAATAATTATCCAAAGCAAATGGGAAATAATGGAGATTGTCGAGAGGTTAATATTGTAGTATACAAGCCCCACTTCATACAGATAGAGCGAGATCAAGGCACCACATTAACATTTAATATTTTCTATAACTTTTACATATATAGTCTTTAGTCTCTTATACTTTCAACCACTTTCTTTTTAGTTAGATGATCACATTTGATTTATACATATAAACCTTAATAATCCAATAAGTAAAAAATAATTCGTTTAAGCAGCAATAGTAATTAAACTGGAAAATGCGAGTAAATATAATAAGGTAAGCCTTTAAATTACATAACATTTATGACTTGGACTTGATTATGCATAGGTATATCAAGTTTGAGTCTCAACTCCTAAATTAACACATGAAGGAGTTGACAAAAAATAGCAATTAAAAAATACATATAAAGTATTTCATTAGATATATGAGAGTTTTAAAATTAAAATGTGATGCGGAAGATGATGATGGATCTTGTTATGCTCGATCAACCTGAACAAACTTACCCATTCTTTTTTTTTTTTAAAAGAACACAGAGAACAATAAAAAAAAATTAGGCTATCGAGTTGCTAGTTAGTAATCTCATGCTCCCACAACCGCATACACACAATGCATCTTAATAGTTATTCATGAATATACACATATGCAATCTCTAAGAGTCATTCAAGACTCTACCTAACAATCATCATACATTTCACGAGAAATTATGCGTGGGAACGAGTTCTCCACGTCATTTTTCCACTTGGAGAACCCTCCCAATCAATATGTGACACATGGAGAGTTTTTATTTATAAAAATTTCAAGTGAGAATGCGTTTTCACAGCTCTTATTTCTCATTCCATCGCCGTACTCACTCTCTTAGATCGACAATTTCTTTTCATGAACTTAGATTAAGTGTTACCTTCTATTTTGAAACTTAACAAATAAAAGTATAAAATGTGATTAGAATCTCACCTTATTGATTTGATCGAATTGAATGCTTTCAAATGTCTCTAATTCTAGCATTTCGTTCATCACGAAATCCATATCCGTTCCGAACGTAAACTCACAAATAAACATAAAAAAACAAATCTAAAAAATAAAAATCAAACAAACAAATGAATAACAACGCCGGTTTGTTTACTCTTCAGCGATGCAGAAAAATCATCGATCGAAGAAAGGAAATGCATCGATCGAAGGGGAGAGAGATGTATTGATTGAAGGAGAGAGAGGAGGTGTAAAAGCATTTTTTGAATTGAAAATTTTACAATTAAAAGCTAAAGTGGCTCCACACCATGTGTCATATATTGATTGGGAAGGTTCTCCATGTTCTCATAAAATTTACTTACATCACAAATACACATTCACAAGTCATTTTTCATCCATTTGAATATTATAATAAGCCATCATATCATTTTGGTACATTTATTTGTTCATTTATAGTTAAAAGAAAGTAAAATAAAACATATTTAAGTCACTTGGAAAGAAAATTACATTTTATTAAAAAAAATTTAATCGAATCAGAGGATTTTTAAAATGGTGACATACAAATGATCTTATTTTTTTTAATAAAAAGATATGGTTAAACTTTCCGTGCTCACGTAAGGTATAATAGTGAACATCACACACCAAATAATCATGTCAGACGCCCGACGCCACGTCAATATGGAGAAGTTGATTGAGACAAAATCACTTAAATGAAAATTTAGACTATATTATTCAAACCGCATTAGCAGTTTGAACATCAATTAAAATAGCATTTTATAAAAATTGACATTCATCTATATATTTTAACTTGTTTACCATTCAAATAACGTTTTTTAAAACATTATTTAAAATAGTGTTTGTCACAAATGTTAACGTGATATTCCATTTATATTCTTAACAATTTAATATTCCATTTATAGTTATTTTTATTTATATTATATTTTATTTTAAAAATATTAATTATAGTTGTTATATTTAATTTAGATTATATCAATAAAAAATAAAAAATAAATACATAAATAAATATAAAATTACGGTGAATTATAATTTTATTAATTTTTTTAAATTTAAAATTTTAGTATAAATATATTAAATAAAATTTAATATAACAAATATAAATTTAAATAAAATAATATCCATTTTGTACATTTTATGTTTAACCGCTAATTAAAATCGCTATGGGTATTATTGATATGGAATTATGATTCAATATTTTAAACCTTTAATGCCAAACTAAACCTTATATGGAGAGAAACCGATAAATTATACGAATACAGCCAATATCTATTATTTAACTTTTATTTCAAATTCAAACAACTAGGACAAGTGTGATTGTTTATTTGGAAGGAAAATGGTAGTACCTATAAATCTATATTGAAAATTAATTAAAAAGAGAGAGAGTGCAGATTGGAAATTAAAATCTGAAACGGCTATATATCAAATTGCCGAAAATAAATTAATCGAACAGCAAAATGTAGTTATAAAAATAAAAACTAAAATCTGTCGTTAGCAATAAGCATGATTTGTTTAATGAGGTTTGACTAAAACAGAAGAAAAGTCATAAAAGGTAAAAATTCATACAGATAAGCCCACGGATTTCCCGCTTCTCCCGCTCTCAGTCCTACCGTTTTTCCTTTCATTTTCATACGCGCCCAATCAATATCGATTCATTATTTACATTTTTCATAACCGATCGATCAATCCATCGATCAGTCGCTTCACTCTCTCCAGATCTGTAAGTTCTTCTTCCTCGTTCTTTTCCTATGAAACTTCGACCTTGCTCATAATTTGATCGCTTGTAGTTTGTTATGTCGGTGAAATTGATTACGATATGATGTGTATTCATCATTTGTGGTGTCGTTTTCGTTTTCTCTGGTCTTGGTGATTATTGATGAACTGTAGAAAATCTCGTAAAATGATAAAGAAATTAGGTTTTAGAATTTGTGGTTTATGGAGCAGTCACAATTCGTTGATTACTGATTTTGATTCGTGTTTTTTGTTTATGTCAATGGAAAAAGGTACACGACTGTTTGAATGTTTAGACTTGTGTTTTCTTAGTTCATGTTGATATATCAATGTAGTGATTTACTTGATTTTGCTGTTGAGAGCATCATTGCAATAACGTAGCCTATGCCGTGATGATTTATGGTTCTATGTGTAATATAGGTGTACTTTCAAAGTTCATGATGATGTAACTCACTGTTTTTGGGGTTAGCTTCTTGTTTTTTTTTAGGCCTGGTTCACTTAAGCTCTCATTTCAATTTCTTTTTCTTAGGAGCTAGAAGCAAACAATTTAGGGATCGCTGTATGACTGAATGATGTTTTGATTTGTTACAGGATGTGAATGCAGTTCATTGCTAAGGATCTTGCATTCATAATGTATGGTGTTTGTGATCTTTTTCGTCATATTAATCAGCTTCTAATTTCGTTTAATTCTGATTGTGTTTGAGCTTGCAGGATTTATGACTAACTGTTTAAGTTCTATAACTGTAGGCGCAATAAGAATTAACAGTTTACGAGCTTGATTGTGTAAGTACTGAATTGTCTGACTGCTGATAGGTGAGGGAAAAACATTCAATATTAAAAAAGAAGTTTGATCATTAAAGGGCATGGCATCAATTAACACCGGTGAAGATAATTCAAAAATAGATGATGATAACGAAGATAATGATTTGGGTGACAAATTGAATGAAAGCAGCCTAGTAGAATCTGAAGCTCATGGAGAGAAATTAGATTCTAATGTAGAGAGTAGTGATTTGAGCAAGATGAATGGGAATAGCAATTCTGATCGTAATGTAGTTGAACTTGCTGACTTGGCAAAGTTTGGCGAGTGTAAAGATTTGGAATCTAAAGGTGGAGAAAAGTTAGATGAGAAGAATGAAGTAGTTGATACTGGTGACGAGACAAATGAGGATAGAGATATTGCAGTAGAATCTGAAGCTCACAGGGAGAAAATAGACTCTGACGTAGAGAATAGTGATTTGGGCAAGATGAATGGGATTTCTGAAGTAGTTGAACTTGCTGACTCGGCAAAGGTTGGTGATTGTAAAGATTTGGAATCTAAAGGTGGAGGAGAAAACTTAGATGAGAAGAATGAAGTAGTTGATGCTGGTGACAAGTTGAATGAGGATAGAGATATTGCAGTAGAATCTGAAGCTCATCAGAAGAAATTAGATTCTAGCGTAGAGTGTTATGATTTGGGCAAGATAAATGGGAATAGCAACTCCGATTCTCAAGTAGTTGAACTTGCTGACTCAGCAAAGGTTGGTGAGTGTAAAGATTTAGGATCTATAGGTGGAGGTGAAAAGTTAGATGAGAAGAATGAAGTAGTTGATTCTGGAGACGAGATGAAAGAGGATAGAGATATCAGCCCTGGAGCTGAAGAAGAGACAAATCATGAACCAGGTGGATTTGTTGGTGAGAAGGAGGATCCAGAACCTGTGTTTGATGGTGTAGAGGTTCCTGGGGTGAAAGCTAACAGGAGTACCTCTAGACGGTCTTCAAATCTGGGTCCGGATCCAGATCCAGGTCCAGAGCCTGAAGTGGAGGGAGCTGCTTGGCCAGATAAGGCAGTGGCTTTTAAGAATTTGGTCAAGGAGAAGGGTGCAGTTGCTGTTGGCCATGTGTTTAGCCGTCTTTATTGGAAAAAAGATGAAACTGGAGACAATGTGTCTGACGCTGAAAATAAGGTTGGCTCAGATTCTGCTGAAGACAATGAAGCTGCCGAAGTTTCTCAGAGAAGAACAGGTATATCTTTGTGGAATCGGTTAAAATCTATTGCAAGATCTTCTGAAGTTGATGCAGAATATAAAACTGAAGTAGGGGAAGATGCAGCCCTCGAACCTATAGTCATGAAAGGTAGAATTTTACTTTATACAAGATTAGGGTGTGAAAACTGTAAAGAGGCTAGATTATTTTTGTACCACAAAAGGCTCAGATATGTTGAGATTAACATTGACATCTATCCGGGTAGAAAAGGGGAGTTGGAGAAGATTTCCGGGTCTTCTGCTGTTCCAAAGGTGTTCTTTAATGAGATTCTAATTGGTGGCTTGAGTGACCTCAAAGGTTTAGCTGTTTCTGGCAGACTTGATGAGAAGATTGAATATTTGATCACTGAAACACCATCATTTGAAGCCCCTTTACCACCTCTTTCTGGTGAAGATGATGTGTCTTGTAGTGGTGCTGTTGATGAACTAGCTGTTATTGTCTGTAAAATGAAAAAATCAGTTGCTGTCAAGGACCGATTTTACAAGATGCGCAGGTTTACCAATTGTTTTGTAGGTTCAGAAGCAGTAGATTTCTTATCAGAGGATCAGTATTTGGAAAGAGAGGAGGTTAGTTGCATTTCTTCCTTTCTTCTGAAGATTCTGGTTCATATTCTGTAGGCTCTGTGGTGTTATGCAACTCTAATCTCCAATATCTTACATCTTTTGGGACATTGGGTTCCTCATATGTATATATCAATCCACTTACAACTATGTAAGAATTGATATCTAAAACATATGATATAAAGCCACTATCAGCTTTGGAATGTTTTAGTGTAATTCTATGGTTGCTCATCTTCTTCCTCTGTTGTTATGTTTGTTGGAACAGGCTGTTGAATTTGGCCGGAAGTTTGCTAGAAAACTCTTCTTCCGTCATGTTCTTGAGTTAGTTCCTTGCTATTAAGTGTTAATTTGCCCTTTTCACATGCTCGGTTTACTATTAAGAATCCTTTTCAACATTTTTACATTTTTGTATTTTCTGTTGATGTCAGTGAGAATCTTTTTGAGGACAGCAATGACTTGTATCGGTTCTTAGACCATGAGCCTGTGGTATCATCTCAATGTTATAACATTCCAAGAGGAATAATTGATGTCAAGCCGAAGCCCATCTCTGAAATAGCATCTAGGTTGAGATTATTGGTCTCTGCAATCTTGGAAGCCTATACTTCTGAAGATGGAAGACATGTCGATTACAGAAGTATTCATGGAAGTGAGGAATATGCAAGGTGTTATTTGTCAGAGCCACTGGTGTTTGCTTCAATATATTTGTATAACTTCCACCTTTTTCTAACCTTGCTGTTACTGGCAACATCAGATATTTGAGAATTGTAGAGGAGCTCCAACGGGTAGAAATGCAAGCTATACCAAGGGAAGAAAAACTTGCATTTTTTATAAATCTCTATAATATGATGATCATACATGGAATACTGGTGTTGGGCTATCCTGAGGGAGCACTTGAACGAAGGATATTGTTTGGAGATTTCAAATATGTGATTGGTGGTTGCACATACTCACTGTCAGCTATCCAAAATGGTATATTGAGGTGCAACCAGAGACCCCCATATAATCTCATGAAGCCTTTTACCGCCAATGATTCACGGTTGCAGGTAAAAAAATTGGTTTTTTAATATATGTATTATTTTTAGAGTAGATCTCACCCCCAATCACTGCATTTGATCTCATGCCAAACGATAAATTAATTAGTCAAAATAAAATTGAATTTTTCTGTAAATAAGGTTGAAGGGATAGATAAGCACGGGGTGATCCTTTGGCACACATCCACAATTTCTAACATCAATATTAATTGAAATCCTCTCCCAGGTTGACCGAAAGGAAAATATCCTTGATTGTTTTTCCTCTATCAAAAATAGGTCTTATCATTCTGGCTATCCTGTCCTATCCTGCTCTATAATTGTACCATTATATTATAATAATTTGTGAAACTCAACGTTGATTCATAAGTATTACCAACTTGTGCTGTTGTCTTTGGAACAGATGTTCTTTTTTTTTCTTTTTTTTTTCTTTCCTTTCTCTTTTACTACATTTATATTTGGGTTGGTTTTGAGCGCATAGATGATTAAGGTTGTAAATTCGAGTCTTTGTTGGCTTATAAGAACAGTTCAGTGAGTGAGCCAGAAGTTGTTACAGCACAGATTTGTATTGAAGTTTTCGTGATTAAATTTCCATTTGTGTTTGTTAGGTGGCCCTTCCATACTTGGAACCGCTAATTCACTTTGCACTAGTTTCTGGTAACCGATCAAGTCCAACTCTTCGATGCTACTCACCTAAGAACGTTGATAAAGAGTTAATGGATGCAGCGCGTGACTTTCTAAGAGGCGGAGATTTTACTATTGACTTTCAAGGCAAGGTTGCATCAATCAGTAAAATCTTTAAATGGTAACCACTTTCTCTATGTTATGGCCTTTACAATTATGCATCTATCCGTGTATTCAAGTGAAATAGAAAATTAGTGCAAGTGTCCACCCTTTATGTACAAGTATAGGTTTAATCTTTTAGTTACCTTTATTTCTTGTCAGTTGTCGATGTGAGAATTAATTTAGTATATTAGTTAGCTCAGTTTCTTGCTTCTAGTTGTAGATATGATGATTAATTTAGTATATTAGTTAGCTTAGTTTCGCGATTGTAGTTGTAGATATGAAGATTAATTTAGTCAACACATAGAAGTAGATGGACATAAAAAATAATAATTTTGGCTTTAAAAAGGTAGCAAAATGAATATCACTTCTTTTACTTGGGCCAAGCTCAAAAATCATATGAAGAGATTGATTCTACCTGCTCACATTTTAATCTAGTGAAATCATATAATCGTGTCTAGAATTTTAAAGAGGTAGATGATTCACTTTTGTCCAAAATTTTATATTACATCTGGATGTTGTATCTATAAAATATGCTTGATTTTGATTTAGAATTTAGCTTTTGCTGATGTATTTATCTATATATCCATGCCTAGGTTTAGTTCAGATTTTGGCAAGAATGAGGAAGAGGTACTGAAACATGTGTCCAATTACTTGGAGCCAACAATCTCTGCTTCTTTCTTGGAGCTGCTCGGTAGTTCTCAGTTGAAAGTTATATATCAGCCTTATGATTGGGCACCAAACTGCTAGGTACTTAGCGTAACTTCTTCATATAAAATACATACACATTATATGCAGATTTTATACTGCTTCCCTTTATTTAAAAAAGCTTTTGTTGGGGAAGTTCTGATAATGAGGTCACTGTAGTTATTCATTTCCTGAATCTGTGATTGCAGACTGTTCTTATACTTGCATTTTCAAAATATCTGTTCCTTCTGATATTGAATATATGTTGCAGTTGGTAGTAAAGAACTTGTTGACTTGAAAACACACTAATACATAAAGACACCTGTGAAAAATGCCATCATCAGACGAATGAGGCATCATTTTGCTTTATCTGCACCATTATCTGGGTGTCTGTGTATATGTATTGTTGTGACAAGTTGTAGTCTAGACGATCCCTTCATTACCTGCCAAGATGATGTATTTTTCTTTCCGTGTTAGATTCGTAGTGTCGAATTTTAAAGCTTTAGCAATCTCCTTCTGTACATGATTGGCGACTTCCACTCTGGTTTTCCCACCAGCTGTACATGTCATAGTACTAGGTATTTTCTCCAGTATTTTCACAGTGACCATAATATATGGATTTAATAAGTTAAAGAAGGGGTCTAAGCATTTGATTCCACTGGCTGTGGTTCCATGGAACATATTAACCTGGAAATCAACTGCAGCAGGAACTATCTCATCTGTCAACTCTGCAAACAATGGACTAAACCTTAACAGGTAAGGTTCCCTACAGGTAGTCCCCTCAGGACAAACCACAAGATCGCCTTTAGCCAAATGCTGTTCCATCAATGCCCTATCTTTCTCTCGATGCCTTGTCAGTCGAGCGAGGTTGATCGGAGAGCTGACCTCACTGAATCTACTCATACTGTAGGTAACTGCAGTGACAGGTTTTTTTAAAGCATATGAAATAAAGATAGGGTCTAGAAGAGTTCTGTGATTGCAAACGTAAAGTACTCCACCAGGTTTCTGAACGTGGTTGTTGGTAGCAAGTGTTGTAGCGCTTGGTTTTGATACTGTGGTGTGTATTCCAGTTGATGCATTTAGCATAAAAGATATGTGTTGAGGCAAAAGAATTGCGCAAGTAAATCTGATGAAGAAGATGAAAAATCCTAGTGGGAGCCATATGAACATAATTAGAGAGGTAAGAGGGGTGGGTCTGAATGCTAATCTTCCATCATGAAATATCAACTTCTTTGGGTATTTTTCTCTCGGCAGGACTTTCCATTTCTTCTTATCAGCTTCTTTGATTCTATAAAACTCCTGATGTCAAGGAAAAGAAAAAACTTTTACAATTGAAAAAGATATATATAAATGAAAACTATTATATTTTCATCATTAGAATGTTAATAAAGAATTATGAATCCGGGAAAAATTATACTAACCTTACAACGTGAAAATCCTTGGCCTATTGCAACAGTATGAGATGAGGAAACCATAACATCATCATCTAAAGCAAAAGTTGGTTCCATCAAACCCACAAAATGGCCAAAAACCACCTTCAATTCTCTTCCAAAAACAGCATCAACTCCCATATAGTCTTTAACAAAGCATTCAATCATAACACTAGGCATATCACTCACTGCTACCTTCCTCTTACCAGACATAACCAAACTGAAACCCTCATCTCCAACATCTTCCAAGAAAAACTTAGGCATGACAGAGCTTCCAATCCTGAATTTGTCCTTCCTCAACCCAACAAAGCTTACAAACACCATGATCTTCAAACCTATGTTTCGACTCGACAACCAGATCAAAGGGTATAGAAGGAACAGAATCAGAGCCCTTATGAGCCCTCCAGCTTCAAAAGCCACCAACATGAAGTAAGGAAACAGAGAGGTTGACTGGAGAAGTGTCGTCTCCAAGTGGAAAAAAAGTGTTTTGTTTGATAACTCTTCAAGTGATGGTAATGTGTGGATAGTAGAGTGTTTTGATCTTGCTCCTTTTGGTATGAATGGAGACAAGAGAGCAAGTAAGTTAAGTGAAAATGTTGCTGCTGCTGCCATATTCTTCTGTTGTTTGTTATTGTTGCATGATATATGGTTCTATGTAAGAAAGTGAACTACTTAAAGAGAATGACCAGTGCTTACACTACATATGGGAATGTAATTATGGTATCTAGATTGGTAAATCTAATGTATATAGAACACTCTATATGTAGGATCGATTGCTGAAATTCAATACATTGAATTTAATATTCCATTTAAACCAGTAGGGTTAACTGCCTTGTATCATTTAATTGATCTAATGGTTTGAAGTGACAGTTAATTGATCTAATGGGTTGAAGTGTCCGTTGATTTGGATGTTTGTTCAAATCTTATGTTAGATGCCGACCATAGTAATTTTATAGTTAGAAAATAGACATTAAAACGAATAAAACAAGATCTTATCTAATTATATTTTTTCTTATAAATAAGTCGTGAAACAAGATTAGTTGATGAATAGTATATAAAATTCTAATTTTACAACTAACAGGGGAACGGAGAGAGTATTATTAATTTATCTTTTAGTTTGCAAATGGTGTCAAATAAAAGGAGTTTATCAAATTTTATTAGATTTTAAATATATATAAAATTAAACTTTATTTAAGGACGCTCAAAGTTTGAACGCAAAATATAAAAAATTACATTAAGTGAGATAGACCGCTCTCTAATAAGCCAGACATAAAACTAGTAGCTCGAGCAATAATATGAGCACATGATTCCCTGACCTATGAACCCAACCTAACACTATGTTTGTTATGAGGTTTTTGGCATGGTTATGGTATGGTTGAGTACCATACTCTTATTTGTTTCTATTTCCAAAATGATGGTAGGGTAATATTTTATTTGTTTCGATTTCAAGGTCACGGTACGGCAATACATGGTTCATTTTCATGGCTCAAAATGATTATTTTGAATCAGATGATACATTAATGAACCATACCATCT
This sequence comes from Cardiospermum halicacabum, assembly GCA_031304145.1. NCBI lineage: Eukaryota > Viridiplantae > Streptophyta > Magnoliopsida > Sapindales > Sapindaceae > Cardiospermum > Cardiospermum halicacabum. The sequence goes on from CM062394.1 coordinate 3,968,177, forward strand.
TTTCAAACATGAAGAAAAATATCAATGTACCACAATCATGCACCTACTCTACCTTACCATACTTTAATGAACGACAACCCTGCACCTACTATACCCTACCATACTTTAATGAATCACAGTGCACCTAATCTAAACAAAGTGTAGCAATAACCAACCAAAAAAATATGAAAAATCAATCTTCCTTAATTTAATTTCGTGCCACACAAGTTGACCAAAACAATATTAGATCGATAACCGCTTTCCTTCAACCAATTCAAAATCTATTTAAGAACAAAAACTGATGCTAATAGGAGATTTAATACGGCTCCAATAAGCTTTGCAGAACGAACTACACATTCTCCCAAGTTATTACAAAGGACACAAGACACATATGTACGAGTATCTTCAAAACTTGCATCAATATTATTTTCTTTTTAAAAAAAAATATTCCTTAGAAGGTTCCCACTTAACATTTAGAACAACTTACCTTCTCTTACCTGTAGCGTTGAACTTCCGTCCCGTGGACCCGAGGGTCCTGCGCACCACGATAATCGATTTCAATATACCATTTCAATTACCAATATAATATCAATATGCAATTTCAATAACAATATGTTATCGATAATCAATATATTTTTCAATTAGATAATCAGATCTCAAGTGGTTATCCCCGTTAAGTCAATACCAATGACCTAAATACAATATCATAAAATCTCAGTATAAAGTAGTCATTATTATAATAAATGAAATCCTACCTTAACTATCTCATCACTCAAATACATCACTAAAAAGTTATTGAAATACAATTTTAAAAAGTGTTAAGATGGTGATACATGACAAGTTTAATATAATTAAGAAAACATGTCAAGGAAGTCTTGTGCCGTAGGAATGTGCCTACCTTTCGAGGAGGTTTTACTCATTTCTATTACACGAGTCAAATACCCTTCACATCTTTTTCTTATCAATTTCTCTGCCAGAGTCAATGATACAACTCGATCTAAAAATTTTCTTACTGTCATTAAGCCCTTAGAGGCTTATAGAGTGAATCTTTTGGCTTTGCAATCTAAGACTACTTCTTCTTTTGAAAACCAATCTATTCCTAGTATCACATCAAATTAATTACACTTCAATTCTAACAAGCCTCCTAAAAAGGTTTCCCCACTTATCACCACAGACACTTCCTTAAACACCTGATTAACAATAACTGAATTTCCTAACAGATTGGATACTCGAATATCAAAGTCCATTTTTTCCGATTTACAATTCTTATCTTTCAATACATCACTACATATATATGAGAACATAAAATAGGGATCAATCAGAGTAAAAACGGGAATACCAAGGATAAGATAAGTACCCGTAATGACGTATAGTGTATCCACCTCATCACGCCCCCTTAAAGCATATGTGTGGGCTGGTGCTCTACTGTCACCTCGACTAGTAGCTCCTGAAGTGACACATCTCGTCTTTGAACTAAAATCTCAACTAGCTTTTCTTCACAGGATAAATATGGTCTCAATTTAATCTCTTCCCTTGTCAAAATATGCGAAGGGTCAGAGCGATAGTGACGGGGCACAAATACATGAAATACATTATAGATCTTAGCTAATTTGGGTGGTAATACTAACCGATATGCAACCGGACCATTCCTCTCAAGAATCCATATGGTTCAATAAATCTAGGTTAATTTTCCCTCTCCGCCAAATCGAAGAACTTTCTTCCAATGAGAAACCTTTAGAAATATCTTATCACCAACTTCAAAAAAATTTTTTATTTTATTTTTAAGTTCGCATAGAATTTTTGTCTATTCGATGCTTTCCTAAGCTTCTTCTGAATGAACTTCACTTTCTTTTCGATTTCATGTATCAAATATGGACGACAATCCTTGCTATTGGTGATATGTTATTGTTGTTTTTGGTATTGAATCAGAGGTGGAAGAAGCAAGTAGAAGCTGTTCCTCAGGTTGCATGGGGACTATAATTTTAGAGACAATAGATAATACCATGCCAGTACAAAGGGAGTTAAAAGTTACTTGAGGTCTAGCTTATAAAGGGAAATAAAAGATAAATTCATTTTTCTAGTTTCTATTTGGGTGAAATATGGCTAACCATTATCTGCTTTTATTATTCTAGGTTCAAGGGAACAAGAAAAAAGAAGACCACGAAGCAAAAATGTGGAGAAACATCTCGGGCTCAAGCTGTTGAGAACATACTAATGAGGATACAAGTGTCTATAATCCTACCGTTAGAGCATCAACTGGAGCAGCTGAAATGCTGTAACTACTCGACATAATCTAGGATCAACTACTGCTAAGTACCATATTTTGTTGCTATGCATTTTGTTCAGGGTAAGAGAATCATATATCCAATGATATTTACGTAGCAGTAGCCCTACTGCTTTTGAAAAGTCATATGTAAGTTATATAACATCACAGATTATTTAACCAAACAACATATGCCAAAAATATAGTCAGCTGATTCATTTTATTAAGTCAATTATCACGGTTACAACGTTCCATTAAAGCAATGACATTAAACAACACATTACAATTACTACCTTCACCCAATAAATAATTTTATCAACATTTTTACCATGCTCCATAAGTAGTTGCCCTATTTCTATACCGTATTCATCAGATTATGAGGATTGGACTTCATTTTGAACCTCTGTGTATAAAATTCATTCCCAACCTCATCGACATTTGGTTCCTAGAAAAGAAAGAACCTACAAGATTTATATCTGGAAAAGTAGTTTTCATGAATTTTCTTGAGAAGTTAAAATCATTACCTCTATCCTCTTACCACAATAGCATTTTGGATTCTTAAATTTTTTAGCTTTGCCGTTGATATTTTCTCAATTACATATACCTCTGCTAACCGAACTTATTTTTGATGCCACGAGGAAATAGAGACCGAAGGGGAGTGAGAGGAGGAGTGATCAGCGATGGTTAAATGCCTTATCTGCGTTTGCCTACTCAAATATGGTATTTGCTTCATGTTTAAGTAGGGTAAGGATAAGTGAAGGGGTAGCTTCTTACCAAAACTGACCTCACAAAATTTAACATTAATTTATAAATAGAATGGTGAAAGTGTAACTATACAATCATAAATCAGACCAACAAAAAAATAAAGGAAGTTGGGATGACCTGGCTCAACCTGATTTATTTGTTTATATGTGTTTTTAAATGAAAAGAAAAAAAGTTAACAATGGTACGACGTAAATACCCTGACTGATTTGGCGTCCATCAAGTCAGTAAGAGCATCCGTAATAAGGACAGTTTGAGTCCCATTTGCAGGATGTATCAAAAAAAATATTTTAATATTTTAAAAAAATTAAAAAATTAAAAAATTAAGAAAATATAAAAAAGAGAGAAAACATTTATTTTTCAGATTTGTTAGAAAAAATTGGTAGAGATAAGATTTATTAAAAGATGATGGTGGAGTTCAAGTTGTCCCGTGTGTCAGGCACGACCCAGCAATAATTATGTGAGAGAAATGATTTGATATAATTAAAAAGTAATATTTTTCTGAATTTTAACTGAACTAAACTCAACCTAGGACGTTATCGTGGATGCTCTAACGTCCGTCAATAGTAACAATGACGATGTATAATATGAAAGTGAACTTCGGGGAAACATGAATCTAGCACGGTTTTGCAGGGAAATTTGACAAACATATGTAAGTTTTGTCGAATTATTCTTATATTAATAGAGTTAATGATATATTGCAATAATTTCAATTTTTATCAGGTGATTGTCAATTGAATTATAATTTTTTTTAATTAAACGATTCTTTTAGTTAAAAATAATGTAATTATATTTTTTATTTTTAAAATATTATTTTTATTTATAATTATATTATTTTAATGATATAATACAAACTGAAATTTTATAAATCAATACGATTAGATTCACTTTCGTGGTTTATTTTGTTTTTTCAAAACTAAAATTATGAATATAATTTTTAAAAATAATTAAGTAAAACGATTATCCTTAAAAATAATATAATTATATATTTTATTTTTAAAAATGAAATTTATATATATACTTATATTATATCATTGATACAACATAATAAAAATTTTATAAATTAATAAAAAAAAATTAAAAATCCAAAAAATAAACTCCGCTAAATATTTGGGTTTGATTTGATTTTCCATTTGAATTTGGTTCGACTAAAACTATATATATATATACTAAAAAAAATAAGTGAAATGATTATCTTTTATTTTAAGAAAATAATATAATTATATATTTTATTTTTAAAAATTATATTTGTATTTATAATTTTATTATATTAACAGCACAATATGGATCGAAAAATTAATAAAAATATGAAAATTTTATAAATTCTTAGAAAACTAAAACCTAGAAACTAAAAATCCAACCTAGCAAAGTATTTTGGTTTCTTTGGATTTTTCTTTTTAATTTGGTTTGTTTTGGTTTTTAAAACTAAAAATATATATAATTTTTATTTTTCTAAAAAAAATAAGTGAAAAGATTATCTTTTAATTAAAAAATAATATAATTATATATTTTTATTTTAAAATAATATAATTATTTATAATAATATTATATTATATTATTTGTACTGACCGAAAATTAATGATAACATGATAAAAATTTTATGAATTAAAATAAAAATTAAAAACTTAAAAAATCAAATCTGGACAAATATTTGGGTTCAATTCAATTTTTATTTTAAATTTGGTTCATTTTGGTATATAAAACTAAAACATTAATATATTTTTTTGGTTCGGTTCCAAAAAATCAAACTAAACCGTATCATTCAATCTCTATATTTTATTATTAATGTAAATATTTTCATTTTATTTTATATATTAATATAATATAATTATAAATAAAAATATAATTTTTAAAACTAAAATGTGTAACTAAAATTTCATTTTTTAAAATTTGGTTCGGTTTAGTTTTTAAATATAAAAGTTAAAATATTTTCCATTTAATTTGGTTTATTTTCATAACAATTGATATTGAATTTTTTTTATGTTCACTTCCTAAATTTAATTACTACTTCAATAAATTTATTTTATATATATGTATTAATACAATAGAAGTATAAATAACATCATTTTTTAATAAAAATATGAGAATTAAACTGAAAAATGATATAGTGGAATCTTTATTGTTATTAAAATACATGTAAATGTATATTTTTATCTTAAACCAATTGATTTTGAATTTTTTTTATGTTCACTTCCTAAATTTAATTACTACTTCAATAAATTTATTTTATATATATATATATTAATACAATAGAAGTATAAATAACATCATTTTTTAATAAAAATATGAGAATTAAACTGAAAAATGATATAGTGGAATCTTTATTGTTATTAAAATACATGTAAATGTATATTTTTATCTTAAACCAATATAATTTAATATGGAGTGTTATCATTCTTTGGTGTATCATGAAAAATATTTTATAAGAAAAATGCAGTTTAGGAACATTTTTACCCTAGGCACGTAATTATGTAATTTAAACATTGTTGTGTATAAAGCTAATGAATTTGTATGCGTAGATTATTGAAAATTAAGGGGGTGATTAATAAATATTAGAGTAGGGTCGGGCAGGAGTGTGTGCCTTCGAGTTGAAATTGAATGTATAGAATAGTTAGGGGGTTAGTTAAGTGATTACATTTAAGAGTTAGGTATTTAATTAAAGAACCTTTCATTTTAAGTTTGATTTTCACCGTGTCAAACTGCTGGCAACATAGGTCCATATTACATCATCGTCACCTTTGGCCACCCTAACAATTATATGCTTGTGTCAGTTGTTTGCTGTTTGATTTGTACCATTTGGTATCAACTATTAATCTTTGGTGTAACGTTTTGATAAATATATTTATTTATAAATATTATTTTATAAAATTTCATTTTATCCATATATTTATTTAAACTGATAGTAAATATTATTTTATTTAAAATTTTATATTATTTTTATTGCTATTAGCTACCGAAACATCCACCACTAACAACAGTTTAGTAACACTAAATAATTAACTGTAATAACTATTTTAACAACAACTATGCAACAACTAAGTATGATAGTTAATCTAATTATTAGGCTTGCAAGTTAATATGAAACTATAAAGGCGAGATGAATTTCCTTTATTCAAAATAAAGGGGAGATTCGGTAATGGAGTACAAGTTAAAGTTTATAAATTTTAGTCGGTATAAAAAATTCCACTCGAGACTCTCTTATGATCTAGAAGAGTCTTTACTCAATCTATGGACAAAGAATTTAATGAGTGGTGAATGCCGCTTTGGAAGCGGAACAACTCAAGAAGAAAGGTGGAAATAAGAGACCCTGAGAGTAGAAGAGTGGTTTCCAACATTCAGGGACCCAAGCAAAAAGGTTAAGATTCAAGGTCATAGGGGTGATCGAGTAGGCCACAAGCAAGTGGTGGTAGAAGAAAATTACCTACTCATTTAGTATCAAATACTCCCACATGTGGAGATTTTAATGCTGCCCAAACTCCC